>CM029013.1:148033142-148633142 GCA_016801055.1 Panax notoginseng | reverse complement strand
TCAATTAGACAACCTCGTCGTCTGGCAGAGGCGGTGATTCGTCATGTCCGAGTTGATGTACTGAATGTTGAGGACGAGGAGGAGGATGTACTGATTGCGAATCCAGCTCTTGTTGCTCATGTTCCCCGCTGGGATCTTCCAGGCATTGCTGTGACGATTCTAGATCTTTGGGGTGACTTAAGTCACCACCCCTCAGTTTACTTGCAGGCAAACGAGGTAAAAGCTGGGTTTAATCTTCCTTTTTCATATTAATGAGGAGCAAGGATTCTAATGTTGATCTACATTTGTGATGTAGGTTCCCGGCTTTACACAGTCTCGAGGGAACTGGTTCAGCATACACTCCCTGTATCAGGCTCTGCATCCAGATTACCGAGGTATTGTGCATGATTGGGGTTTTGGGGCATTTTTCCATTCTTCCCCATCATTGTCCTTGGGGTTACCTCAAGGTATTGTCTGAGCGCTGGCTTCACCAGACTCAGTCTCTCCATTTGTTAGATTATGAGCTGATGATGACACCGATGGATTGGCAGTTTATCACCGGTATAGAGTTTGGAGAGGCGTCAGTGCCATGTACGGCGAACATTACCCCGACTGCCGTCAGATCCTTGTTAGGAGTTTCGACTGAGGCGCTCAAGGGTAGGACCGTCTATATGGGTCCTTTGAGCATAGATGCTATGAGTGGGCTGTTAAGTGAGCCTATACCCGCTGATGTGAGAGTCAGGGGTTGCATTCTTCGGCGATTGTTCCTGATTATTATCAGGGGTTATTTCATAGCAGACAACTTTTCCACGGTGTCATTCTCTTTGATCAGTGCCACTCGGGAGGTGGACCGTATTGGAGAGTATGATTGGGGCTCCTACACCTTTGCCTATTTCCTCAGGGGAATCCGCATGCATTTGTAGGGCTTGACAGAGGCTTGGCTAGGATTTTACCCATTTCTGCTGGTGAGTATTTCTCTTGTGATTTCCTATGTACAGGTTAAGAGTGTTCATTGACATCAGATGTTTGCCTTTGTGTTGGCAGTTTTGGGCCTATGAGAGGGTCCCATGTTTGCGTCCTGTGAGTGTGTTAGGTTTAGATACCTATCCACGAGGACGGTGATGGCATCACTCCATTTTGGCGGAGGTTCCTGTAGCTGAGGGTTTCAACCATTGTCGCTTACAGTTGGAGTTGTTGACAGCAGATGCCATCACTTGAGTTCCCTACTCTGGGGAACATTTGGCAGTTGGATTTGAGGATGGATTCCCGACTGGTGTCGAGTATGTGATATCCACCCGTAGGATTCCTCTCTTCACAGCTGGAGGATGTGAGCTCTTTTTAGGAGAGCGTGCTATTAGGAGAACCACAGGAGATATTTGTGTACCGATCTTGCCTTCTGCCAGGCGTTATTGGCCTGTGTTGCAGTCGCCCGTCAGTGATATCCCGTTGTTGGGCATTGATGGCTACGCTCTGTCAGAGGGTTCATATACCCTCTGGTGATCCCCTCGTACCATCAGAGCCTAGACCCGTGCCACTCAGTTCGTAGGGGATATAGTTCCTGGATCTGTGATGATGACGGATTGGATGGCCTGTGTCCGAGATCCGACTCATTTGATACAGATTGACAGTTTGACCTGGCAGTTGGACAGGGCACATTTTTTCATCTGGTGTTTGGGCCGAGATCCTTTAGAGGCGGATACTTTTGATCCTTCCAGCTCGGGGGCTGGCCCTTCAGATGACCCATATGGCTTTGTCGGTGCAGATCCTTCACTGTATAGGCATGGCATCCCCGTTGATGGAGATCCAGTGACTCAGGAGGAGTTACATCAGGTGAACAAGATTGATGATATGGACATCGACACCCTTCACTTCTTCTAATGTATATTCTCGCTATATCTTTAGATAGGCCTCTGTTAGATATTGGGTGACTGTGCCCCATTCTCTTTATCTCTTTTGATAGGCCTCTGTTAGTTGTAGGGCGTCTGTGCCCCATTTCCCTATAATTTTCAACTGTACAGAGATGATATATTTAGATGTTGATGTACTTAGGAATGTATGTACTATTTTTCCATTCCCTACATTATATTGCCATCTATTATCTATCATGCATGTATTATGTCATGCATATATATGTCCAAAGATATTCAGCATTGACCCCTGGATGGTCTTATGATACGGCCCACACAGATGTCTTCATCGATAGTCAGCCGTATTGATCACACCCCACCAGTATTGGTGGCCTCACGCTTGAGATCTTGGTATGACAGCGTATCCCTTTCAGATAGGGTGATTGTAGATCAGCTATTGCAGCATTCAATGACCCTCCTGACATTTCAGGTTCCATTGGGCTTCGTAGATGGCATGCTAGAGCACTGGGTACCAGAGAGGCAGATTTTCCAGTTTGGGACCCAGGAGTTGACTCCTATGCTGGAGGAGTATGAGCGGTTGATGGCTTTTCCCTTAGATAGACCTTGCGCTCGGGGATGACTATCGGAGATATGCGCCGGCAGTTCATGACCCTTACCGGGTTGCGGCGTAGAGTAGTATAGGATGAGATTACATCTGGCCATATATTGTCCCAGCATTTTTTGATAGACAGATTTGGCTAAGTGGACAGTTACGCACGATACTCTGGGGATTTCACCACGCCAGAGGATCAGTGGCATGTGGCCAAAGTAGATGTACTCGTGATGTGTGTAGTGGCGCATGTATACATGCCACGATATATGGATGAGCTGGACATTGTTATTATCATGGCAGTGAGAGCTCTCAGGGAGGGTCATACCATTATTCCGAAGATTGTGGCGGAGACGTTGAGATCAGCCACATTTTGCCACACCTACCCTGCAGGGGTATTTACAAGTAGCTTGGTCTTGTTGTACATGTGGTTCATGTCACACTTGAGACCGATTGGCACGTTCTGACGGCATGGATATTATTTTTTCCATGAGATAGCCATGTCTTACTCCTTTCAGCCATCGGAGTGTATAGACGCTACATCTTGGTCGGTGTTCTTGGCAGGGATTGGAGATCTATTTGACATTTTGCCGTGTACATGGCTCAACTCACCCTATAGCTTCATTATTCATGCACTGGGCATTGACTATCTCCCTCTGGCTGGTTTGAGGGGCATGACCACATATCACCCACTGGCCGTGATGTCACAATTTGATCAGTTTCAGGACTTCCATCCTTTTGAGGGGGCGTTAGGTCAACGTTTAGCTTCTCACCATTTGTCAGCAGAGGACAGATCTAGGGTTTATGCCTGTTGGGATCAGCGTGAGCGTGCTAATTTTTTGGTTAGCCATCCAGGCTGTTCGTCAGAGTATTCTACGTGGATGGAGACAGAGACTTCATTGGCTGCGGTAGTATCCATAGTGCCGGGGATTGATTCAGATGGTGGAAAGCCTATGGAGGACATTGATTCTCACAACGAGGAGGAGGAGCTTTTTTCTGGTTTGACAGCAACTCTTGTTTACTCTCCCAGTACTTCTGTAGCTGTGACTCCCTCTTTAGAGTATTTAGTGCAGAGTTTGCATTTGATGACCTTCGAGAGAGATCAGGCTAGGGCATTGATGTTGACAGCTCTTGATAAGAGAGATGTCGCTCTATTAGAGATAGACGATGCCTTAACTCGTATAGATACCGCTATTATTGAGCGGGATGAGGCCAGATCAGCCAGAGATACAGTGATAGTTGAGCGGGATAACACTATATCTGCCTGGGATGTAGCCGTTACAGACAGTACCACAATGAAGTCCCTTACTACTGACATCATAGCAGAGATGAGTACGTATATTGATGAGCACATTGTCACTATGTAGATGGCTGTAGATCTATTTACTCGCGTAGAGACCCTTGTACAGGAGATCACAACGCTACCTCCTTCTTCTGAGAGGGATTCCATGTTAGACTTGATAGCTAGCTTATACACTGACCTGCAGATGGGCTTGCATTTTCCTGCACAAACTAGCTTAGCCATTTTGTCATGTACAGTTCATATTGTATATATCAAACAACATTATACATATGACAAGGAAATATATTTTGATTCACTTCCCTTTTAGTTGTGCACTGCTACTTGCTTGATATTTGCCTATTTCTTCAGGGCTTGTGATCTCGATGTATTCTGAACGGATATTGAGATGTCTTAGGATTTTTCAGAATGGATCGTTGATTTGTGTGTATTCCCTACTATCTTTAGTGTCTTGGGACTAGTTTCTGTATGTAGATGTGGAGAAGAGTGTGGCTTTCCTCTCTAAGGTTGACCGCACCACAGATGATCTCCATTACTCCTTTGTATGGGGGAGCCCAGTTAGTTCTCTCTCTTATGGATTGGAGTTTCTTTTTGAGGATTTAACCGCAGCTTAGATGGTCGTCGATTCTCCCGTTTACATTAGGAGATCGGGTAGTTCCATCCCTTTGGTCTGAAGCCGATGAAATGTGGTGTACTGAAGGTTGATCCTAGTATCGTTAACAAGTATTTTTTTTTAGTAGGGGGTACGACCGAACCATAAATAGTTGCCTACGTACTCCTATTGAAGAGGAGATCAGGTCTGCGAAATTCGAACCTGGTGTAAGAGGTTCAACGTTGTATGCGATAAAAGGGTGAAGAGATGTTTTTGTTATTTTTGTTTTATTGTGACCAGACCATATAAAATGGCTACCTACGTACTCCCGTGTATCAAGGAGATCAGGTCGGCGTAGTTCGCCCCATGTGCAGGGCGGTTTGCAGGCAATGAAAAGTTTGATCCCATGTTCAAGATAAACTGCGGGGGATAAAGTTTGATCCTATATACAGGACAAACTGCAGGTGTGAAAAGTTTTAATCCCTGATGGGACAAAACTGCGGGTGTGAAAAGTTTTGAAGGCAAAGTTGTGTGAAGGATCTACTGATCCGGAACCAGGCTGCTGATTGGAAAAGTGTGTTTGTCCTTGATGGGGCATATGAGTGTGAAGAAAGGTTGTATGTAGTGAAGGGTTATAAAAACTAAAATAACTAGGGATCTGGTGATCCAAAACCAGGATGTTTCCTTGATGGTAACCTCAGACATAGTACCGTTTCACGGTGTCCGAGTTGATGAGCTGTGAATATTCATCGTCATCCATTTCCTGCAATCGGAGAGCACCTCCTATCAATACGTCCTTGATAACAAACGACCCTTCCCAGTTTGGAGTGAATTTTCACTTAGACTGATCTTGGTTATCAATGATCTTTTTCAAAACCAAGTCATATTGTTTGAACTGCCGTAGCCGAACTTTTCTACTGTAGGATCTGGCGATCCTTTGTTGGTATAACTGACCATAGAAAATAGCATCACTTCGCCTTTCGTCTATTAGAGACAATTGATGATACCTGTCTTGCAACCATTGGTCTTCATCCAGCTGAGCGTATATCAATACTCTAAGGGATTCCATTTCCACCTCTATGGGGAGTAATGCTTCCATCCCATAGGTTAATAAGTAGGGGGTTGCCCTAGTGGAAGTGCGCATTGATGTTCTGTAGGATAACAAGGTCAGAGGCAACAAGTCAGGCCATCCTTTGTGATTAGCGAACATCTTTTGCATGATCTTTTTGATGTTTTTGTTATTCGCTTCAATATCACCATTCATCTTTGGACGGTAGATGACGGAGTTGAGATGTTTGATGTGGAATTTACTACACAACTCTTCCATTATTTTGTTGTTGAGGTTCTTAGCATTGTCTGATACAATTACCTATGGCTGTCCATATCGACAGATGACATTGTTTCTGATGAAAGCAATGATGACTTCTTTGGTAACCCTGGGGAAGGAGGCTGCTTTTACCCATTTGGTGAAGTAGTCGATCATGGTGAAGATAACTCGATGCCCATTACTGGCTTTGGGCTTGATGGGCCCGATCACGTCTATTCCCCACATTGAGAAGGGTCAGGGTGAACTCATATTATGGAGCTCCCTTGGAGGGGCATGGATAGAATTCCTATGAATTTGGCATTGATAACATCTCTTGACGTGATCATCATTGTCAACCTTGAGAGAAAGCCAGTAATGCTCTGTTCTTAGGATCTTTTTAACAAGTAGAGGGCTGCTCATGTGTGGGCCACATACTCCACCATAGATTTCATCCATGAGCCTCTGAGCTTGGTCCCTGTCCAGACATCTGAGGAGACCTAGTCCTACATCTCTTTTGTAGAGTGCGTCTTCGCTTAGGTAAAATTTTATAGCCAGTCGATGGATCCGCCTTCTTTCAGTCGGGCTCGCCTCAGTAGGTGTAGATCCATCTTGTAAGTACTCCTTGATATGTTGATACCAAGGGTGTTGGATGGGAGGTAGCTTATCCGATACTTTTCCAATGTTGTTCCCATAGGCTGGTGCCTTTTGTTGGGCAAATGTGAAGGTTGGCATGTTTTCCTTGTCAAGTATATTGATCAAGGAGGCCAAGGTTGCTAACGCATCCGCAAAATCATTCCTATTCCGAGGAATGTGGAGGAAGGATATTTCTTCAAACTCCGAAGTTATCTTAGAACCTGCCGATGGTAAGGTAGTAAATGTAGACCTTTGGTGTGATAGATTCCTGTGGTTTGTCTGATTACTAATTCAAAATCCCCAAAGATAGTTAACCATCTGATGTCCATTGCATGGGCAAGTTTTAGCCCCGTGATACAGCCTTCATACTCAGCTGTGTTGTTGGTGTTGGCAAACTGCAATTTGACAGCGACATGATATTGCTCCCCCGTAACAGATACTAGAACTGCTCCAGCCCCAGAACCTTCCATATTTACAGCTCCATCAAAATACCTCTTCCATGTCTGGTATGCATCGTTCCGATGGTGTTGCTGCTTTGTCATTACCCCTTCATCGAGGAAGTATGTTTCCAAGGGTTTGAAATCTCCTGAAGGTGCGGTGGCTAGTTGATCTGCAATTCCTTGACCTTTGATGGACTTTTAAGTTACGTAGACTATGTCAAATTGCTGTAGGATCAACTACCATCTGGACAGTCGACAATTTAACATGGGTTTATTGAACACGTAGTTGAGAGGATCCACACGAGATATACACTACAAGAAATCACACAATTTATGACAAATTTTTTGCCACGCACAAAAAATTGTCACAATTTGTTAATTAATAATTACGAAATTCATAATCGTCACTAAAACTTTTGCTTTTGTGACGACCTTTAACTTTGTTACTATTAATCATTTATATCGTCACTAATTTACACATTTGATGACGATTAACAAAATTTTGTCACAAGTTATTTTGGAGGTAGAATTTCGTACCAAAATTTTGGAGTAAAACCTTTTAGTGACATTTTATAATAATTGATGACAATATTTATTGTCACACAATATTTCTTTCGATGACGACATAATAATTTGTCATTAATTATTTGTAAAATTTAGTGACAATGTGATTTTGTCACTAATGTTCACATTTAGTAACACCAAATACAAATTCATCACAATTTTATTTGGACGCAAAAATTTTCTGAAAAATTTTGGAGGAAAATTTTTTAAAGACGGAAAAATAATAATTTATGACAATTTGTATTGTCATAAATACCAATAATATATGACGAGATAATAGTTTGTCACTAATTAGATGAGTGGATAAGTGACAAAAATGTTTTGTCATAAATTCTTATAATTATTGACAAAGTACGTAATATCGTCACAATCTTATTTGGAGGCAAAATTTTTCTGAAAACTTTTGGATGGAAATTTTTTAAAGACGGAAAATTAATAATTTATGACAATTTGTATTGTCATAAATACCAATTTTATATGACGAGATAATAGTTTGTCACTAATTAGATGAGTGGATAAGTGACAAAAATGGTTCGTCATAAATTCTTATATTTAGTGACAAAGTACGTAATATCGTCATAATTTTATTTGGAGGGAAAAAAAATTAAGCAATTTTGGATGCAAATTTTGTAAAGACAAAAAATTAATAAATTATGACAATTTTTATTATCACAAATACCAATTTTATATGACGAGATAATAGTGTGTCACTAATTAGATGAGTGGATAAGTGACAACACTGGTTCGTCATAAATTCTTTTATTTAGTGACAAAGTATGTTGTAAAACCCCAACTTTTATAAATAAAGATGAATTTTCTATAAATATCATTTTTGAATATTATGGAGTTAATTTGATATAATGTTATAGTTGTGGGTAATATTTATAAATTTTGCAAAGTACGCAAGTTGTTATATAATATTCGATTGGTCGGGGAATATTCGTTTTAACAGGGAATATTCGTACAACGACACAATCATTGGTGGACCCCACAACGGAATTATTGTCGGATTGAGAAAACGACAAAAATATTTTATTAAAAATAACGGCAGAAGTTTTACCATTGTTACTGTTGAACTACTCGGTAGTAAAAGTACAGTAATACGTGTGGTTGCATAGTAGTACACGGTATTGATTATTAATGCTTATGTGAGAAGTCATTCAGTTTGATTCAATTATTGTCAGTTAATAATATGAATTAATTAGCGATAATGACGTTTTGTTTTATTCGTATTATTAACGTAATAAAACAGAAACATCTTTTTATATAAAACAAAATACTTTATTAAAGTTATTCTATAAATAGAATATATTATATTTTATTTAAAAGATTTTTCTTTAAATATGGACCGTCAGATTAAAGTAATCAATCTGGACCGTTCATGGATTAGTTACTATGCATTCTATTTTTTTATAAATAGCAGCTCATTCTTTCATTATTTCTTACGAATTCACTGAACTCTAGAGAGAGAAACTATAGAGAGAAACTATAGAGAGAGAGAAGAAGAGTATTCTACTACTTAACTACTTCCTTATTTCAGCTCTTCTTTAAAACGGTAAGGGATGTTATTCTTTCTTATTCATGAAGAGAACTGTTGTTATTCCATTTCTTATTATTCTGTTGGAATAACCTGTATACGCGGTCTACCCTATACTTGGTGACATTCTTCTATTATTCTGTTGGAACATCATGTCTGTGTGTTTTACACCGGACCTGGTTCCGTTTTTATTATTATTCTGTTGGAACATCCTGTCTGTGTGTTTTACACCGGACCTGGTTCCGTTTTTATTATTATTCTGTTGGAACATACTGTCTGTGTGTTTTACACCGGACCTGGTTCCGTCTTGTTATTATTCTGTTGGAACATCCTGTCTGTGTGTTTTACACCGGACCTAGTTTCATTATTTATTATTCTGTCGGAATATCCTGTCTGTGCGTTTACGCCGGACCTGGTTCCATTATTTATTATTCTGTTAGAATAACCTGTCTGTGCGGTCTATCGCATGCATGGTGATTTTTTTTGTTATTTCATTCTTTATTATACTCAGTTGGGTAAGTTTTGACTTCTATACTCCATGAAATTTGTGGAATATCCTTGATAATTGCGTTTCATGCGGTATCTTTTCATGAAAATATTCTTCTAAGCATTCTTAAATTTTACTCCACAAAACAGTATCATGTTGACAATTTGGACGTTGTTAATTCTTGGATAAATTAATTCTTGAACTTGTTTTATTGAATTCTTATATCATTGTCATCATCCTCATGTTTATAAAATGTTAAAAGTCATCTGTGGCCTGTAGTGCATAGATGGACTTGGTATGGTTATGACCAGGGATTATTCGGTATAATCATGACCGTAATGTTACAAATGATGTGGTAAAAGTCCTCATTGGCCCGTAGTGCATTGATGGACAGTTGTTGGCATGATCATGACCAATAATGAATACACGAATATCCTTGGCCGTAGTGCAGGGGTGATTCGATGATGTGGATTATTTTATTAAGCTGAGTCCCAGCGATAACAGTGTTGAAAAACCTTTTAAATCATAAAAGATAGTAGAGTTTATTTTTTACTTGACTCTTTTAATGGATTGCTTGTTCCGTTGCAGTTAAACTTGATGTCTATTATATTTTATCAGTTTAACATTGTTGAAGGCTAATGATAATTTATTCTGCATTATCTTAGTCATAATATTTCTTACTGGGCTAGTTGAGCTCACCCTTTCTTTCACTATTCTCTTCAGGAAATGAGAACGTAGCTGGGGCAAGTCGGGGAATGGAGTGATGGTCCAAATGATAGTATTAGTTAGTAGTCCTCACTATTCTATGTAATAGTGTGTTAATAAATGTAATGAGGACTCCTTTTGAGTATGAATACTCTCTAGAAGATAATATTTGTATTCAAACTCACAGTTTATGTTTTGTCGTATTGTACACGATAGTTGTATTAGTAAGTTGTATTTGTATTCTATACTATGTATCTGACGACCCAAGATGGGTGATGTATACCTAATTTTGGGGGCGTCACAGTTGGTATCAGAGCTTAGGGATATGATCCCTGGCTAAATGTGAGAATAGAACTAGGAGGGGAGAGACGGGGAATTCATTCGCTAGTATGACCTACCTAAGTTTATTTGCATGGTATTTAATTGGTCGGTCATAATATAAGGATAATATATGACATATCAATTAACTTTTATTTTGTGGCAGTATCTGAAAATGACATCTGAGAATGTTGAGAATAGCAATGGAGCACAGGCGACTGTTGATTCACCACATATCAATAATCAGGATAGTGTGCATCAGGAAGGTGACAATTCTCATGCAAACAACAACACTGACTAGATGATGAATGATGGAATGTTCAGAAACTTTATACAGTTCATGCAACAGCAGGCGAGAGCGGCTCCTGTCCAAAATATAGGTGGAAACACTGAAAACTCTTGGACGGTCACCGCTAAACAGTTCAAAGAGCTAGGACCACCAGAGTTTAAGGGAGTGTCAAAACCACTTATAGCGGAAACATGGATAAAGTAGATTACCAAGATATTTGATGTCTTGGGATGCTCCGAGGAGCAAAAGGTTCCCTTTGCCGCCTTTATGTTGCGAGGAGAGGCAGATTACTGGTGGGAATCGATTAAGCATACTCAACCTGCCGCACTGAAGATGTCTTGGGAGAAGTTCCAAGAGCTATTCAATGACAAATACTTTTTCAAAAGTGTTCGTCACATGAAGGAGGTGGAGTTTATCAAATTGGAGCAGAATAATATGACCGTGTCGCAGTATGAGGCTAAATTTACTGAGTTGTCCCAGTTTGTGTCCCACTTGGTGGATAATGAAGAGCGAATGACGCGAATATTTTTGCGAGGTTTGAAACCTGAAATACGTCAACATCTTATTTCTCATAAACTGTGTTTGTATTCAGATATTGTGAATAGGGCTCAGTTAGTGGAGCGCGATAACGAGTTAACGCAACCAAAAGAGAGCAGTCGACAAAATGATAATACCAGTGAGAGCAGTCATCGAAGCGGTGACAACAAGCGTGGAGGGAATCAACAGGCCAGAAATGGTAACCACTTCGGTGGTAATCAGGGCTAAAACAATAAGAATGGTCATTTCAAGAAGAGGAGATTCAACAATGATGGAAAGACGTCAGCACCAGCACCCATTGTTAAGGAAGGAGAACGACCACCTATCATATGTTTTAAATGCGGAGGGGAGGGGCACATCAATCCAAACTGCGCGATGCCGTCTAAAGCATGTTATAATTGTGGAAGAGAAGGTCATTTAGCTCGATTTTGTCATTTACCAAAATCAAGTTCAGCCAAGATGGAGACACCAAAGGCCGTCCCAGAAAAGTCAAAACCGGTAGTGCAAGGGAGAGCGTTTGTTGTGACCTCCCAGAAAGCAAGGAACCCGAATGAGGTCATCACGGGTAAGCTTATCATAAACTCTAACGAAGTTTATACTTTATTTGATACCGGTTCTACCCATTCTTTTATTTCTCCTACTTGCGTTCATCGATTAAATTTGACTCCGGAGAAATTAGACTTTGATTTATCTGTTGAAACTCTATTGGGAGAAACCTTCATTACATCCACGGTTTATAAGTCTTGTTTAGTTCAAGTTGGTACCCACACATTACCTGTCGATCTGATTTCATTAAAGATACTTGCATTTGACGTGATTCTATGGATTGATTGGTTAACTACTCATCATGCAAAAATTGATTATTTTCGTAAGGTTGTTAGCTTTCATATTCCTAATCGACCTATTATGCGAATTCAAGCAACCAAACCATTAAAATCAATCGCTGTCATCTCAAGCCATAAAGCTATTCGTTTATTGAAAAACGGATGTCAAGCTTTCTTAGCTCATGTCACGGATCTAAACAAAAATACGTCAGTTTTGAATGATATTTCTATTGTTAATAAATTCCCTGACGTATTCCCTGAAGAACTTCCTGGCCTACCCCCAGAGCGTGAAATTGAATTTTGTATCGACCTTGAACCCGGTACAAAACCCATTTCCAAAGCCCCATATCGAATGGCTCCTATTGAACTTCAGGAGTTAAAGATCCAACTGCAGGAATTGTTAGACATTGGCTTTATTCGTCCTAGTACTTCTCCTTGGGGTGCTCCTATGCTATTCGTGAAGAAGAAAGATGGAAGTATGCGACTTTGTATTGATTATCGGGAGTTGAATCATGTCACCATCAAAAATAGGTACCCATTGCCACGTATTGATGACCTGTTTGACCAGTTGCAAGGAGCACAATTCTTTTCAAAGATCGATCTTCGTTCTGGATATCATCAGCTGAAGGTTAGAACTGAGGATATTCTAAAGACGACTTTTAGAACTCGGTGCGGGCATTATGAATTCCTAGTCATGTCCTTTGGATTGACTAATGCTCCTGCTGCCTTCATGGATATGATGAACCGAGTATTCAAGGAATATTTGGATCACTTTGTGGTCGTCTTTATTGATGACATCCTTATTTATTCCAAAAGCCGTGAAGATCATGAGCAACACTTGAGGCTGGTACTCCAAAAGCTTCGTGAATACAAGCTTTATGCCAAGTTGAAGAAATGCGAGTTCTGGCTGGAGGAGGTAGCATTCCTTGGGCACGTAGTATCAAGTCGTGGAATATCGGTTGACCCGGCAAAGATTGAAGCTATTCAAAGCTGGGAGCAACCTAAATCAGTGACCGAAGTACGTAGCTTTCTTGGTTTAGCTGGTTATTATCGGAGATTCGTGGAAGGAATTTCTCGAATCTCTACTCCATTAACTCAGCTAACTCGAAAAGATACAAAGTTCGGTTGGAGCGAAGAATGTGAGAAGAGTTTTCAAGAACTCAAGAGGAGACTCATTTCAGCACATGTTCTAACAATACCATCTGGCTCGGAGGGATTTGTCATCTACAGTGATGCTTCGAGCAAAGGGTTGGGATGCGTTCTCATGCAACATGGAAAAGTCATAGCCTATGCATCAAGACAACTCAAGGAATATGAGAGGAATTATCCTACTCATGATCTAGAGTTGGCAGCTGTTGTCTTTGCACTTAAAATTTGGAGGCATTACTTGTATGGGGAGAAGGTGGAGATCTTTACGGATCATAAAAGCCTCAAATATTTCTTCACTCAAAAGGAACTCAACATGCGACAACGACGTTGGCTTGAACTGTTGAAAGATTATGATCATACCATTCAATACCATCCTGGAAAAGCGAACGTGGTAGCTGCATTGAGTAGAAGATCATATGCAAGTACGAGTGCAATATTGTCAACACAAAGGCACATTTTGTGTGACTTGCAAAGGATGAAGATAGAGTTAAAGACTCCAGGGACCCATGTGATGATGGCAAATATATGAGTAGAACCAACTTTAATCGATAAAGTTAAAGCTGCTCAAGCTACAGACCTGGAGCTGATGCGTATGAGGAAGAAAGTGCAAGAAGGTGCTATGCCGGAAGCAAGAATCGATGAAGAAGGAATACTTCGAGTCAACTCCAGACTTTGTGTTCCTAACAACTCTGATTTAAAGTATGAAATCATGATGGAGGCGCACAACACACCGTTTACAATCCATCCTGGAAGTACCAAAATGTATCATGATCTTCGTCATACATTTTGGTGGAGCAATATGAAGAGAGAGATAGCGTTGTTTATCTCAAGGTGTCTAACTTGTCAATGAGTCAAAGCGGAGCATCAAGTACCAAAAGGTCCATTGCAACCACTTAAAATTCCAGAATAGAAGTGGGAGCACATTACCATGGATTTCGTTACCGGTCTTCCTAAGGTTTCTCAAGGTATAGATGCGATTTGGGTCATTGTTGATAGATTGACCAAGTCTGCTCATTTCTTACCTATACGAGAAACTTATACACTTGAACGTCTTGCTCGTATGTACATAAACGAGATTATAAGACTGCATGGTATGCCAGTATCCATAGTTTCTAACAGAGACCCAAGATTCACTTCACGATTTTGGGTTAGTTTACAAAAAGCTATGGGCACGGATTTACGATTTAGTTCAGCATATCATCCTCAGACGGACGGACAATCAGAGAGGACTATTCAAACTCTTGAAGATCTATTAAGACTCTGTGTCCTTGATTTTAAGGGAAGTTGGGACAAGTTCTTACCATTGGTGGAGTTTTCCTACAACAACAGTTATCAAACAAGTATTGGCATGGCTCCATTCGAAGCATTGTATGGAAGAAAATGTCGTTCTCCAGTATGCTGGGATGAGGTGGGTGAAGCAACATTGTTGGGACCAGAGTTGGTACGTATGACTACAGAAAAGATTCAAATGATCCGACAACGTATAAAAACCTCACAAGATCGACAAAAGAGTTATGCTGATCTTCATCGAAAGGACGTGGAATTTGATATAGGAGATCATGTGTTCTTACGTGTTGCTCCATGGAAAGGAGTTATGAGATTTGAAAAGAGAGGAAAGCTCAATCCTCGATTCATCGGTCCATTTTTAATCCTCGATCGAGTAGGAACTGTGGCTTATAGACTCGCTTTACCGCCAAGTATGTATCGTGTTCATAAAGTTTTTCACATATCCATGTTACGCAAATATGTGGAAGCCCGAACCACATTATTGAGTTAGAACCAGACGAAATAACAGAAGATTTGACGTATGAAGAAGTTCCTGTTCAAATCTTGGATAAGAAGGAACATATTCTACGCTCCAAGGTTATACCTCAAGTCAAAGTTTTGTGGAAAAACCACGATGTTGAGGAAATGACTTGGGAGTTAGAATCTGAAATGAAATCAAGGTATCCTTACCTCTTCGACATACCAGGTACGTACCCTAATTTCGAGGGCGAAATTTCATAAGAAAGGGAGGTTGTAAGACCCCAACTTTTATAAATAAAGATGAATTTTCTATAAATATCATTTTTAAATATTATGGAGTTAATTTGATATAATGTTATAGTTGTGGGTAATATTTATAAATTTTGCAAAGTACGCAAGTTGTTATATAATATTCGATTGGTCGGGGAATATTCGTTTTAACAGGGAATATTCGTACAACGACACAATCATTGATGGACCCCACAACGGAATTATTGTCGGATTGAAAAACGACAAAAATATTTTATTAAAAATAACGGCGGAAGTTTTACCATTGTTACTGTTGAACTACTCGGTAGTAAAAGTACAGTAATACGTGTGGTTGCATAGTAGCACACGGTATTGATTATTAATGCTTATGTGAGAAGTCACTCAATTTGATTCAATTATTGTCAGTTAATAATATGAATTATTTAGCGATAATGACGTTTTATTTTATTCGTATTATTAACGTAATAAAACAGAAACATCTTTTTATATAAAACAAAATACTTTATTAAAGTTATTCTATAAATAGAATATATTATATTTTATTTAAAAGATTTTTCTTTAAATATGGACCGTCAGATTAAAGTAATCAATCTGGACCGCTCATGGATTAGTTACTGTGCATTCTATTTTTCTATAAATAGCAGCTCATTCCTTCATTATTTCTTACGAATTCACTGAACTCTAGAGAGAGAAACTATAGAGAGAAACTATAGATAGAGAGAAGAAGAGTATTCTACTACTTAACTACTTCCTTATTTCAGCTCTTCTTTAAAACGGTAAGGGGTGTTATTCTTTCTTATTCATTAAGAGAACTGTTGTTATTCCATTTCTTATTATTCTGTTGGAATAACCTGTATACGCGGTCTACCCTATACTTGGTGACATTCTTCTATTATTCTGTTGGAACATCATGTCTGTGTGTTTTACACCGGACCTGGTTCCGTTTTTATTATTATTCTGTTGGAACATCCTGTCTGTGCGTTTTACACCGGACCTGGTTCCGTTTTTATTATTATTCTGTTGAAACATCCTGTTTGTGTGTTTTACACCGGACCTGGTTTCGTCTTGTTATTATTCTGTTGGAACATCCTGTCTGTATGTTTTACACCGGACCTGGTTCCATTATTTATTATTCTGTCAGAATATCCTGTCTGTGCGTTTACGCCGGACCTGGTTCCATTATTTATTATTCTGTTAGAATAACCTGTCTGTGCGGTCTATCGCATGCATGGTGTGACGCCCCCAAAATAATTTCATTCCACCCAACCTATTATGAGTCGCCAAATACATGGTACAGAAATAACTACAACTTTATTAATACAATTGTCGTGTAAAATACGACAACACTTAAACTGTGAGTTTAAATACAAATATTGTCATCTAGACAATATCCACACTCAAATAAGTCCTCATTACAATTATTAATACACTATTTTACAGAATAGTGAGGACTACTAGAACCACTTCTAGAACCATCATTCCACACCCCAACTAGTATTCGCTACATTCTCGCCTCCTGAGAAGAAAAATGGAACAACAAGGAAAAGGGTGAGCTCAACTAGCCCAGTAAAGAATATTATGACTAAGATAATGTACAACAAATTATCCTTAGTCTTCAACAGGAAAAAATCTAATAGAATACAATAGACAACAAGTTTTAGATCAACAACTGCAGCGGAAACAACAATTCATTAGAAGAGTTAAGTAGAGAATGCAAACTACTATCTTCTATATATGAATTTAAAAGTTCATCGTCGATATTTTATCCCTGTAACATCAATCAATATTCATCTGGAATCAAATATTCATCTTTGCACTATAGGCCAAAGATATTCATCAGTTGGTCATGTTCACCTCAACACATGTTCATCTTTGCACTACGGGCCAAAGATATTCATCATAAAATCATCAATCTTTGCACTACAGGCCAAAGATATTCAGTAACATCATCATTTAGGACTGAGGATGATGAAAAATATTTTTTAAAGAAACGAATCCAGTGAAACAAAAGACAAGGATTAAGGATTAAGGATTAAGGATTCGTAATTCGGTTTATCCACGTCCAAAAATACGTCAATAATAATCATAGTGGAGTAAAATTCAAGAATGATCAAAACATGGATACAATCAAAGCTAGTATCCAGAATAGATATTTTGGACAAAAAGAAGAAAATTTCATTTTTCGGTGAATAGTGTCGTATACGTGAATAGTGTCGTATACGTGAATAGTACTTCCGACATCAAAAGATAGAAATTTCATAAAAAACATCATCATGCCTCGTGAATAGTACTCGTGAATAGTAACTCGTGAATAGTAACTCATGAATAGTAACTCGTGAATAGTAACTCATGAATAGTAACCCTGACATGAAAAAGTTCTAAATTTGATAAAAAGTTCCAAACAATATTCAGCATAATGATATTGAAGAAATAATATCATTTTATGAAAGAATAACATCTCTTACCTCAGAAATACGGTACTTCTGACTGGAATACTAGATATAGTGCTGAAGGAAACTTACACCGTATAGCAACACTCAAAGTATCAAATACTCACAAGAATACGCTCGATATAGAGAGAGAAAGAGAGAGAAACTTGTGTTTCTGGTGTGATTTTCAATTCTAACCTAAGCACCCTATTTATAGAAAAATGCTTAGAACACCAAAGCAGAAAATTTAATAAATTAATAATATAATTTTCTTAATTTCCTTAGCACACCACATCAGCTGATTTACACCATTAACATGTGCCACTCAAATGTCAAAAACATTTTTCTTAATAAAAATAATTAAAACTTCCAAAAATTAATTATTTTGGAACTTCGGAACTTCAATAATTCACAATAAATAGCTCTTTGATCAGAAAATTCGAATCTCGCGAGTTTTTATAGGAAATTCAATTCTCTACAACTTTACAGAAGAAAGTTTTTCCAAATTCCAAACAGAAATTAACCGAAATCCACAAACGGGCGATTTTACAGTCAATAATAAATTTTCGCTCAAGAATTATGTCCACCAATACACAAAACATGTGTTAATCATTTAATACCACAAAAATACTCTTCCTCCTCATATACTCATATATCCCACATTTATTATAAAAATACCACCATCAATATATTATTAAAATAATATATTTAAATGAATTATTTTATCAGAAAAAGATAAAATATTAATTTTCAACAATTGTCACATTAAAAATTTTCTTCATCTATATCCACATAAAATCACTATTTTCCTCATCATATAAATCAATAATTAATTATACACAAATAATATTACAGAACCACAGTACTGGCAACCAGGCCGTTCCCAGGAAAGAGGGGGCTTTCCAATAAGGATATCTCCTTACTGGCGCGCAATTAGATGACCAAACCTCTCTTTAGACAGAACTTTCTAGACATTGCCAATAATGTTATCTAATAATATTATTCAGATAATATGAATTATTGTTCCGATAATAGAAAATACTGTGTAGTGACAATTATTAAAACAACAGTAATATAAAATATCAACGCAGCAATTATTGCATCAATAAAATACAATATTGAACAATAATTAGTGTAACAATTATTGAGTAGTGCCTTCTTACGTAAGAATCAATAATTGGTGCAATACCGTGTGCTACTGTGCAACAACGCGTATTAC
The DNA here is from genome assembly GCA_016801055.1 of Panax notoginseng. Lineage (NCBI taxonomy): Eukaryota > Viridiplantae > Streptophyta > Magnoliopsida > Apiales > Araliaceae > Panax > Panax notoginseng. The sequence goes on along the minus strand of CM029013.1, from coordinate 148,614,361 downwards.
TGTGTTTTAACTACCGGGTATTCCAACAGTATTAACGGTAACAACTACGCCGTTATTTATAAATAACTTGTTTTTGTCGTTTTCTTCATCCAATCGCTCTCCGTTATGGGGCCCACAAAAGACTGCGCCGTCGTATGAATATTCTCCGACAGTAAGAATATTCCACGACTAAGCGAATATTCCCCGACAACAATGAATATTTTATAACCACTTGCTTATTTAAAATATTTGCGCATTTCACCCATAACTAACCACATTAATCAAATCAACCCTTACTATTTCAGAATAATAAATAGAGGAAATTAAATTTCATTTATTAATAATTTGGGGTCTTACACATGGTGATTTCTTTTGTTATTCCATTCTTTATTATACTCAGTTGGGTAAGTTTTGACTTCTATACTCCATGAAATTTGTGGAATATCCTTGATAATTGCGTTTCATGCAGTATCTTTTCATGAAAATATTCTTCTAAGCATTCTTAAATTTTACTCCACAAAGCAGTATCATGTTGACAATTTGGACGTTGTTAATTCTTGGATAAATTAATTCTTGAACTTGTTTTATTGAATTCTTATATCATTGTCATCATCCTCATGTTTATAAAATGTTAAAAGTCATCTGTGGCCTGTAGTGCATAGATGGACTTGGTATGATTATGACCAGGGATTATTCGGTATAATCATAACCGTAATGTTATAAATGATGTGGTAAAAGTCCTCATAGGCCCGTAGTGCATTGATGGACAGTTGTTGGCATGATCATAACCATTAATGAATACACGAATATCATTGGCCGTAGTGCATGGGTGATTCGATAATGTGGATTATTTTATTAAGCTGAGTCCCAGCGATAACAGTGTTGAAAAATCTTTTAAATCATAAAAGATAGTAGAGTTTATTTTCTACTTGACTCTTTTAATGGATTGCTTGTCCCGCTGCAGTTAAACTTGATGTCTATTATATTTTATCAGTTTAACATTATTAAAAGCTAATGATAATTTATTCTACATTATCTTAGTCATAATATTTTTTACTAGGCTAGTTGAGCTCACCCTTTCTTTCACTATTCTCTTCAGGAAATGAGAACGTAGCTGGGGCAAGTCGGGGAACGGAGTGATGGTCCGAATGATAGTATTAGTTAGTAGTCCTCACTATTCTATGTAATAGTGTGTTAATAAATGTAATGAGGACTCCTTTTGAGTATGAATACTCTCTAGAAGATAATATTTGTATTCAAACTCACAGTTTATGTTTTGTCGTATTGTACACGATAATTGTATTAGTAAGTTGTATTTATATTCTATACTATGTATCTGACGACCCAAGATGAGTGATGTATACCTAATTTTGGGGGCGTCACATATGTAATGACGTCACATTTTTATATGGAGGTAAAAAAATTTCCAAACAAACTTGTATCCAAGCGACGTCACCAGTCTTACTTTTATCATTGGCAGCCTCCATTTAGTCAAAAATCGACCAACCGCACCGATTAAGTCGCACTAATGGTTCCGACGTAGACGCTTCCTCTTCTATTAATCCCACTACAAAAAATGGACATTTAGAAACGATTTATCGGGCAACGACTTTATCATTCGTTTCAGTTTCTGAAAAGCTTTCATTTATCGTAACCAAATTCATAGGTTGTTGCAAAATTTCGTTGTCAATTTGTTAGTGGGAAAAAAATAATTTCCTGTCTATTTAATTTTTTTTGTTGTGATGTTATTTTTCCTCATCTTGGGGAAAAAAATGTTTTTTTGCTATATTTCGTATTCTAATATGGGCTACATTCATTGTTAATAATTTTTTTTTTGTTGCGTATTTTGTATATTTTTTTGCAACGACTAGTAAATTGTTGCCCAAAATTAAGATAAACCCAATAAGCATGTTTCGACCTTTTTTTCCAAAACGCATCATTTTTCATTTCAAAATTATTATTTTTTTGGACGCAAACTTATACACTGAAATGTTAAATTCAAATATTATTTCATTCAAAATTGGCCCAAAAAGGTTAGATTAAAATATTATTTCATTCAGAATCTAATTTATTAAGATCTATTACTCAATTTTATCAAACACAACCTACTTTGAAAATACTTGGGCAATGACTGATTTGAAACAAACCTTTTTTTTAACCTAGTTTGAAACAATTTTTTCTTTTGAAAGATTCCATAACACTATCTATATTTTTAACAAAAAATTAAAAAATAATAAAAAACTTAAATCTCATAAAAAAAGATTAGTTTATAAATGAAAAAAAAAAATTAAGCCTTGTATTCAAAATAATATATTATCTTTTATATTGGTTTTGCAATATTAATAACGTAAATGATACAATAGACATTATAAAAGATTTATTTATTTGATATAGTTTTAGTTAAAATCGGTCCATTTTGAATAAAAAAAAGTTTGGTAAAAGTGCCCAAAATTTCCGTCAATTTCTTATCTCTTTCTTGTTTATTAAGAAGCTCAGTAACAAAAAGAATTGAATAAAAACTAAAATTCTCGTATTTATTTTTCATTTATTTTAGAATCTCACTATTTATTATGATAAATTTACGTTAAATTATAATTATTGTTAAAAATTATAGAAAGACCCTATTTATTAATGTTTATTCAGTGACAACCAAAAATTCGAAATAACATTCGTAATATATATTATTTTATATTTTAAAACTTAGTAAGACAATGTAGGTAAAAATGTAAAATTATGGGGAGCATATAGTTATACATATAACTTTAAAAAATGAGCCAAGGTCGTGCTCTATATTTACCTTGGAACCTCGTCCACTCTCAGAAGTGGAGACAGATTTGAAGTGAGTTTTGGTCTAGTCAAATTAGCCCGTGCCCTCTTTTCTTCTTCTTCTTCATTCACGGTCACGGCCAAGTAGTTGAGCTGAGCTGCACTCTCCTCCCACAGAGGAGAGAGAAAGATGAGCGACCGCGACAGAATCCGCGACTGGGAACGAGACCGCGACAGGGGCAAAGACAGAGACCGAGACAAAGACAGGCGAGAACGAGACCGCGACCGCACCAAACGTTCTCATACACCAGACCGCACTAAATCGCGCCACACTCGTTCCCGTACTCGCTCGCCGGACCGTCACCGGTCCCGTTCTCGCTCCCTCGACCGCTCTCTTCGCCACCACAACCGCCACCACACTCCCTCGCTTGACCCTGCGCGGAAGCGCCACAAGCGCGGCGAGAGCAGCGAGAAGGACAGGCGGCGGGATGCCTCCGCGGTGGTGTCGGACTTCGTTGACGGCATCGTGATGCCTAGACAGTATATGAATCGTCGCGGTGGGTTTAATCGACCTTTACCTGCTGAACGTAATCGTTGATTTTGATTTCTCAGAGGTTAGGGTTTCTTCATTCTTATATTTTTCATGTTTTTCCCCCTTATTAGCAAATTAATTATATTATACTGTTTTTCCCCCTTAATAGAAAATTAATTGTTAGTGATGTTTTCATGAACTCCCAATGGTTAGTTTATTAGCAAATTAATTATATTATATTCTTATATTTTCATGAACTCCCAAAGGTTAATTTGTTTGCTGCCACTGAATATCTATAGAAAGCCAAAAAATACATTGCATAAAGTTCCTTGCCTTTCCCTTTTTCTAGTCTGATCTTCTTGTCAAGGATGAGAAGTACTCACATATTGTACATGTCGAATTAAAAACTACTGAAGATATCCAGAGTGAAGCATCTTCCTTTGCCAGCACATAAACAAATGACTTGGAAGGTTTGTTAAATTCTATTTGTTGCTGTTAGAAGTGTCTTCATGTTTTAATAAATTTGTTGATGTTTGCCTTATTGGTGGTTTCTAATGTGAATGGACATATATAATCACTGTTTTGTAGTGGATAGCCTGTTTTTTATTGGGGTTCCTCTCTTTTAACATGATATACTGAACATTATTGATTTTATACTTCTGCAAGGAACAAAAGTTTGTTTCATATTCATGTTCAATAATGGGAGTATTTGATATCGAAGTATCAGATGCAGGGATTTGCAAGTTATTCTGGTTTTTCCCACTTCTCGTTTCTCTTTGGAAGACTCCTTGTCCTCCCTTGCTTTGTATTCTTTTTTCCTTGTAATAAAATTGCCTTATTTAATGAGAAAAATTATATAATGCTTGTCTATCGGTGGCCAGACACATTCACATAATTAGGTTTTAGCCATTATCCAGGACCTCAACTAAACAACAAATGATGGAAAGGAATTGATTAATAAGGTGGACTATCAAATGTTTTAGAAAAGATGAACGTGATTGAATCCATATTGTATGCTACCTTAAATTCACATCTCATCTGAGCTACCAATTTGACAACTTTTTGTTCACCTCGTGTAATTCACCTCAAATATCCTACAGATCAAGGCCATTTTTTGGTTTGTGTTGTATTGTATTCTTGGAGTATCTCGTATCTGGTGTGATTGAAAGCTACATTTTTTCCCAACGAAAGCATGATATCTGATCCCATCTATAATTTGACAGCAACTTGCTGATTTTGGAAATTGTTGAGATTTTTGTGGAATATCAACAGGGAAACAATTGCTTATTGATTAAGTTTGTTGATCTTTACATTTTTTTGGCTTGTGCCACTTGTGAAAGGTGATTTGCTGTTGGTTCCAATTTTTTCCTAACCATGATTTCCCTTTTGACTAAATGTCGGGGGAACAAGGTATCAAGCATTTCCACTGCAGCCAAGTTCTTGCAACTTTTGTTTATTTATCCTTATTTTTGCTGTGAACCAATTTTTTGGGTCCAGTTATACATATTACTTTTTAAGACCAAAATCTTGTGATACATATTTTACTCTATCCTTGTTATGTAGAGGAGATGATCAGAGGTCTCACTCAAGTTCCTTGGGAACGTGTTGATGTTAGCTTTCACAAAACTAAGCAACAATATGTTGCTCACAGTACCATTCAGGCAAGCCTCCTAAATTTATTCTGTATGTGTCACTATAGCTAATTAAATCATCTACGAACTTTGACGCTTTATATAAAGTAACGTTCCATCTAACAAGTTCTCTAAGGGCACCCGTAAGTAATTACTTTCGTAAAATGTTTTTATGGGAACTCACACTAATAGAATTAGGTTTATTAGCAAATTAATTATATTATACTGTTTTTCCCCCTTAATAGAAAATTAATTGTTAGTGATGTATATATTGAGGAGGCAACATTAGGAAGTTCATTTGTTTACTCTGCTATTGGAATTGCAAATTTGAACGATTATATATATTTTAGCAACTAGTTTAAAATTTAGACTTTTCTGGTACCAGATTTCATTAGTAGCACATTGGAGATCTTAAAGTATCTCAGTAGAATGCAATAGTTTATTTGACTTCTATTTTGAGTAAATTTTTTGCTTATACCTTGTTATTTGAATTCAACAGAGCTCCCTTCTACTTCGCACAACCTTGAGTAACTAAAAAATGCAGATATGAAGTGCACTTTAAATTTTCATTTCAAGAGGGAACAATTACCTTTTTTACATTAAACAATCATTGTGAATCTAGTTTGTTTAAAATATTCAAAATCCATTCATATGTTAAGATGGTGTTATGGTGGATTCATATTTGCTAAATGGACTTGTTTTCCATTCCAATGATTTAGTTATTTAATTATTTATACAAATTAATGAAGTAATTGATTTTTTTTGTTGCATTGTAGATTTATGGTTCTTTCAAGACTTCCTAATGATCCATGCACACTTTATACCTTGGTACGATTCAAAGATCATGACCACAAACGATCATAGCAACTTTACTTTCACTGGGAGGTAACGGCACTGAATTTTCTTTCCAACATACCACCTGTATTTGTATGCCCCATATTTTTTCCTTTTCCTTTCTTGGCCTGCATATATGCAAATTTTCCAAATCAGAAAAAAGTTTTTTTGGAAGATTATTACACCTGCCAAAGCATTTCTATTTTGAGGATTTAACTATTTTATTGTCATCATTTTCTGCACCCCACTTTAATCAAACATATCTTTGTATAAATGAAGGGTTAGCTATATGATTAAAATTCTTTGTCATTCATCCTCCATTTTTGTCATTTTGTGTCCTCCATCGGAAGCAAAGAACAAAGATTAATCAACAGTCATAAACCACTATTGTTTTTTAATCAAAATTGAGAGTAGGATTGCCTTGAAGTCTGGAGAAACAAAAACAGGCACCTATATTGAGGTACGATCTCTTCTTAATTTAAAATCTAATTCCCAAATAAAAAATATGTTCTAGATTCTATGACAAGCACCACTATTAATATCGAAAACATTACGAGTGTGAAGAATGACTTGGACAAAGAAAATAAAAGGAGAATGTAATATTAATAGTTTAAAGTTTTCCCATTTATTTTTCGAAGTAAATGACAGATCAAAGGAAGATAACAAATCTCTAAATACAAAAAAAAATGAAGAATAGACACCAAAACCAACTTGAGACTAGTTTAAAACAAACATTCACACGCTAAAACATACATTTTACCATTTACAGCAATTAAATCCCAATTGAATTTAGAATGCATTGTATTATTGGTGTTTGGCGTGGCCTTCGATGCTATAGGGGGGTAGTGGCAATGGGTGACGAAATAGGATCAAAAGTCTCCCATTGAGTGGTTATGACAACTAAGCTTGATGCTGAGTGCCTTGCTGGTTGTCACTGCTGCAACATTTGAAAAGGTAAATTCTCACTTGAATGCCTTGATTGTTGCTATTGAGTTGGGTATGCAATTTTCCAATCTGAATATTTTTGTTATTAATGCTTTTGAATTGGTGATTACTGCTTCTGCGGTTGTTGCATTGGACTATTATGAGTTTTATTGTTGCTCGGCATTGAATTTTTCGCCTTAACATATCTTGAGTTCCAACGCACTTCTGCACTCATTTTACCTTCAAATTGATAGAAAATATGAACTTAATCTTTGAATCTATGGAAATTTTTGAACCTCTCTTCCCTCTTTGGGTTTCGCTTCTAAATAGTTTCTTTAAGGGTATCATGTTTTGTGGTTATTTATCAGTATTTCATATTTTTTGGTTGTAGGAACAATTATGAAGATAAGTCCAGGAGACAGAACTGTACAACTCAGGAATTCAGAACAAGTTGGCAAACAATCCAGAATTACTATGGTTGATTAAGGCAGCACTAGCCTAGGGACAGAAAGAGCCGAAAACAATTCCTGATCAGCTTGTCGACGTTCAAAACTTCTGAACTTTCGTTATGGTCATATTTAAAAAATTGGATATTTTGTTTAGAATGTTATACTTGATAAATTATTGATGTTAAGTAGAATGGATGATACTTTGGATTCTAATTTTTCTATTTTGATTAAATACGATGGAAAATAGAAATTTAGTTATTTTATTATTGGTGTTTTTTTATCATTACAATCATTTTAGTTAAATATTATTGGTGTAATTTTTTTTCTTATTTCTAGATCTATAATTTTATATTTAGTTTTTCATTTAGTCACAACAAATAATTTTGTCACTATTAATAACTTTTTCTGTGACGAGATATATTGTCACCATAAGCATTCAATTAGTGACATTCATTGTCTTAGAAAGTAACTTTTTGGTGATAAATTATTTTGTAATATTATTTAAAATATGAAATGACAACGATATAATTGTCATGTTAAATATATTATTAGGTGACAAATTGTTCTGTCGTCATTTATTTTTTTATTTTTGGTGACCATAAACATAATAACATGACGAAAGAATAATCATAAATATGACAATATTGTTGTCATTAAAATTAGATAATTTAAATAGAGTAACATATTTTCGTCACTAAAACAATATAATTTAATGACGAAAAAAGATTTTCATCATTTAATGCACTAAGTTTTGATGACGAAACATAATATAGAGTGACGAAAGTTTCATTCAAATAGTGACGCTATTAACGTCACTAATAGTGATTAATTATAGTGACAATGATGTAGATCGTCACCATAAGTTAAAACATTTAGTGAAGACATCAAATATTGTCAAATAAACCTAATACCATGCTCATACGGTGACGGTCTCTGTGACGATTAACACTCGTCACCAAATGTTTTAGTGACGAAAAATGAATTTTATGTGTTTGTGTGATTTCTTGTAGTGATAAGATGGGTTGTGTGACCATGGAGATAATGTTATAACCTCATGGAAGCCCATGCTAAAGCACAACAAGTTTTCTCAATCAGAGTATACTTGTGCTCGTTGCTGCTGAATCTTTTATTGATGAAGTAGATAGCTCGCTCTTGGCCTCTATCGTCTTTGTGTCCCACCATGCAGCCCATGGCATTATCATTAATGGACATGTACATGAACATGGGAACATCATCCCTGGGTGGTACCAAAATAAGAGCGCTGACTAGCTGCTCTTTGATTGTAAGGAAGGCTTTCTGGCACTCATCATTCCATTTTAGGGAGGAGTTCTTCCTTAACAACTTGAAAATAGGCTCACAGTTGCTGTGAGTTGGGATATGAATCTGCTAATGAAATTGATTCTTCCTAAAAATCCCCGTATTTTCTTCTCTGTTTGAGGAATGGGCATTTCTGTAATAGCCTGGATTTTGGTGGGATCCAGCTCAATCCCCTTGTGGCTGACTAGGAATCTTAGCAACTTGCCTGATTTAACGCCAAAGGCGCACTTGGTTTGGATTCAACTTTAAGTTGTACTTACGCAACCTATTGAAGAGCTTTCTGAGATGGTTTAAGTGGTCTTCCTCCCTTTGGGACTTAACAATGATGTCATCCACGTAGATCTCTATCTCCTTGTGCATTAAATCGTGGAAAAGAGCCATCATGGCTCGCTGGTAGGTAGCTTCGACATTGATGAGACCGAATGACAATCGTTTGTAGCAAAAGGTTCCCCAAGGCGTGATGAATGCAGTTTTCTCGTGATCCTCTTCAGCAACCATGATTTGATGGTATCCCGCGAAACAATTAGCAAAGGAGTACAAGCCATATTGGGCAGTATTGCCAATGAGAATATGGATAAATAGCATGGGAAAGCTATCTTTATGGTAAGCTTTATTCAGATCCCAGTAATTCACGCAAACTCGCACCTTTCCTCCTGGTTTAGGCACGGGGACAATGTTGAATAGCCACTCAAGGTATGTGGATACCATGATGATGTCGGCTTGAAATTGTTTCATAATTTCTTCTTTAACCTTTAAACTCCACTTAGGTTTTAATCGCCTGAGCTTTTGCCTGACTAGCTTGAATCCTTCTTTAATGGGAAGGCGATGAATGACTATGTCAGCGGACAAACCCACCATGTTTTCATGAGACCATGCAAACACATCCTGGAATTGGGTTAATAGTGTAACCATGTCATTCCTTTGGTTTGAAGTAAGGTCCGTACCAATCTGGATTACTTTAGGGCTTTCTAAGGTTCTAAGATTGAATGAAGTGGTTTGATCAAGGTTTGGTTTGGATTTGTCTTCGATCCATTCTTTGATCTCCTGAGGTATCTCAATGTCCTCTTGTATTCCCATCAAGTCTGAGTCCAACTTTTCATCAAAGTTACAGTTCTTGTGGAGAAAAGGCACATCATCAGCAAGTATATGCACATCCTCTTAATATATGAAACTGTTTAATCATACAAAATGTTAGCATGTAATGACAAAAGTAACTGCTAATACTGTATAGAAAAGTAAGCAGTTATTGGTATCTACAGGGCAGAGGGAGTTTCTGCCCTTTTTACCCTTGTCGACAAATGTAAGGAGTGCTGCTCCAATTGTCGTGGGTGAAGTCCTGGTGGACAGCAGTGATGAAGGGTCTGTTATCGATTCCTATGACTGGAGCTAGCAGGATAGCCTAGTTCGGCTGTCCCTGTTTGGCTGGGAACTTAAATTGGGCGCTTGATGCCCTAATGGTCTTTGCCTAACCCTTGTCCAGGTTGATAGCCCAAAGAAATCATCTCTTGACCTGCCGACATTACCTCGGCAGAAACTCTGGGTATCAGAGGTGGCGCCCCAATGGGATGATAGTGAGTGTTGCTCACCTCCAGGGCATGAAAGCTGATAGACTCAACTTCGTTGAAACTGATGAGTGGGATGTCACCTTGTATAGGACATGAGGGCTTAGCATTAACAGTGACTAGGTTGTTGTTAATGATGTTTTTAAGTTGCTGATGTAGGGTGGACAGGACGGCCCCAACCATGTGAATCCACGGTCGCCCTAAGAGCAAGTTGTATCCTATAGCTATTCTGAGCACATGAAAGGATACATTGAATGTATGTGGACCAATCTCCATAGGTAGTTCAATCTCTCCGACAGTATTTCGTCGGGATTCGTCAAAAGCTTTGATAACCGTATGACTGCTTCTGATTCTCTTGAGATTGATATTCATCTTCTCCAAAGTGGCACAAGGGCAGATATTCAAGGATGATCCTCCATCGATCAATACTACTGCGACCACATATCTGGAGGACATTACCGCTATATGCAATGACTTCCAATGGCCCGTCCCTTCGGGATGTATATCATCATCAATGAAAGATATCACATTATTGTTAAAAATGTGATCCACCAGATGCTGAAATTTTTCAACATCTATTGACTTAAGTAATTAAGATTCTTCCAAAACCCTGAGCAAGACCCTCTTGTGATCTTCGGAAGAGAAAACTAAGTCTAGTATGGAAATTTGTTGTGGAGCTTCTCTTAAGCTTGAAACCACCTTGGCTTCATTATGTCCCATAGTACGGAGGAATTCTTCGATTTTTTCCATGGGCATTTTCCCCTTTGAGTTGATTGTAGGCTTCATCACCTGTTGGGGAAGATACAGTGGATTCTCTTTCGACACTGCAGCAGTTGTGTGGGATGTGGATCCTTCTCCATAATTCCATGGAACTTTTTGTAGGCTAACAACAGATATTGTGGCCTGAATGATAAAATGATTGGCTCTGGCGCAGCCACTTTCAAGGGATTTTTAATACCCTTGAGTTGAATGGGTTGAATTGTATGTGAGGGGGTAGCTGAATCTTTCTCAGAAGATATGACTGCTACGACTTCCTTCCACTTTGTAGGAAATGCATCCTCACTCTCTAGTAAGACAGTGTTATTGTCTGCCAGCTGCAGGACACCGCTGTCAATTAAGTTCTGAATAAGGTGGCGGAGTGCCCAGTATTCTTCAGTGCTGTGACCGCGAGAGTGGGAGTGGTATTGACACACTCCATTAAAATCAAATCGTCTTGAACGCGGGCTGATTGGAGGTAGTAGAGCTGTGATTCTTCCTTCATTGATCAGCATCTAAAATATCTCTTCCATCGGTTGGTCTAGGTATGTAAATTCCATTTGATTGGCTAAGTCCCGACGCTCTTTGGCATTTGCTCTTTTTGCAATTTTATCCTCTAGTGTTTCATTTTCTAGAGTACGCGGTGGAGTATTTGTAACAAGAGGAAGGAGGCTAGCATGCTCCTGGCTAAATAATTAACGTGTGGCTTGGTGCTGATGGACCACCAATTTTGCCAATTGGTTGAGTTGCTCGCGTAGAGCATTCATTTTTCGTTCCATCATAAACTAGAACTTTGCACAGTCCCACTTGTCAGCACTATCCTTGCTGGTTTGGGAGGATCCACCACTGTAATGGGAATTATGTCCACTACTCCAATTAATCATGTTAAGCTCTTCTTCTTTATGTTGAGGAAAAAGGTTGTCTTGCACATGGGGTTGGTCGGGTGTAGCTACCACGATCTCACCGTTATCAATCAAATCCTGGATCTTATGTTTCAAGGCCCAGCAATCCTGAGTATCACCTGGAGCTCCAGCATGATAAGCACATTTCCGACTAGCATTGAAACCCTCCCCATTCGGGTTGGCTGGTGGAAGAAGATGGCAATTTTCTTCTAAGTTGTCAGAAGATTGAGAATGTTCTCGAGTGAGTCCCCTAAGGGTGTGAACACTTGAGTGCGTCTGACTTCTCCACTCTTTCGTAATGGAGGGTTTGAAGACTGAGCTTGAAAGGGGGAGTAATTTCTCCTCTGGATAGGCATATTCTGACTGCCTTTCTGACCTTGTAGTATCAAGGAAACATCCTCCTCTTTTTTCTTATGGACCCTTTAGGGGTTGTTTTCATAATTTTCGGACTGGATGTGCTCAGCAACAACTTTCAGTGCGGTTAGGTCTTGAATCTTTCCTGATTTTAAACCCATCTCAGCCATTTCTCCATGTTTGATCATTTCGGAGAATGGTTTGCCAATGCCAACTAAAACTCTCTCGTAGAAGGGAGCCTCTTGTATGTCTATGAAGGTCATCACCATCTCAGACTCAGTCATAGAGTGTAAGACCCTGAATTATATGAAATGAAAGTATCCAATTTTCTTATAAATGGTTAAATTGATAAAAGGTTAAAGTTAAGGGTGATATTTGAAAATTTTGCAAAGTAAGCATGTTGATATAAAATATTCGTTATGTCGGAAAATATTCGTTGTGTCGGAGAATATTCGATTGGTCGGGGAATATTCGATTGGTCGGGGAATATTCATTTAAACAGGGAATATTCGTATGACGGTACAATCAGTGGTGGACCCCACAACGGAAGAATTGTCGTAGTTAGAAAACGACATAAATATCTTTTTATAAAAATAACGGCGAAAGTTTTACCATTAAACTGTTGAGATACCTAATGGTAAAATACAGTAATACGCGTGGTTGCATAGTAGCACACGGTATTGATTTTTGATGCTTACGTAAGAAGCCACTCAGTTTACTCAATTATTGTTACAGTAATTGTTGCATAGTATCTCACGTTAATTGATTCAATTATTATCACATTATCATCTGCATAATATTTTATATTATTAAATCAATAATTGAGACAACAAAGTTATTTATATTATTATTTACAATATTGGCAATGTCTAGAAAGTTCTGTTCAGGAGAGGTTTTGTCACCTAATTGCGCGCCAATAGGGAGAAATCCTTATTGGAAAGCCCCCTCTTTCCTGAGAATTATCTGGTTGTTAAATATTGTGAGTTATAATATTAATGATGAATAATTGTTGAAGTATTAAGAATGTGTTTATTAAATATAAGTGAATTACAAAAGTTAGAGGGGAATAATGCAAACTTTGAAAACTTTAGGGGTACCAAAGTGTAATAAGTTAAATCAATCTGGACCATTGGTGGTGGTTTTAATAGAAAATCAATCTGGACCATTGATGGTGGTTTTAATAGTAAATCAATCTAGACCGTCGGTGATGGTTTTAATAGTAAATCAATTTGGACCGTCAGTGGTGGTTTTAATAGTAAATCAATCTGGACCGTTGATGGTGGTTTTAAAAGTAATCAATCTGAACCGTCGGTGGTGGTTTTAAAAGTAAATCAATCTGGACCGTCGGTTGTGATTTTAATAGTAATCAATATGGACCGTCCGTTCTAATAGTAAATCACTCTAGACCGTTCGTGAATAAGTTACTGTTTACTCCATTCTCCTATAAATAGAAGCTTAATTCTTTTTTCATTCTCACCAATTCATTGAGATTCACAAGAGACACTATAGAGAGAGAAACTATAGAGAGCAAGAAGAAGAGTATTCTGCTACTTCATTATTGCAGTATCCAGTCTTCTACTAAGGTAGGGGGTATTATTTCTTTCGTATTCATAAGGAATACTATTTTTTGTATTCATCCTTTAATATGTTGGAATAACCTATCTACGCGGATTACGTACCGTATGACAGGTGAAAATCTATTTGCAATTTTTGTATGTTAATTCTTTTCATATTCTTAAATCTAAACTTACTATGGTAAGTATTGCTTCTATAATCCTTGAAATTAGTGGAATATCCTTGAGTTTTGCGCTTCATCCAGTATCGTTTCATTGGAATATTGATATGAACTTTCTTATTAAATATCAATATTTTCACCCGGGGTATTATTCACGGGTTACTATTCACCCGATTACTATTCACTATAATATTATTCACTCAGGTATTCGGAGCACTTTTCATGCCGAAGAACTATTCACGAGTTACTATTCACCCAATTACTATTCACTCAAATATTAATCACTCGGGTATTTGAGATACTTTTCATGCCGGGTTACTTTTCACGAAGTACTATTCACGGGGTACTATTCACCCGGTTACTATTCACCTGAAAAATTGATTTCTTTTCTGTCCAAAATATTTTTAATACATGGATATTATTCTTGAATTTTACTCCACAAAGCAGTATCATGTTGACAAATTGGACATTATTGAATTCTGGATAAATTAAACTATAAATCTTTAAAATTTCTCCTTTGCTTTCATTTAATTGAATTATTATATCATTGTCATCATCCTTATGTTTATATTGTGATGAAAGACATATTTGGCTTACGTGCATAGATGAACTGTTGATTGGTATGATTATGATCAGGGATTATTCAGTATAATCATGATCATTGATGATTATATGAATATCCTTGGCCCATAGTGCAGGGATGATTCGATGATGTGGTTTATTTAATAAGCTGAGTCTCAGCGATAAAGTTGATGAAAAACTTTTTAAATCATAGAAGATAATAGATATCATGCTCTACTTGACTCTTCTAATGAATTGCTTGTTCCGCTGCAGTTAAACTTATTGTCTATTATATTCTATCAGTTTAACATTGTTGAAGGCTAACGATAACTTATTCTACATTATCTTAGTCATAATATTTCTTATTGGGCTAGTTGAGCTCACCCTTTTGCTTTCATTATTCTCTTCAGGAAATGAGAACATAGCCGGGATGTGACGCCCCCAAAATAGGTGTACATCACCTATTCTGAGTTGCCAAATACATGGTACAGAAACAACAATAACTTTATTAATACAGTTGTCATGCAGAATACGACAACACATAAACTATGAGTTTAAATACAAATATTGTCTTCTAGACAATATCCACACTCAAATAAGTCCTCATTATAATTATTGATACATTATTTTACAAAAATGGTGAGGACTACTAAGACAACTTTCTAGCACCATCATTCCATACCCCGACTAGTACTCGCTACAATCTCGCCTCCTGAGAAGAAAAATGGAACAAAAAGGAAAGGATGAGCCCAACTAGCCCAGTAAAGGATATTATGACTAAAGATAATATAGAACAAATTATCGTTAGTCCTCAATAGGGAAAAATCTGATAGAATATAATAGACAACAAATTTTAGATCAACAACTGTAGCGAAAACAACAATCCATTAGAAGAGTTAAGTAGAGAATGAATTCTACTATCTTCTAAGATTTAAAAGTCCATCATCAATATTTTATCCCTGTAACATGAATCAATATACATCTCCAATCAAATATTCATCTTTGCAATATAGGCCAAAGTTATTTATTTGTATCACCAATTGATCATGTTCATCTAAACACATGTTCATCTTTGCACTATGGGCCAAAGATATTCAGTAATATCATCATTTAGGACTGAGGATGATGAAAATATTTTAAAGTAAACGAATTCAGTGAGACAAAAGAATAAATATTAGGGATTCGTACTTCGGTTTATTCATGTTCAAAAACACTCCATAATATATCATAGTGGAGTAAAATTTAAGAATAAAGATCAAAACATGTATACAATCAAAGCTAGTAACAAAAATAGACATCTGGGACAAAGAAGAGAATTTTTTTTTTTCGATGAATAGTGCCGTATTCGTGAATAGTGTCCTATACGTGAATAGTAACCCCGACACAAAAAGATAAGAATTTCACAAGAAAAATCTTATCAATATTCCGGCATAATGATATTGAAAGAAATAATATCATTTAAAAAAAATAACATCACTTACCTCGAAAAGACAGTACTTCTGACTGGAATACTGGATATAGTGCTAAAGGAACTTGTACCGTATAGCAACACTCAAAGTATCAAAATACTCACAAAAATATGCTCAATATTATAGAGAGAGAAAACTTTAGTTTCTGGTGTAATTTTAAATTCTAACCTAAGCACCCTATTTATAGGAAAATGCTTAGAACACCAAAGCAGAAAATTTAATATAATATTAATATAAATAAAAAAAATTCACACCCACCTAAGACCAACTGAATTCAGCATGTTTACAACATCTGTAGGGCCCACCCAATTGCAAAAAAACATTTTTATTAAAAAACTATATTTAAAACTTTAAAAATCAATTATTTCGGAACTTCAATAATTCATAATAAATAGCCCTTTTATTAGAAAATTTTGAATCTTATGCCCATTCCATAGGAAATTCAATTCTCTACAACTTTGTAAGTTTAAGTTTTTAAATTCTAAACAGAAATTGACCGAAATCCGCATACGGACGATTTTACAGGCTATAATCAAATTTCCGTCAAAAATTGGATCCACCGACATGTTTAACTTGTTTTTATCATTTATTGCAATAAAAATATTCTTCCTCCTCATTTATTCATATATCACACATTCATCGCAAAAATATCACCATTATTATATTATTAAAATATAATAATATACTTAAATGAATTATTTTATCAGAAAAGATAAAATATCAATTTTTAACAATTTTCACATTAAAAATTTTCTCCATCTATATCCACATAAATAAATATTTTTTTTATCATATAAATCAATAATTAATTATTCACAAATAATATTACAGAATCACAATACTGACAACCAGGCCGTTCCATGGAAAGAGGGGGCTTTTCAATAAGGATTTCTCCTTACTGGCGCGCAATTAGGCGACCAAAACTCTCCTTAGACAGAATTTTTTAGACATTGTCAATAACGCTATCTAATAATATTATTAAAATAATATGAATTATTGATCTGATAATAAAAAATACTGTGCAGTGACAATTATTGAAACAACAACAATATAAAATATTAACACAGTAATTATTGAATCAATAAAATAAAATATTGAACAGTAATTACTGTAACAATTATTGAGTAGTGCCTTCTTACGTAAGAATCAATAATTGGTGCAATACCGTGTGATACTGTGCAACAACGCGTAATACTGTATTTTTAACCACCGGGTATTCTAACAGTGTTAACGGTAACAACTACGCTGTTATTTATAAAAACTTATACTTGTCGTTTTCTTCATCCAATCGCTTTCCGTTATGAGGCCCATACAAGGCTGCGCCGTCGTACGAATATTCCCCGACAACAAGAATATTCCACGACCAAATGAATATTTTCCGACAACAAAGAATATTTTATAACCACTTGCTTATTCAAGATATTTGCGCATTTCACCCATAACTAACCTCATTAATCAAATCAACCCTTACTATTTCAAAATAATAAATATAGGAAATTCAATTTTATTTATAAGAAGTTGGGGTCCTACAACCTCCCCTCCTTATGAAATTTCTTCCTCGAAATTGACTTACGTACCTGGTATTTCAAAAAGGTGAGGGTACCTCACTTTCATTTCCGTTTCCAACTCCCAGGTCATTTCCTCAATAACATGATTTCTCCACAAAACTTTGACTTGGGGTATGACCTTTGTGCGTAGGACATGCTCCTTCCTATCCAAGATCTTGACAGGTACCTCTTCGTACGTTAAATCTTCGGCTATCTCATCTGGTTCTAACTCAATAATGTGGTTTGGGTCTTTCACATATTTATGAAGCACAGATATGTAAAAAATATTATGAACACGAGACATGCTTGGAGGTAACGCGAGTCTATAGGCCACATTTTCTACTCGGTCAAGAATCTAAAATGGACCAATAAATCATGTATTGAGCTTTCCTCTCTTCCCAAATCTTGTAACTTCCTTCCATGGAGCAACACGCAACAATACATGATCCCCAATACTAAATTCCACGTCCTTTCGATGAAGATCTGTGTAACTCTTTTGTCGATCCTGTGCCGTTTGTATACATTGTCGAATCATTTGAATCTTTTCTGTAGTAATACGTACCAACTCTGGTCCCAAAAATGTTGCTTCACCCACCTCATCCCAACATAATGGAGAGCGACACTTTCGTCCATACAATACTTCGAATAGAGCCACACCTATACTTGCCTGGTGTAACTGTTGTTGTAGGAGAATTCCACCAATGGTAAATACTTATCCCAACTCCCTTTGAAGTCTAGGACACAGAGTCTTAATAGATCTTCAAGAGTTTGAATAGTCCTCTCTGATTGTCCGTCCGTTTGAGGATGGTATGCCGAACTAAATCGTAAATCCGTGCCCATAGATTTTTCCAAGCTAACCCAAAATTGTGAAGTGAATCTTGGGTCACGATCCGAAACTATAGATACTAGCATGCCATGCAATCTCACAATCTTATTTACGTTTATACGAGCAAGACGTTCAAGAGAATAAGTCTCCCGTATCGACAAGAAATGAGTAGACTTGGTTAATCTATCAACAATAATCCAAATAGCTTCTATGTCTTGAGAAACCGTGGGAAGACCCGTAACAAAATTCATGGTAATGTGTTTCCACTTCCATTTCGGAATCTCAAGTGGTTGCAATAGACCCTTAGGCACTTGATGCTCCGCCTTTACCCATTGTCAAGTTAAACACCTCGAGATAAACTTCGCGATCTCTTTCTTCATATTGTTCCACCAAAATGTATGTCGAAGATCACAATACGTTTTGGTACTTCCAGAATATATTGTAAACGGTGTGTTGTGTGCCTCTATTATGATTCTATGTTTCAAGTCAGAATCGTTAGGAATGTAAAGTCTGGAGTTGACTCGAATTATTCCTTCTTCATTGATTCTTGCTTCTGGAATAAAACCTTCTTGCACTTTCTTCTTCATACGCATTAGCTTTGGGTCTGTGGCTTGAGCAAATTTAACTTTATCGATTAAAGTTGGTTCTATGCGTATACTTGACATCATTGCATGGGTCCCCAGAGTCTTGAATTCTACCTTCATCTTTTGTAAATCACACAAACTGGGCTTTTGTGTTGACAACATCGCACTTGTTCCCGCATATGATCTTCTACTTAATGCGTCAGCTATCACGTTCACTTTTCCAGGATGGTATTGAATGGTATGGTCGTAGTCTTTCAATAGCTCGAGCCAACGTCGTTGCCGCATGTTGAGTTCCTTTTGGGTGAAGAAATATTTGAGACTTTTATGGTCTGAATAAATCTCCACTTTCTCCCCATATAGATAGTGCCTCCAGATTTTTAACGCGAAAACAACTGCTGCCAACTCTAGATCATGAGTAGGGTAATTCCTCTCATATTCTTTGAGTTGTCACGAGGCATAGGCTATGACCTTCCTATGTTGCATGAAAACACATCCTAACCCTTTACCTGAAGCATCGATGTAGATAATAAATCCATCCGAACCAGATGGTATTGTCAGAACAGGTGCCGAAATGAGTCTCCTCTTAAGGTCTTGAAAACTTTTCTCGTATTCCTCGCTCCATATGAATTTTGTATCTTTTCGAGTCAGCTGAGTTAACGGAGTAGCGATTCTAGAAAATCCTTCCATGAATCTTCGATAATAACCAGCTAAGCCCAGAAAGCTACGTACTTCGGTCACCGACTTCGGTTGCTCCCAAGTTTGTATTGCTTCAATCTTCGTCGGGTCAACAGATACTCCATGTTTTGACACCACATGCCCAAGGAATGCTACTTCCTTAAGCCAGAACTTGCATTTCTTTAACTTGGCATATAACTTGTTTTCACGAAGCCTTTGAAGTACCAGCTTCAAATGGTGCTCATGATCTTCACGACTTTTGGAATATATGAGGATGTCATCAATAACGACAACAATGAACTGATCCAAATATTCCTTGAATACTCAGTTCATCATATCCATGAAGGCTGCAGGAGCATTAGTCAATCCAAAAGACATGACTAAGAATTTATAATGCCCGTACCGAGTTCTAAAGGTAGTCTTTAGAATATCCTCAGTTCTAATCTTCAGTTGATGATATCCAGAACGAAGATCGATCTTTAAAAAAAATTGAGCTCCTTGTAATTGGTCAAACATGTCATCAATGCGAGGTAGCAGATACCTATTCTTGATGGTGAAATGGTTCAATTCCCAGTAGTCAATACAAAGTCGCATACTCCCGTCTTTCTTCTTTACAAATAAAATAGGAGCACCCCAAGGAGATGTTCCAGGACGAATGAAACCAATGTCCAACAACTCCTGTAGTTGGACCTTTAACTCCTGAAGTTCAATAGGAGCCATTCGATATGGGGTTTTAGAAATGGACTTTGTACCAGGTTCAAGGTCAATAAAGAATTTAACTTCACGTTTTGGAGGTAGACCGGGAAGTTCTTCAGGAAATACATCAGAAAATTCATTAACAACAGAAATTTTATTCAAATTTGACGTGTTTTTGTTCAAGTTCATAACATGGGCTAAGAATGCTTGACATCCATTTTTTAATAAATGAATGGCTTTATAGCTTGATATGACAGTGATTAATTTTAGTGGTTTAGTTGCTTAAATTCGAATAACAAGTTGGTTAGGAATACGAAAACTAACAACCTTACAAAAATAATTAATTTTAGCATGATGAGTAGTTAACCAATCAATCTCTAAAATCACGTCAAATGCAAGTATCTTTAAAGAGATAGGGTCAACCGGTAATGTGATGGTGCCAACTTGGATCACACAAGATTTATAAACAGTGGATGTAATGAAAGTTTCTCCTAATGGAGTCTCCACAGATAAGTCAAAGTCTAATTTCTCCGAAGTCAAATTTAAACTTTGAGCACAAGCAGGAGAGATAAATAAATGGGTAGAACCGGTATCTAGTAAGGTATAAACTTTGCAAAAATTTATGATTAGCTTAACCGTGATCACCTCGTTTGGGTTCCTCTCATTTTGACCAGTCACGACAAACGCTCTTTCAGGAACCGTTGACTTTGACTTTTCTGGGACAGCCTTTTGAGTCACCATCCCCGCTGGACTTGGTTTCGCTACAGTACAATCTCGAGCGATATGTCCTTCCTTTCCATAATTATAACATACTTTGAACTGTTGTGGACAGTTTGGGCTGATGTGTCCCTCTTTTCCACATTTATAGCATACGACCGGTGGTCATTTTCCTCCCTTAGAAATAGTTGCTGCTGGTGCTGACGTCTTCACATTATCATTGTTGAATCTCCTCTTTTTAAAATCTCCTCCCGACTCGCTTCTTCTATTATCATGGCCACGATTACCACCAGAGTGGTTACTGCTTTTGTCCGTATTCTTTTTTCCCGCTGGTTATCATTGTTCCGATGACTGCTGCCACCGGTCTGACCCTGGTTGTTGTCCCTCGGTTGAACATACTCATTATCTCGCTATAATAATTGAGACATGTTGACAACATCTGAATATAGGGAAAATTTATGAGAAATGAGATATTGACATATATCGGGTTTCAGACCTCTCAGAAACATCCGCGTCATACGTTCCTCATTCTCCACCAAATGAGGTGCTAACCTGGATAACTCCGCGAACTTCGCCTCGTACTGGGACACCGTCATGTTATTTTATTCTAGTCTAATAAACTTCATTTCCTTTATATGACGAATACTTTCTGGAAAGTACTTGTCATTGAACAGTTTCTGAAACGTCTCCTAAGACATGCTGAGTGCGGCTGGATGGATATGCTTCACAGATTCCCACCAGTATTCTGCCTCATTACGAAGCATAAAGGTGGTGAATGGAACCTTCTGTTCCTCCGTGCATCCTAAGACATCGAATATCTTAATAATTTGCTTGACCCACGTTTCTGCCTTAATCGAATCCAGCTTTCCCCAGAATTCTGGTGGTCCCAACTCTTTGAACTTCTTGGCTATGACAAACCGTGCGTTGCTATCATTTTCACCTATATTTTGTACACGAGTCTCCCTCGTCTGATTTTGCATGAACTGCAAAAAACTTCTAAACATCCCGTCGTTCATCGTCTGCTTAGTGGTGTTGTTTACAGGAGGAACATTGTCGGCCTATTGCACGTTCTCCTGATTGGTGAGTAAAGGTGTCGCCACAGTCTCATTTACTCCACTGTTAATATTCTCAGTTGCCATTCTCAAATATTGCCATAAAACAAGGATTAATTAAAGAAATTGACATGCAACATAATAACCCTATACTTTGACCAACCAACAAATAAGAATAGGTAGGACATACTAGCGAAGGATTTACTTATCTCTCCCCTCCTAGTTCTATTCTCCGATCTCCATCAGAGACCATATCCCTAAGCTCTGATACCAACTGTGAAGCCCCCAAAATAGGTATACATCACCCATTCTGAGTCGCCAAATACATGGTACAGAAACAACTACAACTTTATTAATACAGTTATCGTGCAAAATACGACAACACATAAACTATGAGTTTAAATACAAATATTATCTTCTAGACAATATCCACACTCAAATAAGTCCTCATTACAATTATTGATACATTATTTTACAAAAATGGTGAGGACTACTAAGACAACTTTCTAGCACCATCATTCCATACCCCGACTAGTACTCGCTACATTCTCGTCTCCTAAGAAGAAAAATGGAACAAAAGGGAAAGGGTGAGATTAACTAGCCCAGTAAAGGATATTATGACTAAGATAATATAGAACAAATTATCGTTAGTCCTCAACAGGGAAAAATCTAATAGAATATAATAGACAACAAATTTTAGATCAATAACTGCAGCGGAAACAACAATCCATTAGAAGAGTTAAGTAGAGAATGAATTCTACTATCTTCTAAGATTTAGAAGTCCATCATCAATATTTTATCCCTGTAACATCAATCAATATACATCTTGAATCAAATATTCATCTTTGTAATATAGGCCAAAGATATTCATTTGTATCACCAGTTGGTCATGTTCATCTAAACACCTGTTCATCTTTGCATTACGGGCCAAAGATATTCAGTAATATTATCATTTATGACTGAGGATGATGAAAATATTTTAAAAAAAACGAAACTAGTAAGACAAAAGAACAAATATTATGGATTCGTACTTCGGTTTATCCATGTTCAAAAACACCCCATAATATCTCATAGTGGAGTAAAATTTAAGAATAAAGATCAAAACATAGATACAATCAAAGCTAGTAACAAAAATAGACATCTGGGACAAAGAAGAGAAAATTTTATTTTTCGGTGAATAGTGCCGTATTCGTGAATAGTGCCGTATATGTGAATAGTAATCCCAACACAAAAAGACAAGAATTTCACAAGAAAAATCTTATCAATATTCCGGCATAAAGATATTGAAAGAAATAATATCATTTAAAAAAAATAACATCCCTTACCTCGAAAAGACAGTACTTTTGACTGGAATACTGGATATAGTGCTGAAGGAACTTGCACCGTATAGCAACACTCAAAGTATCAAAATACTCACAAAAATACGCTCGATATTATAGAGAGAGAAAACTTTAGTTTCTGGTGTGATTTTCAATTCTAACCTAAGCACCCTATTTATAGAAAAATGCTTAGAACACCAAAGTAAAAAATTAAATATAATATTAATATAAATAAAAAAATTTCACGCCCACCTAAGACCAACTAAATTCAGCATGTTTACAACATTTGTGGGGCCCACCCAATTGTAAAAAATATTTTTATTAAAAAAAATATTTAAAACTTCAAAAATCAATTATTTCGGAACTTCAATAATTCATAATAAATAGCCCTTTTATCAGAAAAATTTGAATCTTATGTCCATCTCATAGGAAATTCAATTCTCTACAACTTTGTAAGTTTAAGTTTTTTTAAATTCCAAACAAAAATTGACCGAAATTCATATAAGGACGATTTTACAGGCTATAATCAAATTTCATTCAAAAATTGGGCCCACCAACATGTTTAACATGTTTTTATCATTTATTACAATAAAAATAATCTTCTTCCTCGTTTATTCATATATCACACATTCATCGTAAAAATATCACCATCATTATATTATTAAAATATAATAATATACTTAAATGAATTATTTTATCAGAAAAGATAAAATATCAATTTTCAACAATTGTCACATTAAAAAATTTCTCCATTCATATCCACATAAATAAATATTTTTCTTATCATATAAATTAATAATTAATTATTCATTAATAATATTACAGAATCACAATACTGACAACCAGACCGTTTCCAGGAAAGAGGGGGCTTTCCAATAAGAATTTCTCCTTATTGGCGCGCAATTAGGTGACCAAACCTCTCCTTAGACAGAACTTTCTAGACATTGCCAATAACACTATCTAATAATATTATTAAAATAATATGAATTATTGATTTGATAATGGGAAATACTGTGCTGTGACAATTATTGAAACAACAACAATATAAAATATCAACACAGCAATTATTGAATCAATAAAATAAAATATTGAACAGTAATTATTGTAACAATTATTGAGTAGTGCCTTCTTACGTAAGAATCAATAATTGGTGCAATACCGTGTGATACTGTGCAACAACGCGTAATACTGTGTTTTTAACCACCGGGTATTCTAACAGTGTTAACGGTAATAACTACGCCATTATTTATAAAAACTTATACTTGTCGTTTTCTTCATCCAATCGCTTTCTATTATGGGGCCCATACAAGACTGCGCCGTCGTACGAATATTCTCCGACAGCAAGAATATTCCACGACTAAACGAATATTTTCCGACAACAAAGAATATTTTATAACCCCTTGCTTATTCAAAATATTTGCGCATTTTACCTATAACTAACCTCATTAATAAAATCAACCCTTACTATTTCAAAATAATAAATAGAGGAAATTCAATTTTATTTATAAAAAGTTTGGGTCTTATAACGGGACTAGTCGGGGAACGGAGTGATGGTCCGAGATGGCTGTTTTAGTAATCATCACTATTTAGTGTGATAATAAATGTAATGAGGATTGAATTTGAGTTTGGATACTGTTTATGAGATAATATTCATGCAAAAACTCTCAACTCTGGTTGTATAATTAAATTTGTATTTATATTCTGTACCATGTATTTGGCTACCCATGATGGGTGATCTATACCTATTTTGGGGGCATCACAGTTGGTATCAAAGCTTAGGGATATGATCCCTGGCTTAGATATGAGACAAGAACTAGGAGGGGAGAGACGAGAAATTTCTTCGCTAGTATGACCTACCTAAGTTTATTTGGTATTTAATTGGTCAGTTAGAGTATAGGGATAATATGTGGTATGTCAATTAACTCTTATTTTGTGTCAGTGTTTGAAAATGGCATCTGAAAATGTTGAGATCAACAATGAAGCACATGAGACCGTTGAGTCACCAACGATCAATTCTCAGGATAATGTGCAACAGGAAGACAATAATCCTCAGGTAAATAACAACACTGATCAAATGATGAACGATGAACTGTTTAGAGGCTTTATGCAATTCATGTAACATCAGGCGAGAGCGGCTCGTGTTCAAAATATAGGTGAAAACACTGGAAACTCAGAGATGGTCACCGCTAAGCAATTTAAGGAGCTGGGACCATCGGAGTTTTGGGGAAAGCCAGAACCACTTAAGGTAGAGACGTGAATAAAGCAGATCACCAAGATATTTGAAGTCTTGGGATGCTCTGAGGAGTAAAAGGTTCCCTTTGCCACCCTCATGTTGAGAGGAAAGGCAGATTACTGGTGGGAATCAGTAAAGCATACTCAGCCTGCCGCACTCAAAATGTCCTGGGAGAAGTTCCAAGAACTGTTCAACGACAAGTACTTTCCCGAAAGTATTCTTCACATGAAGGAGATGGAGTTTATCAAGTTGCAGCAAAATAATATGACCGTGTCGCAGTACGAAGCTAAGTTTGTTGAGTTGTCCCGGTTTGCGCCCCACTTGGTTGATAATGAGGAGAGAATGACGCGGATGTTTCTAAGAGGTTTGAAACCAGAGATACGTCAATACCTAATTTCTCACAAATTGTGTTTGTATTCAGATGTCATAAATAGGGCTCAGTTATTAGAGCGCGATAATGAGTCGAACCAACCAAGAAAGAGCAGCCGACAAGTCGATAATACCAGTGGTATCAGTCATCGAAGCGGTGACAACAAACGTGGAGGGAATCAACATGCCAGAAATGGTAACCACTCCGGTGGTAATCATGGCCAAGATAATAGAAGTGGAAATTTCAAGAAGAGGAGATTCAATAATGATGGAAAGACGTCAGAACCAGCACCTGTTGTTAAGGAAGGAGAACGACCGCCGGTCGTATGTTACAAATGCGGAGGGGAGGGACACATTAGTCCAAACTATACACAACAGTCCAAAGCATGTTATAATTGTGGAAGAGAAGGTCACCCAGCTCAATTTTGTCGTGCACCAAAGTCAAGTCCAACTGGGATGGAGGCATCAAAGGCCATCCCAGACAAGATAAAATTGGTAGTTCAAGGGAGAACGTTTGTCGTAACCTCCCAAAAAGCGAGAAATTCGAACGAGGTGATCACGGGTAAGCTAATCATAAACTCTTGCGAAGCTTATACCTTATTTGATACTGGTTCTACCCATTCTTTTATTTCTCCTACTTGCGCTCAACGTTTAAATTTGACTCCGGAGAAATTAGACTTTGACATATCGGTTGAAACTCCATTGGGGGAAACCTTTATTACATCCACTGTTTATAAGTCTTGTTTAATTCAAATCGGTAACCGCACGTTACCTGTCGATCTTATTTCCTTAAAAATACTTGCGTTTGATGTGATTTTAGGGATTGATTGGTTAACTACTCATCATGCAAAAATTGACTATTTTCATAAGGTTGTTAGCTTTCATATTCCTAACCAACCTATTATGCGAATTCAAGCGACCAAACCACTAAAGTCAATCACTGTCATATCAAGCCATAAAGCTATTCGTTTATTGAAAAATGGATGTCAAGCTTTCTTAGCCCATGTCACAGATTTAAATAAAAATACGTCAGATTTGAAGGATATTTCCATTGTTAATAAATTTCCTAACGTATTCCCTGAAGAACTTCCTGGCCTACCCCCAGAGCGTGGAATTGAATTTTGTATCGACCTTGAACTCAGTACAAAACCCATTTCCA
This sequence comes from Panax notoginseng, assembly GCA_016801055.1. NCBI lineage: Eukaryota > Viridiplantae > Streptophyta > Magnoliopsida > Apiales > Araliaceae > Panax > Panax notoginseng. The sequence goes on along the minus strand of CM029013.1, from coordinate 148,587,413 downwards.
AAGCCCCATATCAAATGGCTCCTGTTGAACTTCAAGAGTTAAAGACCCAACTACAGAAATTGTTAGACATCGATTTCATTCGTCCTAGTACGTCTCCTTGGGGTGCTCCTGTTCTATTTGTAAAGAAGAAAGATGGGAGTATGCGACTTTGTATTAATTATCAGGAGTTGAATCATGTCACCATCAAAAATAGGTACCCGTTGCCTCGCATTGATGACCTGTTTGACCAGTTGTAAGGCGCCAAATTCTTTTCAAAGATCGATCTTCGTTCCAGATATCATCAGTTAAAGATTAAAACTGATGACATTCCAAAGACTGCTTTCAGAACTCGGTACGGACATTATGAATTCCTAGTCATGTCTTTTGGATTGACTAATGCTCCTGCTACCTTCATGGATATGATGAACCGAGTATTCAAGGAATATTTAGATCATTTTATGGTTGTCTTTATTGATGACATTCTCATTTACTCCAAAAGTCATGAAGATCATGATCAACACTTGAGGCTAATACTACAAAAGCTTCGTGAGAACAAATTATATGTAAAGTTGAAGAAATACGAGTTTTGGCTTCAGGAAGTAGCATTCATTAGGCACGTGATATCAAATCATGGAATATCTGTTGACCTGACAAAGAATGAAGTAATTTAAAGCTGGGAGCAACCTAAGTCAATGACTGAAGTATGTAGCTTTCTGGGCTTAGCTGGTTATTATCGGAGATTCGTGGAAGGATTTTCTTGAATCGTAACTCCATTAACTCAGCTGACTCAAAAAGATATAAAATTCTGTTGGAGCGAGGAATGTGACAAGAGTTTTCAAGAACTCAAGAGGAGACTCATTTCAACACTTGTTCTGACAATACCATCTGGCTCGGAGGGATTTGTCATCTACAGTGATGCTTCAGGCAAAAGTTTAGGATGTGTTCTCATGCAACATGGAAAAGTCATAACATATGCCTCTCGACAACTCAAAGAATATGAGAGGAATTATCCTACTCATAATCTAGAGTTGGCAGCTGTCATTTTTATGCTTAAAATTTGGAGGCATTACCTGTATGTAGAGAAGGTGGAGATCTATACGGATTATAAAAGCCTCAAATATTTCTTCACTCAAAAGGAACTCAACATGCGGCAACGACGTTGGCTCGAGCTGTTGAAAGATTATGATAATACCATTCAATACCATCCTAGAAAAGCGAACGTGGTAGCTGACGCATTGAGTAGAAGATCATATGCGGGTACGAGTGCGATATTGTCAACACAAAGGCCCATTTTGTATGACTTGCAAAGGATGGAGATAGAGATAAAGACTTCAGGGACCCACGTGATGATGACAAATATACGAGTAGACTGACTTTAATCGATAAAGTTAAAACTGCTCAAGCTACGAACCTGGAGCTGACGCGTATAAAGAAGAAAGTACAAGAAGATGCTATTTCAGAAGCAAGAATCGATGAAAAAGGAATACTACGAGTTAACTCCAGACTTTGTGTTTCGAATAACCCTGATTTAAAGTATAAGATCATGATGGAGGCGCACATCGTTTGCAATCCATCCTGGGAGTACCAAAATGTATCGTGATCTTTAACATACATTTTGGTGGAGCAATATGAAGAGAGAGGTAGCGGAGTTTATCTCAAGATGTCTAACTTGTCAACGAGTCAAGACGGAGCATCAAGTGCCAAAAGGTCCATTGCAACCACTTGAAATTCCAGAATGGAAGTGGGAGCACATTACCATGGATTTCGTTACTGGTCTTCCCAAGGTTTCTCAAGGCATAGATGCGATTTGGGTCATTGTTGATAGATTGACCAAGTCTGCTCATTTCTTACCTATACGAGAAACTTATTCACTTGAACGTCTTGCTCGTATGTACATAAATGAGATTATAAGATTGTATGGCATGCCAATATCCATAATTTCTGATCGAGACCCAAGATTCACTTCACGATTTTGGGTTAGTTTGCAAAAATCTATGGGCACAAATTTACGATTTAGTTTGGCATATCATCCTTAAACGGATGGGCAGTCGGAGACGACTATTCAAACTCTTGAGGATTTATTAAGACTCTGTGTCCTTGATTTCAAAAAAAGTTGGGATAAGTTCTTGCTATTAGTGGAATTCCCCTACAACAACAGTTATCAAGCAAGTATCGGCATGGCTCCATTTGAGGAGTTGTATGGAAGAAAGTGTCATTCTCCAGTATGCTGGGGCGAGGTGGGTGAAGCAATGTTGTTAGGACCGAAATTGGTGCGCATGACTACGGAAAAGATTCAAATGATCCGACAACGTATAAAAACCTCACAAGATCGACAAAAGAGTTATGCTGATCTTCATCGGAAGGACGTGGAATTCAATGTTAGAGAACATGTGTTATTACATGTTACTCCATGGAAGGGAGTTACGAGATTTGGAAATAGTGGAAAGCTTAATCCTCGATTCATTGGGCCATTCGAAATCCTAGATCGAGTAGGAATTGTGGCTTATAGACTCGCCTTACCGCCAAGTATGTCTCGTGTTCATAAAATTTTTTACATATCTATGTTACGTAAATATGTGAAAGACCCGAACCATATTATTGAGTTAGAACCGGACGAAATAGCGGAAGATTTAACGTATGAAGAGGAACCTGTTAAAATCTTGGATAAGAAGGAACATATTCTACGCTTCAAGATTATACCTCGCGTCAAAGTTTTGTGGAGAAACCACGATGTTGAGGAAATGACGTGGGAGTTAGAATTTGAAATGAAATCAAAGTATCCTCACCTCTTCGTCATACCAGGTACGTACACCAATTTCGAGGATAAAATTACATAAGGAGGAGAGGTTGTAAAACCCCGAATTATATGAAATGAAAGTATCCAATTTTCTTATAAATGGTTAAATTAATAAAAGGTTAAAGTTAAGGGTGATATTTAAAAATTTTACAAAGTAAGCAAGTTGATATAAAATATTCGTTGTGTCGGGGAATATTCGATTGGTCGGGGAATATTCATTTTAACAGGGAATATTCGTACGACGGTACAATCATCGGTGAACCCACAACGGAGGAATTGTCGTAGTTAGAAAAAGATAGAAATATCTTTTTATAAAAATAACGGCGAAAGTTTTACCGTTAAACTGTTGAGATATCCAGTGGTAAAATACAGTAATATACGTGGTTGCATAGTAGCACACGGTATTGATTTTTGATGCTTACGTAAGAAGCCACTCAGTTTACTCAATTATTGTTACAGTAATTGTTGCATAATATCTCACATTAATTGATTCATTTATTGTCACATTATCATCTGCATAATATTTTATATTATTAAATCAATAATTGAGACAACAAAGTTATTCATATTATTATTTACAATATTGACAATGTCTAGAAAGTTCTGTCGAGGAGAAAGTTGGTCACCTAATTGCGCGCCAATAAGGAGAAATCCTTATTGGAAAGCCCCCTCTTTCCTGAGAATGATCTGGTTATTAAATATTGTGAGTTATAATATTAATGATGAATAATTGTTGAAGTATTAAGAATGTGTTTATTAAAGATAAGTGAATTACAAAAGTTAGAGGGAAATAATGCAAACCTGAAAAACTTTAGGGGTACCAAAGTGTAATAAGTTAAATCAATCTGGACCATTGGTGGTGGTTTTAATAGTAAATCAATCTGGATCATTGATGGTGGTTTTAATAGTAAATCAATCTGGACCGTCGGTGATGGTTTTAATAGTAAATCAATCTGGACCGTCGGTGGTGGTTTTAATAGTAAATCAATCTGGACCGTTGATGATGGTTTAAAAAGTAATCAATCTGGACCGTCGGTGGTGGTTTTAAAAGTAAATCAATATGGACAGTCGGTTGTGGTTTTAATACTAATCAGTATGGACCGTCCGTTCTAATAGTAAATTAATTTGGACCGTTCGTGAATAAGTTACTATTTAGTCCATTCTCCTATAAATAGAAGCTTAATTCTTCTTTCATTCTCACCAATTCATTGAGATTCACAAGAGACACTATAGAGAGAGAAATTATAGAGAGAGAAACTATAGAGAGCAAGAAAAAAAGTATTCTGCTACTTTACTATTGCAGTATCTAGTCTTGTACTAAGGTAAGGGGTATTATTTCTTTCGTATTCATAAGGAATACTATTTTTCGTATTCATCCTTTAATATGTCGGAATAGCCTGTCTACGCAGATTACGTACCGTATGACAGGTGAAAATCTATTTGTAATTTTCGTACGTTAATTCTTTTTATATTCTTAAATCTAAACTTACTATGGTAAGTATTGCTTCTATAATCCTTGAAATTAGTGGAATATCCTTGAGTTTTGCTCTTCATCCAGTTTCGTTTCATTGGAATATTGATCTGAACTTTCTGATTAAATATTAATATTTTCACCCGGGGTACTATTCACGGGTTACTATTTATCCGATTACTATTCACTATAATATTATTCACTCGGGTTTTCGGGGTATTTTTCATGCTGAAGTACTATTTACGAGTTACTATTTATCCAATTACTATTCACTCAAATATTAATCACTCGGGTATTTGGGATACTTTTCATGCCGGGTTACTATTCACGAAGTACTATTCATGAGGTACTATTCACCCGGTTACTATTCACCTAAAAAATTAATTTCTTTTCTGTACAAAATATTTTTAATACATGGATAGTATTCTTGAATTTTACTCCACAAAGCAGTATCATGTTGATAATTTGGACATTATTGAATTCTGGATAAATTAAATTATAAATCTTTAAAATTTATCCTTTGCTTTCATTTAATTGAATGCTTATATCATTGTCATCATCTTTATGTTTATATTGTGATGAAAGTCATCTTTGGCTTACGTGCATAGATGGACTGTTGATTGGTATGATTATGACCAGGGATTATTCGATATAATCATGATCATTGATGATTACATGAATATCCTTGGCCCGTAGTACAGGGATGATTCGATGATGTGGTTTATTTATTAAGGTGAGTCTCAGTGATAAAGTTGATGAAAAACTTTTTAAATCATAGAAGATAGTAGATATCATGCTCTACTTGACTCTTCTAATGAATTGCTTATTCCGCTGTAGTTAAACTTGTTGTCTATTATATTCTATCAATTTAACATTGTTGAAGGCTAATGATAACTTATTCTGCACTATCTTAGTCATAATATTTCTTACTGGGCTAGTTGAGCTCACATTTTTGCTTTTATTATTCTCTTCAGGAAATGAGAACATAGCCGGGACTAGTCGGGAACGAAATGATGGTCCGAGATGGCTGTTTTAGTAATCCTAACTATTTAGTGTGATAATAAATGTAATGAGGATTGAATTTGAGTTTGGATACTGTCTATGAAACAATATTCGTGTAAAAACTCTCAGCTCTGGTTGTATAATTAAGTTTATATTTGTATTCTATACCATGTATTTGGCGACCCAAGATGGGTGATGTATACTTATTTTGGGGGCGTCACATAGAGGGAATAACTTGAGCTGCAAGGTGCCTCCACCTTTGATCATACTCTCTGAAAGATTCATTGGTTTGTTTCCTGACTTTAGTAATTAGATACCGGTTAGGAGCCATCTGAGTTTGGAAACTATACTGGCTGAGAAAAGCATGTGCTAGCTCTTCCCAGCTATGAATCTTAGAGTTGCCTAATCTGGTATACCATGATCTAGATTCACCAGTCAGACTCTTTTGAAACAGTTGAATTCTAAGCTTTTCATCATCGGCATAAGATCTGAGTTCTCCAATGAATACTTTTAAATGTGTGTAAGGATATCCCAACCCGTCGTACTTTTTAAAGTCGGGAGTTTTGAATTTCTCTGAATAATGCACACCAGGGAATATACAAAGGTCTGTATATGAAACACTCCCATGTGCTCCAATCTCTTTGATAGACTGAATGGTCTCTTCTATTTGTAGGACCTTTTTCCTGATATAACCAGTGTCTGGATCTTCTTTGAGATGGGTGTTTTCAGTATTTTTGTTGGTTGTATCCAACTGAGATTCAGATATAGGATTTTCTTTGTCCGATCCCTGAGTTCCTCCATGTGCAGAGGATTCTGTATGTAAGGGCATTCAGGGACCCTGAGTAGACTGATGTAGTTCTTTCAGCAGAATAGCCAACTCTATAATATGGTGGCTTAATCCTTCAAACTCCTCACGGGAGACAAGAGTAGGATTAGACTGGCCAGATGAAGCCATGCTTGGCTGTAGGCTTATTACCTTTTTGGATTTTAATCTGGTAACAAGTCCAATTATTTCCCTACAAAAAGACTTATGTAGTTTAGTCTTAGGGAATGTGGAAATGTTTGCATGCTATGCGATGTACCCGTTTTAAGAGTATTATCCTGCAAAATGGATGTTAGCTGTTTGTATGACAATATAGCATGTCAGGTTTTGTTAAAAAAAGGGAATGTATGTGCACATGTTCCTTCATATTTTCCATTACATTGAGTTTGACATGGAAATGAAATTACAAGTAATTGATTTTACAAGTAATTGGAATGTGAAAGCATAAAGAGACTTTCCTCCGCGTTTGGTTAATCAGAGGCTGACCTATCTTAGGCTACTCTCGCGGATTTTTGGCATGAAGGTTCCCAAATCATCGCAATTTACTCGATGGGAAGTTAATCTGGTCTTTTAACTGGAGCGAATTTTGGTGGTGTCTTTCCTGAGCCTCATTGGAATTAGTCTTCCTACGAGTCCAGTAATCAAACACCGACAGGATAGCCTCCTGGTAGAGGAACCACTCAACATACATTCACATACAACGTGTCTCACCGTATGGAAATGATGACATGTGCGAAGCACTAATATCACAAGCAGATATTGTGTGAAGCACTAAGTGCAATAAGTAAATGCATTCGTACACATTCATTCAAATGTAAATACAACATCCACATACAAGCAGATAATGGTTTTTAAAAGTTTGTAGTAGCGGCTTAAGCCCTCTTACTAGTAATCCCCATCAGAGTCGCCACCTGTCGACGTCGAGATTTTTATTGTCCCTTTTCTATTCTTGCCTTTTGGTGTTCTCATGTTAGGTGAGATTTGTTTGAAAAAACAAGTTGTGAAAAGGTCCGACATGTATATGTCGACGATTGGACTGTAAGAGTCGCCAGTTGGTATTTTTAAATGATTGCACCAACTCAACCGAGAAAAGGTTTGCACATTGACCAAGTGATGTGACACTATTTAACTGGTCTGTAAAACCGAGATTCGTTAGGGTCCGAGGGCTTGATTATGCGGAGGGAAGGTGTTAGGCACCCCCCGACATCCGTGCTACCATGATGACCGCCACTTTTCAATTGAACTGTTATCTAAATGTGTGTGTGTGTGTGTGTGGGTCATTGTGTAATTATCTGGAAATAGTGCTATGCCTTGTTTGCACCTATATACAAAGGGTTTGAATTTTGTATAAAAGTTTAATTTTAACAAGATATACCAATGATGTTTTGTAAAAGAGGTTTTTCAAAGGACCCTTATGCTCAATAGTAATTGAGGCCTTTGATACTTCCATTTTATTAAATGTTCGGCTTAGTTGCTTTTATTTTCGAGATGCGAGGCATCCTATAGAAAATAAGATACATAGCAGTGCGGAATTCCTTATGGGCATGAGAGCCATCCAAGGAAATTCAAACACTGTGAATAATTTACAAGCCATGTACAGCTGAAAATGTCGATCATGGGAACCGAATCTAGATTTAGAAGATTGAATCTGTGATCACATGATTCCTAGGCTCACATGATGTAGCAGTTTGTATGAAAGTTGTAAACAGTTATATATATAAAAGCTGTAAATATATATATATATATATATATATATATATATATATATATATATATATATATATATATATATACAGACAATCAACCACCACGAAGAACCTCCATAGGGGATTGAAAAAATGTAAATAAAGCAGTAAAAACCAATCAACCGCCACAAAGTAAACTCCAGGCGGGACTAAATATAAAGAAAGCAGTAAAATGCCACGAAGTGAACTCCAGGCCTAACAGAAATGTATATATATATATATATATATATATATATATATATATATATATATATATAGCAAGGATCTTAAGCTCACCCCGAGCTCACCCTGTATTTTTTTTATAAAAAAAAATTACTAATTAAAAATGTATAATAATTTTTGGAATTGAAAGTTTTTTTAAAAAAAGTGTTATGGGTGTGATTTGGGTACATATAACAAAACAGTGTTGTATAGACTGTACAACACTGTTTTGTTATATGTACCCAAATCACACCAAAAATACTTTTTTTTTAAAAATTTTCAATTCCAAAAATTATTATACATTTTTTATTAGTTATGTTTTTTTTATTAAAAAAAAAGGCAGGGTGAACTCGGGGTGAGATCAATAAGGGTGAGCTTAAGAAATGAAGTCTCTCTCTCTCTATATATATACACATACATAGAGAGAGAGAGAGAGTTTCCAGATCTTAAGCTCGTCCCTTATCCAACTCACCCAAGCTCACTCCCTTTTAGCGACGGACCCGGTGACGGTTCGGTCATACAACCGTCGTCTATACTTTTAGCGACGGATAACATATAGCGTCGCTAAAATTATAAACGACGGTTGTATGACCGAACCGTAGTCGGGTCCGTCGCTAAAGGGGGTGAGCTCGGGTGAGTTGAATAAGGGGTGAGCTTAAGATCCGGACTGCATATATATATATATATATATATATATATATATATATAAGAAATAAAAAGCCACGGACCGAAGTCCGGGTATACACACGCAACACGACTCTCAACGTGAGTAACGGTGTGTGCAAGAAGTGGAGAAAAGGCTTTAAATGATGTAAGAAGGCTTATAGTGGACTGCCAAAGAAGACTTCAATAGATTTAAATGGATGAATACTCGGCTCCCGCCGGTAAAAAAATAGCCAAATATAAGCTCACAAGTGTTTGAAATGAGAAAGCACTCAATTTACGGTGTGTATAGAGTAAATTAGACAGGGCTTCCTCGCCTTTTCTCTTTTCAAAATGGCTGCCCCAAGACGTCTATTTATAGAGGGGGGAGCCGCAGGTGTTCTTGCTGAAGCCACAGATGCACCTGTGGCTGCCCGGGGTGCCCCGAGCTCCGCTGGTCCCGCTTCTCAAAGTACGTGCACGCGTGTAATATGATGTCCGCTCAAACTTTTATAACATCAATATGGACATCCGATCAAGGTGTATAAGACCTTTTTTGGCATGCTATTGTCAAGAGCTACACAATGACATGAGAGTAGAGGTTGTACGAAGTTAGGAAGATGGGACCATGTCCTGTGTAGTAGTCACTCGTGATTGGAGCTATTTGGTTCTTGTAGGACATTCTTGTGTGTAATATATGTTGAGATGGCGCGAATGTGAGATTGAGGTGGTAAAATGATGATTTTGCCCATGACCTGGGTTATCTCTGGTTTCGGGTTGATTTAGCAGTCGTTGCTCAGGGTTATCTCAGAGATTGCGCTGTTGCAAATGCTGAATGCCTGTCCTCCTGGTGTTATCTCTGGGTTTGGAGCTGAGTGCCTCGGGGCTATCACCGAGTGTTGAAGCTGATCGCAGGGGTTAGAATCGGAACTGCAACTGCATGCCTCGGGGTTGTCTCCGAAGTTTGAACTGTATCTCATAGGGTTGTCTCCGAGATTGGAAATGAAGATCTCGGGGATGTCTTCGAGATGAACTGAGGATTCCGGGGTTGTCTCTTGAACTGGAACTGCATTCCTCGGGGTTATCTCTGAGGTTGAAACTGAGTATCCCGGGGTTGTCTCTGGGACTGGACTGAATATCTCGGGGTTGTCTCTGAGATGGAAAACTAAGTATCCTGGGGTTGTCTTTAGGACGGTTCTGCTTTAACTTCCAGGGTTATCTCTAGAAGACGACTTTACCCTCCTGCAATGTTAGTAACAGGAATGTAAAATTTCGAGTGTCTACACTAACATCATTCCCTAAAAATGTTTTTATTTAAAGCAAGTGTGAGCATTCAATTGCTCAGCAATTCATAGTAGTTGAATAAACAACATTAAGAATTTAAACATTTCTTTAAAACTTCAATAACCGAACAAAGGTTATGAAGCAGCTTGAATAATAGGAATAAATTCTGATTCCTATCATTTAAAACATTTGTCACATTCACTTTGAAATACTTTCATTCTTCTACCTTTTTCATACACATTATGTCTGGCTATAATCATTAGCACAAACTTAACAATAACGGTTCATGAATAAACAGAGCATTTTCATATTGAACAGTTCAATCACAGAACAGTTCATCTCATAGAAACACCGAAGTGTTAAAGTTGTGGCACAGGGCCCCATATATACTAATACATGGTACAAATATCACACATTTTCACCCAGGTAAAACTTCTCAAGTTCAATATCTGAGAAAGTTTAAGAAACAAACATTCATTTAGAATATAAATAAAGTTAGAAAACTTGCCTTAAGCACAACTACATCTTATAGTTTACGTTGACCTATTTACCATAATCCCTATATATCACATAAGGAAATAACACATACCAATTAGTCATATACTTGACTTGCGCATTGGTTTAAACTTAACTTTACTTCATATGGCTCACGTTTTTATAATCTAAGTTTACGCGACCAACATTACTTTCACTTCTTTGGTATTATAGCATACAAAGATGGCATAAACCTTATAATCATCTTTTACAACAGATTTACAATCTCATCTTCTTCTTATAACATTTCTAAGATGTAACTCATCCTATACATCTACATATGTGAAAAGAATCACATTTTCATTATACTTATTTATAACTCTATACTTAGCACACATCGAGTCTCTAACAGTGTTCTATATAGTATACTGAGTGGTTTCCCATAAACAACTAACAAATTAATTTCCCGTCTCATCTACACTGTCTTTCACAGCGAGTTAGATCGATTGCTAGTTCGTATTAAACTTTGCTCTCTAAAGGAATTGTTTAGCCCAGATACTATACATCAACCATTAAAGATTACCATTGTATCACAACTTAAACTTAGCTTAACCTAACAATTAAAACTATAATGTTCGTTAAGTTAATTTCCCATTCCTTATGGTTTTCTGACAACTAAATGCCATACCACATGATTTATTCTTTAATGTCTAAGTCATACAATCTTTTGTATATTGAACGATCATTCAATGTAAATACTATGTATTCATAGTGTTAAGTATTTTACATTATCTTATCTTCATATCTTGCAACATTCGGTCCATTTGATTCGGAACGTTATTCAGTTATTATAGCTAACTCGGCTTGTTCAAAGTTTACGTTATTCATTACTCTTCATTCTCTTACGTTCAAACTATACACGGTGTGTAGGTTATGCCCGTTTAATATTCGCGTAGACTCAAGACCTTCAAGTCGGTTAAAGTGTTTAACGCTTACGTTTCATTCTAACATTCTCTATCTGACTCACACTCGAACTTTCATTAATCTTATTATCGTTCGATACGACTTTCTTGATAATTCCATACCTTACTTACTACCTTCCTCAACGTCTAAGTCATATAACCAATGTATATTTAGAACGTTCGCTCGATGCAAATATGATTCACGAGGATCGTTTACGTATTCTACGTTCACGTTGTTCGTCTTTTAAACTTCCATTAAACCTTTACTTAAGGTACTAATCACTTTCCTTAATGATTCATTATATGAACATCACATTCATCATTATCCCTCAATGTCTAAGTCATACGATTCGTGGTATGCTAAGACCGATCATTCAACGCAATTAGTTTGCTTTTATAGCATTCATACGCTTTACACTTAACTTTCATTATGGCTTTATAACATTGAATCGTTATAAGTTACCATTTTCAAGGAACTACAAACTTTTTAATCCCAAACGTTCACCTAATGCGAATACGGTCTTCGAATATTGGTTACATATTTTACGTTCATTATTTTATAACCTTTATTCGACGTTTATTCACTAAACTCGAGGTTTTAATCATCATTCAAGATGTTTTATTTCATAAACATTACTTCCATACTTGCCCCTTAATTACCATCCAAAAGTTAGATAATAAAAATCCCCAGTCGAACATTTTTGGGTTAAGGGCGCTATAGCGCCACTCTTAATGTTAAATCTAGTGTTACGACGCGAGTTTGCAGTAGCTGAGCTCCAGACCATGAGCTTCCGCGTGACTCTTCTAGTTCTGGCAGACACTGTGGCACCAGTCTTAAAACTCAGAAAAATTTTCTTAGTGTTGAACATGTTTGAGACACTTATTTTAAAATCTTATAACTTCTTTGTTATAACTCGGAACGAGGTCATTCTAAAGTCATTTTCTTCCTTATCTTATGTACTTCAACTTCTCTCAGATAGAATTTTATTCTGAATCAGTTAACTATAAGGTTTGTAAGATTAATGAACACAATCAAATTGCATCAAAGTAGCAGAAGCATAAAAATCAGAGTTTAAAAATTTTACAAACCATATATCGGATCATCCTTTATGCACAATTATTATTTAAATGAAAAGAGGAAGAACAAAAATTATACCCTTGAAGATTCGAGCTTCCTTAAGTACAAGTTTACCTCTAAATCTTTTTCGCGTTCAACTTGAATCCAACGTGTTTGATTTCTTCCTTTGATCAACATTAGCCACCCAAGTGTTTGGCCTCTAGAGGTGATCCATCCAACTCTTAGAATTATTATTCACGTGTCTGGTGAAAACATCAACCATAACAACTCTCACCCATAATAAGACTCCTCTTATTTATAGATGTAGGCAACCCTTCTTAATAATTAAGGAATTGACTTTTATTTTAATTAATTAAACTCCTTTAATTAATTAGGCTCCCAATCATATTAGGAATAATTAATTCAACTCTTTTAATTAATTAGCTTCCTAATCCTATTAGGAATATATGAGAGTACTTTTATTAATTAATTACAAAACTCCTTTAGAAATTAAATAATAAAAATAATAGTAATAATAATAATAAGACTCCTCTTATTAATTTATATTTAATATTTATAAAATATTAAATAATAAATATTAAGCTATTTAATTTATTCTATTACTATAGATTAAATTAAATACACTTAACTTATTATTATGATTATGTCATTTGCTTCTTAAATAAATATTTTTTCTTTTGCGGTGTGACCCTTTAGGTTCTCCATATTAAACCGATTGTGAATAAATCAATTAGAACAATTATAATCTTATTTAAATAAATAAATAAAACTATTAATTTATTTAAATAAATAATATTTATTCTACAATAGGGATAAGTCTCCCTAGCGATCAACAACTTTCCAGATAATATAGATTTCAACATTAATCATAAAAGAACCTTTGAGTAAATAGTTATCGTACAATTCAATCCTTCCACCATACAATGTCCCAATTAAATATAAGATATGGAATTAATGTCAAGTCTTATTTTATTTAATTATACGTATTTCAATTCTTAAATGCACAACTCCAAATAATACAAATTAGAAACTCCTTTCTAATTTCATTCCACCTTGGCCAAGGATTCCTAGGTTGTCATTTATCAAATCACATAGGACATATCTCTTCTTTTACTAGAAGCGGTAGATTCTTTATTGATCATTCATTATCTTCATATATAATTTATTACACCCAAGCATACCATTTGATATACCATAAGGGTCTTAAGGGGCATGTCAAAGTATAACTTATTATTTACAAAATACTATGATGATCTTAAGTCTAAGGATTTCATGTACTACTATTACTACATGAATTCCTATTGACAAGCAAGTAAAACTTCATTAGGTATTCCTTAGCGAGTCACATTCAGTGTACTTATTCTCCAATAAGCACCTACATACTTGCTTTAGTGTCTCCACATAAATGATCACGAGATCAATCAACCTCATCTAATAAGCAATCAACATATGTACCAATCTATTCGGATTCACTAATCCCCTTTTTAGTAATCCATCGATTGGAAACATTTTAGTTTTTAAGCTATCTAAGAATTTAGATCTCATTAGCATGATCTTATCATGATTCTAAAAGCATTGCTTAAAACTATGGGTTTATCACATATTATTAAAACAACACGATGTAGATAAATTAAAGGCTTTAGTAAATGAATATTTTTATTAATAAACGAATAAGATTGTTACAAAGTATATGCTTTATCATCAACATGATTGGCTTATGTGCATAGTACTTTTAATCTCCTACTTGCACTAAAGTCAATCGTTATGGTATCTCATACCCTTATTCTCTAAGTGACGATCATCCTGCTATTGGATAAGTTTCAGTAAATGGATATGTAATGTTGTTGTTGAGAGTCCACTATCTCTATAGTGACTTCCCATCTTTCAATTATTCCTCTAATCAAATGAAAGTGCCGCAATACATGTTTAGATCCAAGATGAGACTTAGGAACTATTCCTAGTTCTGTAATAAACTTGTCATCCAAATAATCAACTTGCAGCTTCATTTACAGTTATATACTTTTTCTTTGTCATTAAACCTGCAACTCTTTGCTATTTGGAACCTTTCCAATTCACTGCACCACCGTTCAAGGTAACGATTTACCCTAAAGTGGATTTGTTGTTATCTTGGTCAGTCTGAAAAAACTTGAGTTTATTAAGCCCTCTAGTTTTAATTCAGACCCACCATAAATTTTAATCACATCCTTAGTACCGGTTAAGTACTTTTAAGATGTTTTTCACTGTCTTACAATGATCGTGTCCAGAATATGATTGATCAATATAAGGTCTCATACATTTCATTACATACGTGATTGTTACTCATGCGATCTCTCTTTTTAGGAGTCTATGGGGACTATTAAGAGAGATACACTTCATGACTCATCAACATAAGACATCTCTTGGAATTTGCCATACTAAACAGCTTTAGCATCAAATAAATATACATTTCCTAGGTTAAGCTGAGCATCCTTTTAAATCTATCTAAATAGATTTTGTGATGCCCCGAAATCCAGTCTATTTTCACACCCGAATTATGTACATCACGGTCCCATCTCTTTCCAAACATACATCAGTATATAGCTAAATATAACAACATACATTCTCAAATCCCAGGTTCTAATACCTTTTAACCTCGTTCATTATAAATAATGATAATTACATTATTCTTTACATATTACAAGAGTGACTTTTATCTGCCACCAAAGATACATAACAGTTCATTAAACTATTCTACATTACAAGTCTTGGTTTTATCTTCATGCTTATCCATATAACAGACAACACTTCATCTTGTGACGCTAATGGTACTTGCAACATAGCACCTTACCAACGTAGGACACTGATTAGCTTGATCGTTCCAGGAGCCTTAAGTTCTTTTAACATCGGTTGCTGAAAATGTTTTTATTTAAAGCAAGTGTAAGCATTCAATTTCTCAGCTAGTCATATCAGTTGAATAAACAACATTTAGGATTTAAACATTTCTTTAAAACTTCAATAACCGAACAAAGGTTATGAAGCAGCTTAAATAATAGGACTAAATTTTGATTCCTATCATTTTAAAACATTAGTCACATTCACTTTGCAATAGTTTCATTCTTCTACCCTTTTCATACACATTATGTCTGGCTAAAAGCATTAGCATAGACTTAACAATAACGGTTCATGAATAAATAGAACATTTTCATATTGAACAGTTCAACCATAGAACAGTTCATCTTATAGAAACACCAAAGTGTTAAAATTATGGCACAAGGCCTCATACATTCTATCACCTTGTATAAATATCACACATTCGCACATAGATAAAACTTCTCGTGTTCAACATCTAAGAAGTTTAAGAAACTAGCATTCATATTAAACATAAATGAAGTTAGGAAACTTGCCTTACGCATGGCTACAGCTTATTATTTACGTTGAACTGTTCATTGCAATCCCTATATAACACATAAGGAAATAACACATACACCAATTAGTCCTATACTTGACTTACACATTGGTTTAAGTTTAAATTTACTCCTTATGGTTCGTGTTTATAACCTAAGTTCATGTAATCATCCTTCCTTACCATTTTACGACGTTACGACATACGGATATGTTTTAACTCATACGATCATTGTTGATTTGTTCATATTCTAACCTTATTATTTTGATGATGACTTAATTTTTGTACTAAATTGTTTACTGTGAAATTTTAGGAACTTGATAAAAGGATCCTTGATGATATGTGTAACGACCCGATATTTTCTATATAAATTAAATCAGAAATTTTTCGTATAATTTTTATTTTTTATTTTTTTTAAGATGAGGATTTGTACAAGATAATGTGTATATGTAATTATGTGATAAATAAAAATATATTTATTACATGAATATTTACAAATAATTTTATTTTAGAATTATTGATTATTATAAAGTATATTCTTATAATAATTAATTTTATAGTAGAAATGTTTTTATTAATTATTTTCCATAAAAATATAATCATATATTATTTAAACAATATATGGAGTGATTTTTTAGAATAACTATAACAATTATTCTATTATATGAATTTTTGTACATATTATTAAGTTAATTATTTTACCTTAATTATTAAGGTTAAATTTGGAAGAATAATTCATATATGAAATCCAAACCCTAATTTTAGATTTTTATCAAGGACTGAGAATAATAATATAATATTAATTATATTTTGATTTTTAGTGCTATAAATATGTATTGTATGTACGTATTGATAATGGTTGGTCAATTATGATGTGTATTATATAATGATTTGATTAATTAGGTCAACCCTAATTAACATTTAGATTGAAAAATTTAAAAATCCTAAATAATTTTTAGAAAACCCTAAGTTATTAAAAACCCTAATTTTTAAATGTTAAGCCCTAATTTGAAACTCAAAATTAGAGTTCAAGATTGATTGGTAATTGTGATAATATGATTAATTAACAAGTATTCGAATTACAATTGTTAATTATGGAAACCCTAAAATTTTTAAACCCTTATTTAGTAATTGGAAACCCTAATTGTAATTTGATAACCCTAATTACTAAAAGTATAAACCCTAATTTCTAATTCAACAAGGTTAATTATAATTAGTGACATTAAGCCTTAATGTTCATGTATAATGTAATTAGAAATGTAAGTGTAGTTAGTAAACTCTAAATTTCAGTTTTGGAAACTAATTTGTATTTTATGTTATTTCAAATTTTTTTTTACCCTAAATGAAATTCTAGAAAGCTAATTGTTAGAAAACCTTAGGGTTAAACCCTAAGAGTTTGTCAAGTTACATTTTGGCCATTAAAATTGTATGACAAAAGACAATAATGCCCCTCTTGCATATTTTATTAGATAACTTGTAAGATTTCCAATACCTTTAGTTGGTGACCTAATTTATTGACTCAGCACAACCTAAATATCCAACACATTAGTCTAGATCAGCCATATATATTGCACACAAGTATTATAAAAGGATTTGAAGAGAGAGAATTGCTTTTGTTAGCTCATTTTTGTACAAACCCTCAACCAATCTCTCTCAACTCAAAACCAACGAAATATAGTTGTATATCAGTCCTCAAGATCAGCCCCACGAAATCCACTAACCAAATCAGAAGCTATAAATCAAAATCGTTCATAGAAGGTAAAAACCCTAGCTTGAAATCTGGACAAAATTCTGTTGTTAGATGTTTTTTTTTTTTGTGTTAAATGTGTTGTTAGTAGTGTTTAATGATGATCTGGGTGGCTAGATGTTGAATCCATAACATCTAGAGGCTCGGATTTGAAGATCTACAAAATCTAGAAAAGTTCATTTTGTGTTATGACAACCAAATGTCAGGCCTTGTAGATCTCTGTCTGTGTATAGTTTTTGTGTTTTAAGTGTTTAATATTGTAGTATGTCATGAGATCTGTACTCTTGAAGTTGAATCAAGGTCATATCCTAAACAGATTGCAAGTATTCTTGGTCAAAGGTCGTTGACCGACCATGACCAGACTATTTCTGGGTAACCTAGAAATGGGTTTTCAGTGTCTGACAAGTTTTTGTTGGTCTTGGATCTTTCAGTGTGTTGTTGTTTTAATTTTGTTTTTGTAAGTAAGTTGTAGCTGGTTATGTGTACTTTGGATTCATGTATTAATATCACTAAATAATCAAGTGGATTGAACACAGTGGCCGGTTAAACTAGCCGAGTCGAGCATGATCTCTGTTTTCTGGGTAACCTAGAAAACATATGAATATGTCGACTGACATGGTTTGACCAGATCATAACGGTTGATTCGGTTGATGTTATTTGTATTTTATGTAATAGATCTACTCTCGTGCATGCTAGCTACAATCTAGACCTCTTAAATCACTAAAAGATTGCACAGATTGCAAGTTGTGGAAGCCCAAATATGGCTTGTCTAACTGTTCTTCATTTCTGGGTAACCCAGAAAATGAAGAACAGCTCTGACAGCTTGTTCAAGGCTCCAGATCTCTTTGGTTATGCATGTTTTGATGATGTTTATTGTTGGATCGTGTAGTCTTGTATTTGTACTACATGATCTGACCATCAACATGTCCAGAAACAAATTGATCAGCGTTTAATCAATGGTCAAAGTAGCACCCACGAAACTGCCTTATGAATGTTCAAGAACACGAAAAACACCTATAGCGACGATTCTGTCACTATAGGTGGTCTTTAGCGACAGATTATTTATAAAAATTATATTTTTATTAAATAATTATAAAAAATTAGTTTTTAATTATTAAAAATATAAAATAAATTATAAAAAATTATTTTAAGGTCTGAAAATTAGTTTTTAATATATTTCATAAATATTTAATATTTTTATAATATTAAAAATATTTAATTTATTTAATTATTATATTAAATAAATTATTCAAAAATAATTTTAATACTTGAAAAATCATTTAAAATTATATTATGATATAAGAAAATATTTTAAGTTATTTTTAATGACTTTTAATATTTTGTGATAAATTTTATTAATAAATTAATATTAATGATCATTAAGTTATTTACTAAATGAATTAAATAAATTAATTAAAAATGATTTTATTATATTAAAAATTATTTTAAATAATAATAAGGTATTTAAAACTATTTTAAGTTATAAAATATAACTTTCAATATTTAAAGGTAAATTTCATTAATTAATTATTATTTATGATATTAAAGTTATTTAATAATTATATTAAATAATTTAGTTTAAAAAATCATTTTAAATGAAAATAAAGTGTTTAAAAATATTTTAAGTTATAAAATATAACTTTTAATATTTAAAAGATAATTTCATTAATAATTTAATATTAATAATTATTAATTTATTATTAATGATATTAAATTTTTTTAATAATTATATTAAATAAATAGTTTAAAAATAGTTTTATTAATTTAAAAATCATTTAAAAAGGATATAAATGAATTAAAAATATTTTAAGTTATACTTAATGACTTTTAATATTTTGATAAATAGTACATTAATATTTAAATATTAATGGTAATTATTTAAAAATAATTTTTAATTGTTTAAAAATCATTTAAGGGTAATATTAATACTTTAAAAGTATTTTGAGTTATTATAAATAACTTTAATATTTTGAAATGATTTCATTAATAGTTTAATATTAATTAAATATTAATGATAATAGAATTGTTTAATATTTAAATCATTTAAAAATGATCCCAGTGTTTAAAAATTTATGATAAATTATAATAAATATTTTAAAATTATTATAAGTCATTTAAAAATAATATGACTGATATTTACGGATATTGAGTTACAGAATAGAGTCTTATACTCGATAATTACTCGATAAAGTCGTCGATAGACCGACATGTTTCAGGAATTGATCTGGACTTAGATAATTTAATTAGAGATGTGCTTATTTGTGATTCAATGGTTGTTAAACATATGTGACCATGTGATTAAGTTTGTAAATTGTAAATAGCGCATCAAGCAAGTATCTTACCTTTGCATTTTCTTTATGCAATGGACATGAGTAAGAATGTTTCTAAATTATATTAATACTGTACAAATTATTAACCCTATATTATATACGCTCATTGATTATCAACATGTTAGTATATGGTAATTCAGATATATATTCTGTTCGTTAATTTTTATAAATGGTTACACAAGTGTCCCCACTTGGATAATTATTGTATTTAATCACATGTTAATATACCTTTGTCAATTACCCGTATATATATATATATATATATATATATATATATATATATATATATATGTTGAATTATAAATTATTGTTGAACAAGATAAAACCTTTGATTTAGAACCCAGACAAGTATGAACATCCCTACACGGGAAAACTTTTATGCGTCCAAGGCGGACAGAATAAACGATACCCTCGTTCTTGCATGTAGTGTTGATCAATACAAGGTACAACGGGCTGATCACCCCCGTGCCTGTAAGTTATGACGGTTTACAGATGAAGTTTTGTTTAACCTTTTCGAAAATAAAAATAATGTTCATAGTATGTCACCTTAACCCTAGTTATAGTCATTACGTAGTTTCAAAAATTTGATAGAGAGTTGTTATGTTATTATTATTATCGGTTCAGATTACTTCACAACTATTGACTTGTTGTGGTTGTGGAAGGGTAGTACAAAAAAAATATTTAAATTATTTCAGCTATATATATATATATATATATATATATATATATATATATATATATATATATATATAATTGCTATTACTTGCTGGGTACTCAAATGCTCGTCCTTGCTTAATTTAAATATTTTCAGCCAAGTGTGAAGAACCAGAAAGCTTATGCAGAAACAAAGGGAAATAGAAGCTAATCAAATAAGAGTTGTGGTAGTTATGTAATAGTTTGATATTATTATTAAGACAATGATATATATTATCTATTATGAGTTGTAATGAATGTTTAAAGGTTACGTATTTGGGATTGAGACTCTGATAAATATGTAAATTAAGTTGATCTTTATATTATTGTTATTATTATTAGTATTATTTCGCTCATCGAAATGGTATCGTGAAGCACCGAGTTCGGGTTTCAAGTACCCGGATTTGGGGGCTTTACAATATGTTCAAAGAATTTGAAGACTTTTGTGTCCTAAGATTTTATGTAAGGTCATTGCAAATATTTGATTTTTCAATTCAAGGCTCTAGGTCATTTTATGTGCATTTAACATGATAAATGTTTTTTACATGTTTAAAATAAAATGAAATTTTGACTGATCCGTGATTTGCAAAATTAATTGGTTAGTAAAATTATGGATACTGTCGTGTATGATAAAATCTTGATAAATTTAGGGAATTGTTAAATTCACACTATTTTTTGTTATTTTCACAACTAAAGTGTCGCTGTAGATGTATAGCGACGGTAAAAACCGTCGTTATAGGATCTATAACGATATTTTTGTTATGAAAATAATATTTTCTTTAGTGAATTTAACAATTTTCTAAATTTATATGTTGCCATCTCTGTGTTATCCAAGATAGTCCTAATTTTTTTTAAGTTAGCATGATACACGTGTAAGGTATTTAAATGAGCATCCAATTTATTGTGATTGTGCATATCTCATAATTGAAAAAATCTTGGAAGTTATTTTGATGGCTTGTGACGGTAGTTTGTAAAAAGAATCATGATTGCTTTCAAATTACTCGAGTAGATTGGCTTTGAAGGAGCCTGACTTACTTTATCTGTTTAGTGGGTTATTCATGTGAAGTAGTCAATCTAAATAATTAAATGGATTATCTCTTCGAAAAAGTCAAGCAACGTAATCTGATTTTGAATATATTATAGATTATCCTGATTTCTCTCGCTAACCTGAGCTTTCCATATATATATATATATATATATATATATATATATATATATATATATATATATATATATATATATAACGGATAAAATTAAATCTGTTTGGGGTGCAATGTTAATATTTTTATGCCTATAAATTCAATTGATTTATCAGTTTAATGAGATACACGAATTATCTTGCACTATGATACATTAAAAAGTTATTCTATTATATTTGGTGCAATTATACCAGCTGCTGTGCAATTAATATTCAGATTGTAATTTAACAAATTTTCGTGAGTTCTAAATTAGTGATATCTCTTTACTATTTGATCATTGCATACATTAGTTGAGCCTCGCTGTGACACCCCAAATCCGATACTTCCATTTCTATAGGATTTAGTGTTCACTGTACAAACATCATCTATCTATCTACCCATAAATAAATCTAAACCATGCAATAGATAGAAATAATAATAATAAATCTCTCCCCTTATAGGGTTACATCAACTTCATAATAAATAAATTCCAGGTCACTCTAACATTAAATTATCTGTGCGGAAACATAAACAAATAAGTCTTAAGTAACATCAATTATAATTATCATTACATAACCAAATAAATAATCAATCTTTATTACTTGCTAAGCTTGCCCTTGCCTTTACTAGTGGAAGATTCGTCTGCTCTTTCGTTCTTAACTGCAATGTTATTATTACGCAAGAGTGAGCACGATTGCCCACAAGTATAACAATATAACAATGAATAATAACATGCGAGAGAAAATAATAACTTCGGATATAAAAGATCAACTTTTGAATCAAGAATGAATAACAAGAGTCAGAAGAAATTCTAAGGGTCATAAGACCTTGAACTATGTCCTAGGTTGTCAAGGGTTATACTTGAAACCTTTAACAATCATAAGACTATGGACTCTTCTTCTCGTACTTAGGGGGATCATCCTTTAGTACCATACTGTGCACAATATCTTAACGCTAAAGCGTAAATAATCCCTAATACAGGGTTGTTCATCTCAGTTTGATATTAGAGTCCACACCAAAGGAAGTTTGGTTTGGATAATTCATCAAGGGTTCTGAATTTAAAACGCTCATCAACTATAGACTAGTCGAATCAATAAGGGTTCGCTAGTCTAAGAAGGTTTAACAATAATTGATAACTTAATTGAATAGAATTTCAAAAGGTATACAATAGAATAAGTATTGTATAACAGTATCATGCTTGAAAGATTTATAAACTTTAATATACAAAACAGACTTGATCAATAATAATGAGAACTTGCTCAATGTAGAAAGGTGAATTAATCAACTTATATAACGATAACAAGTAGGGTTAGGAAAACTTGCCTCGTTTTTAGATTACACTTTAACTAAACTCGTTCTTTGATTTAACTCCTACATATCAATTACGTTCACAATACCAGTCAATTACAACATACTAAACATCATAAGTTTATTCTTTTGTCTAACTCGAATTCATGACTATATTTGGTCAAATTATCATACTTGTTTTCACATAATATAATACTACACGAACAACAAGTTAATTACATAATCAACGATTCAAATAACATGTAATTGTTTTCTTGACTTGGTAAAAACTCATTTTAATATCTCATTATATGTCTAACAAGTTTTTATATTCATTAGACTAGGTTACTAACTCATTTCTATACTTGAACATTAAAAAAAACATTTTCTGGACATTCTGCTAAGTGGCGCTGCGGCTCCACTTTTGTACTGGGTCTTGGCGCTGCGGCTTGGTACATGGCGCTGCGGTGCAGGGCATCAGTGCTGGGGTTGGCGCTGCAGCGCGGTGGTGCTGCGACGCGGGACATCAGTTCTAGAGTTGGCGCCGCGGCGCGACACTCCAGAATTTGATTCCCAGTTCGCGAAGAACACAGAGTTCAGCGAATTAAACATTACATGATCATTATTTCCCCAAATTAAGCATACCCACATGTTAGAATTATTATATAATCAAATACCCAATGTTTATAGAGTGATTTTAACCCATTAAAACACATAATCACAGAATTAAAATATGCAAATTGTAATGTTCTTTATGTTCTTGAAGTATTGAACATAAATTCCTAAAATTCAATGTCACGGATTCGTTATACAACCATATCCAACCATTCAAATTTCGTTTTGTTCGTTTTAGCATGCATAATCACATACAAGTGGAAATATTTTAGAGATAATATATGATTGACGTATCAATATCATGTATAAGGCCATATGGCTATATAACATATTCTGTAATCGTATACTGTAAAATTCTATGAAATTAATGATATGGAATTATGCAATATATATATATAAAACATGCCATTACTCGAATTATTACATATATCCCTAACACAACTTTCTAAATTTTCAAAGATTCACAGAAGACTTTAAGCCATATTCATGAAACTTAAAAGACGTAAAATAAGAATTTGGGTTGAAGAGAATTACCCAAAGCGTAGATGAACAAGGATGACAATTCTCTCTATTTCAATTACATAGTTTCTCCCAATCTCTCTCAAAATTTCTCAAACTCTCTCTCTGTTTCTACTTTCTAGACTTAGGCAATAATAACAATTAACAGAGAAGACGTATACTAAATAATGAACAACTGACGCATTGGTGGTCAGTTACCCAGTCATGGGTTAACTGCCTCCAACTCCCCTTAGTGTATGTTTGGCTAACAAGAAAGGGATTTAAAATCAATTAATTTAATAAAGCCTTTTATCATATAGTTTAAATAATGTCACACTCCTTGTAAAATAAATCAATATCTTATTTAATTTATATTAAATAAAATATAATAATTTCTCTTTAATTCACATAGTCATATAATTAAATTTCTCCTTTAATAATAATGTCAAATTATTAAATTTCTAATTAATAATTAAATTAATTAAAATAACATTAGGCTTATTAAATATTTCTTTTAATACAATAAGCTCACATAAATACATGCATCAAATAATAAAATTCTCCACATCAATTTAATAAATACAACACATGTAATTAAATTAATCTACCATAATTTCATCAAATAATTATTTAATCTAATAATTAATTCATCGAAAAATATTTATTCACTCCAATAAATATTAAAATTAATTACAAAATCTCGGTTGTCACATATTTCCCCTCTTAAAAGGATTCTGTCCTCAAAATCACAACTCAAACAATTCGTCCCGTTACATTCTCCCCCCTTACAAAGATTATGTCCCTAGAATCGCTTATAACAATCTAAGTAAATAAATGAGGATAATTCTTCATCATATTCTCTTCGAGTTCCCACGTAGCTTCTTTAGCGTTGTGGTTCATCCAAATTACCTTAACAGAAGGTATTACTTTATTTCTCTGAACTTGTTCTTTTCGGTCGGCAATTTGAACAGGAATTTTTTCGTAAGATAAGTCTTTGTCGAAATGTAGGGGTTCATATTCAATGACGTGCTTGTAATCGGGTTTGTAGGGTCGTAGGACTGAGACATGGAAAACGTTGTGGACATTCTTTAGAGCTGGACGTAGGGCTACCTCATAAGCAACTTTTCCGACCCTTCTTAGAATTTCAAAGGGTCCAATGAATCTTGGGCTCAAT
The DNA here is from genome assembly GCA_016801055.1 of Panax notoginseng. Taxonomy (NCBI): domain Eukaryota; kingdom Viridiplantae; phylum Streptophyta; class Magnoliopsida; order Apiales; family Araliaceae; genus Panax; species Panax notoginseng. The sequence goes on along the minus strand of CM029013.1, from coordinate 148,562,051 downwards.
TTTCCTTTCTTTCCAAACCTAATCTTTCCCTTCCAAGGAGAGACCTTTAAGAACACGTAACTACTCGGTTCAAATTCAACATTCTTACGGTGTGGATCAACGTATTTTTTCTGTCTGTCTTAAGCTGCTACTAGTCGAGCTCGGATCACTTTGACTATTTCTGCAGTCTGCTGTACCAATTCTGGCCCTATCAATTGTCTTTCGCCAACTTTATCCCAATAAAGTGGAGTTCTGTACTTTCTGCCATATAACGCTTCGTAAGGCGGAATGCCTATAATAGCGTGGTAACTGTTGTTGTAACCGAACTCTACGAGCGGTAGATGATCATCCCAATTTCCTTTAAAGTCCATTATACAAGCTCTTAACATGTCTTCTAATGTCTGAATCGTTCTTTCGCTCTATCCATCTGTTTGAGGGTGGTATGTTGTATTCATACGCAACTGTGTACCCATGCATTCCTGAAGACGTTTCTAGAAATTTGATGTAAAGCGCGGGTCCCTATCAGAAACAATTGACACCGGCACCCCGTGCCTCAAAATAATCTCTTTTACATATAGTCTCGCCAACTAATCTAAGTTAAATCTGATTTTGATCGGAAGGAAGTGTGCGGATTTCGTCAGTCGGTCAACGATAACCCATACTGCGTCGTAGCCTTTCTGAGTCGTCCGAAGGCCAATCACGAAGTCCATTGTAATATATTCCCATTTCCATTCTGGGATCTCCAACGGTTGTAACAATCCACTTGGTCTCTGATGTTCTGCTTTTACTTTATGACAGGTCAGACACTTGGCAACACACTCTGCAACATCATGTTTCAAATTCGGCCACCAGAAATGTTGTCGAACATCTTGGTACTACCAGGGTGAATCGAATATCGTGTACTATGAGCCTCGCTCAAAATGTCTACCTTAATCTCTGGTACTGGAAGTACCCAAATTCTTCTCTCGAATCTCAGTATTCCTTCCTTATCCATCTTAAATCTTTGTTCGGTTCCTTCATATATCTTCCTTATCACCTTTTTGCACTCCTTATCCTGAAGTTGAGCCTCCTTAACTTTATCCAGTATGGTTGTACCAGATTGCATCTGAAATAGCTTCTCCTCAATCTCCATAGGATACTTCACTTCCAATTCCAGTTTCTCCATTTCTGCAATTAACTCCTCCTGAGCAGTCAACATCATCAACTTCTCACGACCTTTTCTACTTAAAGCTTCGGCAACCACGTTTGCCTTACCCGGATGGTATAAAATCTCACAATCGTAGTTCTTAATTAACTCCAACCACCTTCTTTGGTGCATATTCAATTCTTTCTGTGTGAAAATATATTTCAGACTCTTGTGGTCCGTATATATTTCACACTTCTCCCCGTAGAGATAGTGCCTCCAAATTTTTAAAGCAAAAATAACTGCAGCTAACTCCAAGTCGTGGGTCGGGTATCCCTTCTCGTAATCCTTCAATTGTCGTGATGCATACGCAATGACTTTGCCGTTTTACATTAGCACACAACCAAGTCCTTTATGCGACGCATCACTATAAACAACAAAATTTCCTGTATCATCCGGAAGAGATAACACAGGTGCCGTACTCAACCTCTTCTTTAATTCTTGAAAGCTTTCCTCACACTTCTCCATCCAAACAAATTTCATAGCTTTTCGAGTCAAATTTGTTAACGGAGTTACAATCTTGGAAAAGTCTTGAATGAATCTTCTGTAATATCCTGCCAATCCAAGAAAACTTCGTACTTCCGACGGCGTCTTCGGCTGATCCCAGTTAATCACAGCTTCGACTTTGGAGGGATCCTCCGAAATTCCGTCCCTATCGATCACATGTCCAAGAAATTGTACTCTTTCAATCCAGAATTCACATTTCAAAAACTTAGCATACAGCTTCTCCTTTCTCAACACATCTCAAATGCTCTTCATGTTCTTCCTTGGTTTTTGAATATACCAAAATATCATCTATAAATACCACTACGAACTTGTCCAAAAATGACTTGAACACACCATTCATTAGTCCCATAAATGCTGCAAGAGCATTCGTTAAACCAAACGACATTACTAAAAATTCGTAGCGACCATATCGTGTTCTGAACGCTGTCTTCGGTACATCCTCTAGTCTCACCTTCAGTTGATGATAACCACTCCTCAAATCTATCTTGGAAAAGTATTTCGCTCCCTTCATTTGACCAAATAGATCATCGATCCTCAGTAATGGATATCTATTCTTAATCGTGACCTTATTCAGTTCTCTATAATCAATGCAGAGTCGCATCGATCCGTCCTTCTTTTTCACAAACAACACCGGCACTCCCCACGGCGATACACTCGGTTGAATGTACTTCTTGTCCAGTAATTCTTGTAGTTGGACCATCAATTTTTTCATCTCTACCGGTGCCATTCGGTACGGTGCCTTCGATATTGGAGCCGTTCCTGGAGCCAAATCGATCACGAATTCAACTGCTCTATCTGGCGGAAGTCCTGGCAAATTGTCCAGAAATACGTCTGCGAAATCTCGCACTACTGCTATCTCATCTATTTTTGGATTCTCTTTACGACTGTCGACTATGTAAGCTAGATATCCTATACAGCCTTGTCTTAATAACTTCCTGGCCTGCATCATCGTCAGATAACTCGCTTGTCTAGGCGACTTGCTACCATAAAACACAACCTTTGACAGAGTCATAAGGTTAATACGCTTCTTTTGGCAATCAATTACCGCCCCGTAATTGAATAACCAGTCCATTCTCAAGATAACGTCAAATTCCCTAAGTCGAATATGGATAAGATATACATTCATGATATTACCCTTAATATCCACGCTACAGTTCTTATACACGTACTTAATAGAGATTATTTCTCTATTCACAATTTCTATGTTCATGGGGTATTCTAACTCGTCCTTAGGCAATTCTAAATTCTTAGCAAAGTCATCGGATATAAATGAACAAGTAGCACCCAAATCAAATAATACGTAAGCATTAACTCTATTGATCGGAATGATACCTAACACCACATCGCGAGACTGCACTGCGTCCTGCACTTTCATGTTGAATGTTCTGGCAGTCAGTCGGTTGGTTGCGGTTGGTGCTGCGATAGTCAGAGTGCTTCCACCGGTATTCCCTCTATTTCCTGCTGAACTCGTTCCTCCAGACCCCTTTTTAGGACAATCCCTTGCAAGATGATCCTTTGAACCACAAGTGAAGCAGGCACCCTTCTTTGGGTTTGGACAGTTTTATGCTATGTGGCCTTCCTGACCACAATTGTAGCATACTCGCTTTCCTTTCATGCAAACTCCTAAATGAGCTTTTTCGCAGGTTGAGCACGCTTCAATCTTCTTCTTCTGCCCTCCTTGCTGATTTCCAGCCGACGAGTTATCAGACCACTTCCTCTTCTGATTATGGCTACCCCCAGTGCTACTCCCACCAGCCTTGTTATTTCCTTCACTTTCATTCTTCTTCTTCTTTTGATCCTGATTGTACTTCGTTACTGCATCGCTTCCACCCTCACCATATATGGCCTTCTCTAGTACCCCGACGAATATCTTCAACTGAAACATCGACACCTTACTATACAACCACGGCTTCAGTCCTTGTTCGAAATATCTTGCCTTCCTCTCATCGGTATGCACTTGATATGTGGCGAACCTTGCCAATTCGTTAAATCTAGCCGCATAATCTGATACAGACATATTCCCTTGCTTCAATTCCAGAAACTGAACCTCCAATTGGTTCTGCAAGGTAGTCGGGAAATACATCTCAAAAAATATCTCCTTGAACCTCTCCCAAGTAATCATATCTTATCCTCCACGAACTTTGTTTGCTTGCCACCAAAAACTGGCTTCAGATTTCAGCATAATCGTTGCAAACACGGTTTTCTGGTCCTCTCTGACTCTTGCGACCTCCAAAACCTTCTCCATCTCCATAACCCAAGTTTGAGCTTCGATCGGGTTCATGGAACCTTTAAACTCTGGCAGTCCCACCGCCTTGAAATCTTTGAACGTTGTATTCGATGGAGCTTGAGGTTGATTATTTATTGCTCCTGCTAGTAAGTTCACTAATTGTTGGACGGGATTAGCATTGGCGTTATTGTTATTATTCGTTGACTCTTCCTGAGCTGGTTGACGGTTTTGTCTTCTAGGCGGCTTATTTCTGTTAAGAATATACGCTTATTAGGTCTTTATTCAATCCTTCAAACAATTAAGGCTTAACTAGAATATTTAATCATAATTCACTTAACACATCACTTCAAATAAACTCTGACATTTCATTCAATTCAAAAGTTTTAACATCATAAGATAACGTCACTGCTATTTACATTAACTATCCCGAGATAAAGAATCTACAGGATTTAAAACATCAAAATATTCCTTTGTTTATAAACACATCGGAATTTACATCATTAACTACCAAATAATTTTCACATAATTAATACTAATACTATCACTGTCTGTTAAGGCTCCGAATAGCCTTGCTACGCTCTTCTTCTATGATGTGTGACATCGTCCTGCGATCCAGCATGTACGATGGTAGACCTTCAAACTGGATTGGGTAACTCAAAACTCGATCCTGGGCTTCATCCATTGCGTTATTAAGTGTAGAGTATGTCTCCCCAAGCTCAGCCTTCTTTACACGACAATCCCTTTCTGCAAGATCAGCACGACGTGATTCTCTTACCCAGCCCTCCTCTGCTATGGCAAGCCTTCCTGAGCTCTCTTTCAGATCCTTCTTCAATTTTTCTATTTCTGTGGACTTCTCCTCGTTTTGACCCTTCTCGTGAACCAAATCTCATTCCACGTTTCCCACACGTGTGTGAAGAGTCACAATCTCCATATCCTTCTGCTCGATGGTAATCTGCTGACTAACTGCCTACTCAGTAAAATCCTAAACAGTATCCTGCAACTCTATGTTACGATCATAAAGTGCATCATACATCTCAGCATCAATGGAGTTCGGTGGGAACTCCTCTTCCTCCTCTTCCTCGTCAAATTCCTCCTCAGGATCCTCTTTAGGATCAGTCTCAGGTTCATGCTCCTGACCAACAACTGTGATCAACGGAGATGGCTCCCTCTGAAATAACTACTCCCTGACAACATGAATGTCTCGGGGCTTCTCCTCAATAGGCACTCGGGGTTCCTCCTCCCCAGCTCGACTAGCTCCTCCAACATCTGACATCCTGACAACATAGTTTTAAGTTTTAGTCACTAAGTCGTACTAGTGAGCACATAATTTAACACATAAACACATAAAGTCTTTTATTATCTTCAATGAATTTAGAAATTCATTTCTTAGAACTCGAAAAGAGTTTACCACCACTATGTTCTCGATCTCCTACAAGGCTACTACCTAAGGTTGTTCCCCCACCTAAGGTTCATAACCTACAGCTTTGATACCAACCTGTGACACCCCCAAATCTAGTACTTCCATTTTCACAGGATTTGGTGTTCACTGTACAAACATCATCCATCTATCTACCCATAAATAAATGCAAACCATGCAATAGATAGAAATAATAATAATAAATCTCTCCCCTTATGGGGTTACATCAACTTCATAATAAATAAATCCCAGGTCCCTCTAACCTTAAATCATCTGTGCGGAAACATAAACAAATAAGTCTTAAGTAACATCAATTCTAATTATCATTACATAACCAAATAAATAATCAATCTTCATTACTTGCTAAGCTTGCCCTTGCCTTTACTAGTGGAAGGTTCGTCTGCTCTTTCGTTCTTAACTGCAATGTTATTATTACGCAAGAGTGATCACGATTGCCCACAAGTATAACAATATAACAATGAATAATAACATGCGAGAGAAAATAATAACTTCGGATATAAAAGATCAACTTTTGAGTCAAGAATGAATAACAAGAGTCAGAAGAAATTCTAAGGGTCATAAGACCTTGAACTATGTCCTAGGTTGTCAAGGGTTATACTTGAAACCTTTAACAATCATAAGACTATGGACTCTTCTTCTCGTACTTAGGGGGATCATCCTTTAGTACCATACTGTGCACAATATCTTAACGCTAAAGCGTAAATAATCCCTAATACAGGGTTGTTCATCTCAGTTTGATATTAGAGTCCGCACCAAAGGAAGTTTGGTTTTGATAATTCATCAAGGGTTCTGAATTTAAAACGCTCATCAACTATAGACTAGTCGAATCAATAAGGGTTCGCTAGTCTAAGAAGGTTTAACAATAATTGATAACTTAATTGAATAGAATTTCAAAAGGTATACAATAGAATAAGTATTGTATAACAGTATCATGCTTGAAAGATTTATAAACTTTAATATACAAAACAGACTTGATCAATAATAATGAGAACTTGCTCAATGTAGAAAGGTGAATTAATCAACTTATATAACGATAACAAGTAGGGTTAGGAAAACTTTCCTCGTGCGTAGATTACACTTTAACTAAACTCGTTCTTTGATTTAACTCCTACATATCAATTACGTTCACAATACCAGTCAATTACAACATACTAAACATCATAAGTTTATTCTTTTGTCTAACTCGAATTCATGACTATATTTAGTCAAATTATCATACTTGTTTTCACATAATATAATACTACACGAACAACAAGTTAATTACATAATCAACGATTCAAATAACATATAATTGTCTTCTTGACTTGGTAAAAACTCATTTTAATATCTCATTATATGTCTAACAAGTTTTTATATTCATTAGACTATGTTACTAACTCATTTCTATACTTGAACATTAAAAAAAATATTTTCTGGACATTCTGCTAAGTGGCACTGCGGCGCCACTTTTGTACTGGGTCTTGGCGCTGCGGCGCCGTGGCGCTGCGGCTTGGTACATGACGCTGTGGCGCTGCGGTGCGGGGCATCAGTGCTGGGGTTGGCGCGGTGGCGCTGCGGCGTGGGACATCAGTTCTAGAGTTGGCGCCGCGCCGCGACACTCCAGAATTTGATTCCTAGTTCGCGAAGAACACAAAGGTCAGCGAATTAAACATTACATGATCATTATTTCCCCAAATTAAACATACCCATATATTAGAATTAATATATAATCAATACCCAATGTTTATAGAGTGATTTTAACCCATTAAAACACATAATCACAGAATTAAAATATGCAAATTGTACTGTTCATGATGTTCTTGAAGTATTGAACATAAATTCCTAAAATTCAACGCCACGGATTCGTTATACAACCATATCCAACCATTCAAATTTCGTTTTGTTCGTTTTAGCATGCATAATCACATACAAGTGGAAAAATTTTAGGGATAATATATGATTGACGTATCAATATCACGTATAAGGCCATATGGCCATATAACATATTCTATAATCGTATACTGTAAAATTTCATGAAACTGATGATATAGAATTATGCAATATATATATAAAACATGTCACTACTCGAATTATTACATATATCCCTAACACAACTTTCAAAATTTTCAGAGATTCACAGAAGACTTTAAGCCATATTCATGAAACTTCAAAGACTTAGAATAAGAATTTGGGTTGAAGAGAATTACCCAAAGCGTGGATGAACAAGGATGACAATTCTCTCTATTTCGATTACAGAGTTTCTCCCAATCTCTCTCAAAAATTTCTCAAACTCTCTCTCTGTTTCTACTTTCTAGACTTAGGCAATAATAACAATTAACAGAGAAGACGTATACTAAATAACGAACAACTGACGCATTGGTGGTCAGTTACCCAGTCATGGGTTAACTACCTCCAACTCTCCTTAGTGTCATGTTTGGCTAACAAGAAAGGGATTTAAAACCAATTAATTTAATAAAGCCTTTTATCATATAGTTTAAATAATGTCACACTCCTTGTAAAATAAATCAATATCTTATTTAATTTATTTTAAATAAAATATAATAATTTCTCATTAATTCACGTAGTCACATAATTAAATTTCTCCTTTAATAATAATGTCAAATTATTAAATATCTAATTAATAATTAAATTAATTAAAATAACATTAGGCTTATTAAATATTTCTTTTAATACAATAAGCTCACATAAATACATGCATCAAATAATAAAATTCTCTACATCAATTTAATAAATACAACACATGTAATTAAATTAATCTACCATAATTTTATTAAATAATTATTTAATCTAATAATTAATTCATCAAAAAATATTTATTCACTCCAATAAATATTAAAATTAATTACAAAATCTCGGTTGTCACATTTGCATTGTTATATTGATTATTTTCTTTGATCATTAGACCTCTATATTTGTAATCTTCTTATTTAGACTAAGTGTTGTCTAAAAGTATTTAATTCGGATAGATTAAGAATTGTTTACAAACAGGTTCAAGGAAGCATATGTGTTTAAGGAGTGCATTGGTGCATAAGGAGCAAAAGTGCTCAAGTGAATTTTGTAATTCAAGTTTTGAAAGAATATGTTTTGTAAAAGGAGTCGATTTAAAGAAATAAAGTGAGTCTCCAATACTAGTTGGTATTGGACATGGACTAAGCTATTATTATAGAGGGTAATAGATGAAACGCATAAAAAATCTTGGTGTTCATCTTGGTACTTGTTTTATCTTAGTTGCCCACAAAAAGTTATTTAATTGCTTTGATATTAAAATTTGGATATTTTCATTATCTTAAGAAAATTTATTAACACCTAGTATTTTTTACAAAGATACAAATTCAACAAGTTATTTTCATTCAACAATAAAATCAAAGACTCAATCCAGTAGGTTGGATTTATTTACCAAGTTGCATTCAATAATATAGTAGGCTGAATTCTGTAGTTTGGTTTAAAAAAATTATTCATAGTTTGTTCCCACACTTATTCAACCCCCCCTTCTAAGTGTGCCTTATCTGAATTTTATTTGGTATCAGAGCTTGGTTCTACTTATCTTGGTCTTAAAGGTGACTTGTAGGGAAAGATTCTAACATGACACAGTTCGGGAACAACAATCAAGAAGGTCAATCAACTAATAGACCTCCTCTGCTGTATGGAACTGAAAACTGCAACTTCTGGAAATACCGAATGAGGATCTACCTAAAAAGAGATCCTTGGGAATGGTGGGTCATGGAGAATAGACTGGTTATTCCAAGGAAAGATAACGGTACTCCAAAGACTTTGCTAGAAATGGACTCAACTGAAACTTTCACGGTTTCCTATGATTCAAGGGCTATGAACACATTACTTAGCGGCATGGTACAATCTGAGATCGATAAATTTTCCTCATGCAACACAGCTAAGGAAATTTAGGACACTTTAGTAGTGAGCCATGAAGGTACTGTCGACGTCGGGATTTTTATTTGTCCCTTTCTGTTCTTGTTTTTTGGTGTTCTCATTTGAGGTGAGATTTGTTTGAAAAAACAAGTTGTGAAAAGGTCCGACATTTATATGTCGACGATTTTACTGTAAGAGAGTCGTCAGTTGGTTTTTTTAACTGGTTGTGTCAACACAATCGAGAAAATGTTTACACATTGACCTAGTGATGTGACACTACTAAACAGGTCTGTGAAACCGAGATTCATTAGGGTCTAGGGACTTGCTTATACGGAGGGAAGGTGTTAGGCACCCCCCGAAATCTGTGTTACCACGGTGACCGCCACTTTTCAAGAAACTGTTATATGAATGTGTGTGTGTGGGTCAATGTGTTATTATTTGGAAGTAGTGCGAGGCCTCATTCGCACCTATATACACAGGGTTTGAATTTATGTAAAAATTCAGTTTTACATAAGATATAGTAGTGAAGTTTTATAAAAGAGATTTTTCAAACCCTTATGCTCAATAGTAATTGAGACCTTTTACACTTCTGTTTTATTATGTGTTCGCCTTGATTGCTTTTATTTTCGAGATGCGAAGCATCTTCGAGAAAATAATGTATAAAGTGGTGTCGAACTCCTTATGGGCATGAGAGCCATCTAAGAAAATCCAAACACCGTGAATAATTTACAAGATGCTTACAGCTGAAAATGTCCATAACGGGAACCGAATCTAGATTAAGTAGACTGAATCTGTGATCACATGATTCTTAGGCTCACATGATACCGCATGTAAGACCCCAAATTTTATGAAATAAAAGTATTCAATTTTTATATTCAGTAAATGGTTAAATTGATAAAAAGTTAAAGTTATGGGTGAAATGTGAAATTTTTTCAAAATAAACAAGTGGTTATAAAATAATCATTGTTGTCGGGAAATATTCGTTGGTCGTGGAATATTCTTTCTGTCGGGGAATATCCGTACGACGGCGCAGTCATTTATGGGCCCCATAACAGAATAACTGTCGGATGAAGAAAACGACAAATTTGAGTTTTTATAAATAACGGCGTAGTTGTTACCGTTAACACTGTTGGAATACCCGGTGGTTAAAATACAGTAATACGCGTTATTGCACAGTAGCACACGGTATTGCACAGTATTTTTAAAATTATTGATTCTTACATAAGAAGGCACTACTCAATAATTGTTACAGTAATTACTGTTCAATATTTTATTTTATTGATTCAATAATTGCTACGTTGAAATTTTATATTATTGTTGTTCAATAATTGTCACTGCGCAGTATTTCCCATTATTAGATCAATAATTCATATTATTTGAATAATATTATTAGATAACATTATTGGCAATGTCTAGAAAGTTCTGTCTAAAGAGAGGTTTGGTCACCTAATTACGCGCCAGTAAGGAGAAATCCTTATTGAAAAGCCCCCTCTTTCCTGGGAACGGCCTGGTTGTCATAATTGTGACACTGTAATATTATTTGTGAATAATTAATTATTGATTCATATGATAAGGAAATATTTATTTTATGTGAATATAAATGAGGGATATATTTTTGTGGTTAAAAATGAAGGAGTTAATGTTGAGGTTTTTATCAGTATTTTTGTCGGAATGGAGGTATTAAAAATTAGGGTTTTTGAGATATTTTGCGGGGGTTATAATTTTTAATCCGACCGTTGGATCGTGGTAATTTTTGGATATGTTATACATATATAAGTTGAGTATATGTCCACAAATTTTGAACCGTTAAAAATGAACGTATGATTTGTTATGAATTTTACGAGATGACTGGTTCAGAAATTGTTGAATTTTTGGAGTTAATCATTTTGGTGGAAACTTCTAGAATTGGTGGGCCCTACTCTTGATTGGTGAAGAAATGTGCTGAGATTTTTATTCAAATGTGATGGGTGAGAATAGTAGCAGGTAAAGCCATCAGGTTACAGGTTAAGTCTGCTTCGGCGTGCTAATATTTTCCTATAAATAGAGGGCTAAGTTAGAATTGAAAATCACACCAGAAACAAGTTTTCTTTTTCTCTATATTATCAAGCATATTTTTGTGAGTATTTAGATATCTTGAGTGTTGCTCAGCGTTATATCCGATATTCAAGTCAGAAATACTGCTATTTTGAGGTAAGGGATTTTAAGGGTTATTATGTTTTTCAGTTCGTAATTCTTCTGACCTTCAGAAAATTCTGGAAAATTTTGAAATGATATTTTAATGAGTTTTATTGATTGTGTCCAAAAATGGTGATTTTTGGATGTATAGATTAAGAGTTATGAATTTTACGGGAAAAGACTATTTTAAAAGTAACCGCTTATAAATCCTTGTGGTTAACTCCAAAATTGGTGAAATTTTTATTAGAAGTACATGCATATGATAGAAGTGTACTCTGTGAATTTCGGAATTTTTGGATAAAAGTACAATTTATGATAAATATCTAAATATTCGGTGGTTTTGGCCATATGAAAAATAGTAAATGAGTTTTAAAAATTCTGAGAAAAATATATGTTCAATATGGGACTATATTCTGATAAATCCCAGAAAAGAAATATTTTTGGAACTGATTTGGTATTTTTCATGAAAATGGACTAGTTATGAGTAAATGAATTAAATATGTTATGTGAAGTAAGAAAATTAGAAAATAGGATTTTATGGCTTGAGAATCCTATATAAAGTATATGCAGATTTTTGATGAGGGTTTTGGTTATTGATAATGAAATCTTATGAGTTTGGCATTTTAGGATGATTAAATGCATTATTTAGTAAAGTGTAAACAATTAAAATAAATTGTTTATAAGCTTAAGAAATATTATTATTTCAATATCATTATACCAAAATATTGGTATGTATTTTATTATGGAATTTCTACCTTTTTGTGTCAGATTTACTATTCACGAGTTACTATTCACGATAAAATTGGTTTCTTTTTCTAACCAAATTATAGTTGATTTATGAATATTACTCTTAAGATTAAATCTAGATGTTTTAATTATATTGATTTTACTATTATATATGATATTTTTATAATCCTGGTGAAGAAATTTTTCTTTGACTTAAGTGTAAAGATGAGTAGATTTTTGGTATGATCATGACTATGGGTTCCCTTTGGCCAGTAGTGCAAAGTTAAATTATTGACTGATATGATCATGACCATTGAATTTATAATTGAATATCTTTAGCTTACGTGCAAAGGTGAAATGATCAACATGGTTATAATTATTGGTTATATAAATTCTGAAATGATTATATATTTCTTTGAGATATTAATATCTTTGGCCTGTAGTGCAAAGATGAATTATTGATAAATATCTTTGGCCTGTAGTGCAAATATGAACTATTGAGGAATATCTTTGGCCTGTAGTGTAAAGATGAATTGTTGATGAATATCTTTGGCCCGTAGGGCAAAGATGACTTGTTGTTTAATATCTTTGGCCAGTAGTGCAAAGATGAACTGCTGACGAATATCGTTGGCCTGTAGTGCAAAGATGAATTTATTAATATGATTATGAACAAGAACTGTAATTTGGTATAACCATGATCTTTGATGTTTCAGGTAAAGACATGTGAGAAAAATTATCTTCGTCCTGGATGCGAAGAGGAATTTAGAATTACAATTATGATTATGAGTTATTCATATAATTATGAAAAGGAACTGTCGATTAATGTTACAGGGATAAAACATTATTGGTGGACTTTTAATGTGGAGAAGATAATAGAATTTATGGTCTATTTGACTCTTCTAATGGTTTGCTCGTTCCGCTGCAACTATAGTTGAAAATTTTTATCATCTACCATATGTTCTAAATCTCTGATTTAATTCTGTTGAAGGTTGTGCTCACCCTTCTGTTTTACAATTCCTTTCAGGTAATAAGAGTGTAGCTGGGTCGAGCGGGGGGTAACAGGGGAATAGAACGATGGTCATCATTTAGTAGTTATATTTGGTGAATCATCTAGGGTGAAGCGAACCCAACGTTGGAAGGGTGTTTTGCCACTATCATACAAGATGTCTAATGACATACAACCTCGTGTCATCATAAGACATGATTGTGCTCATCCACTTGCTGAGTATATTTACAAGCACTACCTATATAATCTTGGTGTTTGTTTGAAGTATAATTCTCAATTAGAGACAGTGGAGATAATGATAAGTCAAGAGAAGACTCACCATTGGGAAGAATATAATAGTAATCTTCTCATTTTTCTTTGGGGTATATTGGGTCAACCAAGGATAATTCTGTGGCCATATGATATCTATTATAACCTAGACGCATGGCATCCCATGTACGAAGGTTTCCTTGAGCACTTCCCAAAGATTCTAATTTCTAAAACAGTTTTTGACTATACATTTATGTAAGGTGTCATTGTGAGGTGCTGTCCACGGTTGGGACATGAGTCACAGTTGGTATATATTTGTATCCAAATTCACAGCATATGTGTTGTTGTATTTAATACGACAATTGTTGTAATAAAGTTGTATTAGTTTTCTGTACCATGTATTTGGCGACTCAGAATGGGTTGAATGGAATGAACCTGTTTTGAGATTGTCACACCGCAGTTTATATAAAAGCTGTAAGCAGTTATATATATAAAAGCTGTTAATATATATATATACAGACATGATCAACCACCACGAAGCACCTCCATGGGGGATCAAAAATGTAAATATATAAAAGCGATATATATATATATATATATATATATATATATATATATATATATATATATATATATATATATATATATATTGACATGATCGACCACCACGAAGCACCTCCATGAGAGATCAGAAATATAAATAAAGCTGTAAAAGCTATCAACCGCCATGAAGTAAACTCCAGGCGGGACGAAAAGTAAAGAAAGCTGTAAAAGGCCACGAAGTAAACTCTAGGTCTGACAGAAATGTAAATATATATATATATATATATATATAAAAGCAAGTAAATGCTCCAGATATAAATCTAAGCTCATCGAACAAAGTTCGACCACAATTTATATATAAGTATATATATAAAAGCAAATAAACGCTCCGGACATGAGTCCAAGCTGAATCGAGGCATAACTCGATAAGTTAGTCCATATATATATATATATATATATATATATATATATATAACATAATATATACAAAAGAAATAAAAGTCGCGGACCGAAGTCCGGGCAAACACACGCAACACGACTCTCAACGTGAAGAACGTTGTGTGCAAAGATGAAGAGAAAGGCTTTAAAGTGTGTAAGAAGGCTTACAGTGGGCTGCCAAAGAAGACTTCAATAACTTGAAAGGGATGAACACTCGGCTCCCATCGGTAAAAAAATAGCTATATATAAGCTCACAAGTGTTAAAAATGAGAAAGCACTCAGTTTATAGTGTGTACAGAGAAAATTGGACAGGGCTTCCTCGCCTTTTCTCTTATACAAATGGCCACCCCAAGCTATTTATAGAAGGGGAGTCACAGGTGTACCTGCGGCTTCCCGGGTTTCCCCGGACTCCGCGGGTCCTGCCGTCTCGAAGTATGTGCACGCATACAACGTGATGTCCACTCAACCTTTTAGTACTTTAATTCGGGCATCTGATTGAGGTGTATAAGACCTATTTCGGACCTCCGTTGTTAAGAGTTAAGAAATGACATGGGATTAGAGATTGTACAAAGTCAGGAAGATGGGACCATGCCCTCCGGTCTTCAAGCTTCAAATTCAATCTGTTGCCCTACGTAATAGTCACTCAGGATTGGACTTCCTTGGTTCTTGTGGGACATTGCTATGTAGAAATATATATATGAAATGTTGAGACGGTGCAATGTGGCGTTAAATTGGCAAGATGATGATTCTTCCCCTCACCGGGGTTATCTCCTGTTTGGGCAGATAAAGCAGACGTTGCTCAGGGTTGTCTCTGAGGTTGGACTGCTGCAAGTGTTAAAGGTCCTCAGTGTCATCTCTAAGGTGTGCCTATCTTCCCGGTGCTATCTCCGGGTCTTGTACTGAGTGCCTCGGTGTGAGTGCTGAGGTTGAAGCTGATTACATGCATTTGAAACAAGCATTTTCGGGGTTATCTCCAGAACTGCAACTGCAATCCTCGGGGTTATCTCTGAGGTTAGCACTACTACTCCCGGTGTTGGGACTGAGACTGAATATCTCGGGGTTATCTCCGAGATGAATCGACCTTCTCCGGTGGAATTTTTGGTATTTGAACTGCATACCTCGGAGTTATCTCTGAGGTTGGAACTGATACTCCCGGTATGTGTTCCATGATTGAGACTGAACTTCCGTTAGTATTAAAACTGAATATGAGCTGTCTTTCAGGTTTATCTCTGAAAGACGAATCTACCCTCCTGCAATGTCAGTGACAGGTGTGCAAAAATTTTGAGTGTTTACAGATGCCCCTCTTTATCATATTCATGCAATGCAATGGCATGGATAGGATAAAGAATTCTAGACACTTGAAATGCCACAAAATAAACATAATGCCATGTGCAGCAACATGATGCAAATGTATGATGTAAATATGTTGTTAGATTGTTCTCCGACATGTTGGGATGATTTTCGGATCCATGTTTGTAGCATCCCCAACATTACTCTGAGGAGTTTAAAATATTTTTATATCTGTCTGAGGGATCATAAAATCATGAACTTTGAGGTTTACGGTATTTCTACCTGCTACCTCCTTCAATTAAGAAAGAAAGGTACTCTACCTCTGAAATATTTTATATTTGGTATGTTTACAATCACAAAGAAGGTAAACTACCGATGCGGGTACTTTAGAGGATCAGTCTGCTGTACCTTAGTAATCGGAACGACTATATGAGTTCTTAGATTGGAGTATTTTATCCAATTAATATATCCCCATTTTTAGGATTAGCTCCAAAAATTCTAAAATTTTTACAGTATGTTCCTACTATACCCATGTACTTCCAGTAAAAATTTTGTAATTTTTGGAGCTAATCTCGATTTATGAAAAATCAGAGAAGATTTGGCTATTATGGACTATTTAAATATAGTAAATCTATTTTTAAAATTCCGGAAAAAATATATGTTCAATATGGAACTATATTATGTCAAATCCCAGAAAAGAAATATTTTTGGAACTAATTTGATATTTTTCATCTAAATGCTGAGAAATGGATAAATGGATTTAATTAAATATATGATGTCTAAAAATATGAAAAATACGATTTTATGACTTGAGACCTTTGAGCATGGTTTATAAAGATTTTGATGAAGTTTTGGGTCGGGTGTGAAGTATTGTGATGTTTATGACATTTTAGAATGATTTAATACATTATTTGGTAATGTGTAAACAATTATAATAAATTGTTTATAAGTTTAGTAAATGATTTAAATATTATTAAAATATTAATAATATTAGATTATGATATTTTTAAGTGATTGATAGCATTGGGATTAAAGTGTTATTAAATTATTGATTTAAAATATTATTTAAGGATTTATAATATTAGTGAATGAATTTAATGTTATTTAATATGTGTGAAAGAAGTAGCATTCAGCTTGCTGGATTAAAGGAATTATGTATCCAGTCTGCTGGATTGGTCATTAGGTTGAAGGATTATGAATCCAGCTAGCTGGATTGAAGTATTAGAGAAAACAGCTTACTGAATTAGAGAAAACAGTTTGCTGAATTATAAACATTTTGCTGGATTATAGAAAAGAGTTTATAATATGAAAGATTAAGTGTTTAATCATAATGAATATGATACAGTGATTGAATAATTATCCAAGAATGATAATAATACCGATGTGTTACGATGTTATCTAATATTTGATTAAGTGTTAGATAATCTATTTACAAAGTAATTGTATTATGATACAAAGTAGAATATGCTGATTGAAAGACCAATCTTATTATTAATGATAGGTCTTACCAAAAGAAGTTAACTTAAACTGTGTAGCAATAGTCAACGAATCAGGCAAGTTTTTCCCTAACTCAAACTTGAGTTGTATGTTCAAAGCATGTTAATGAATAATTGTTGTTGATTATTCACGTCTATATTGGTTATTGATTCGCACGTTGTGCATATTGTAAATGTTAATCAGGTATGAAAGGCTGATCACCTTCATTACCATTTGGTTCAGTTAATCTGTTCATGTTTATGCTTGACCATTCATTTTTATTGACTTGGTCGTTCAGCTAAGAAAATTTGTTCATGCTCTTTCACAATGTTTATATTGATGAAAGTTAGCTAGCTTATTGTTCAATTCTTTCAATCATGATATATCTTTATTGAATTTAAACTTGCTGGGAAAATTTGATGCTCACCCTTGCTATATCATGATAAAATTTTCAGATTAAGATGAAAGCTTGAGTAAAGACAGAAGCGAAGATAAAGTGCAAGATTAAGCTATTATGCAGTTAGATCTATTAAATTTTCTGACGAAAATAGTATTGTAAATCTTCTAAGATATTGAAGGTATGTATTAAGTTAAGGTTGTAGACCTTGGGAATGATGTGAAAAAGTTTAATGTATAAATAATTTATGTTTATATCTTCCGCAATAGTTGTAGAAATAGTATACCCGATCCTTGGTGATTAGGACCGGGATTTGGGGATGCTACAATGTTGCTTCTGCCTGGGATTGGAAACAATGACAAGCTTGGACGTGTGATCCAAATCTTTTAGGATGTTGACGTTGGGGTTATCACCAAAGTCTTTAATCCTTGATACAGACTTTATTCCGAAGATGCGCCTCTCGTGTACAAGAGATATGTGGGGATAAAGCTTTGTCTATTTGAGGATGTGTATAATATATTCCATCATCGATCCTCCCCGATGATGTTGATCCTTCTTGGTTTGTATCGCCAGGACATATCAATGTTCTGTTGGATTTACTGCCAATAGTATATGTTGTCAAGGCTTCCTGACCTTCGCTGACGTGTGAACCAATGGATGACCACACGTTGTAACCCCCGTCGGGGATCTACTTGATCTTCGCTGACGTGTGCATCAACGAAAAATGTGTGATACCCCCACCGGGGATCTACTTGATCTTCGCTGATGTGTGCATCAACGAAAAATGCGTGATACCCCCGCTGGGGATCTACTTGATATTCGCTGATGTGTGCATCAACAAAAAATGCATGATACCCCCATCGGGGATCTACTTGATCATCGCTGACGTGTGCATCAACGGAAAATGCGTGACACCCCCACCGGGGATCTACTTGAGAATTAAGGTGATGACCTTGAATTGGCGGCATTGGACAAATGAGTAATGTGCAGACCCACGGTTCAATATGAGAAAACCAGGATTGTAAGCTATTCTGCTCAATCGTGTAGCGATTTTATTCCTGATTTGGTCTTTTTAGCTTGTGAGAACTCCTTTGCAACTCGAACTGGACTGAGCCGGAGGGGTGGGACCCACATAGGGGTGCCGCAGGTACACCTGCAGCAGCTATAGGTAGACCTGCGACCAGCCGTGGCTATTAAATGCCTGCAGGTTATTTTCTCATAAGTTATTCTCAAGTTGCGCCGCGAAGGAAATTCGAGAGTTCTTCTTCAGATTTGCTGAGTTCGGGTGACTTTCTGCAAATTCTGTCATCGTACAAGTGTTCTACACTATCCTGGTAACGTATGCATGTCTTCTTTTCCAGTTTTTATCCATTAAAAAATGACTTATCACATGAAATGCATCTAAACACATAGTAGTTAATATGCATGCTCAAATAACTTGATAAAAAAATATTCAATATAGTAAATGTTAGTATTTAGCCATGCTGAACATAATGATGTGAAAAAATTTGACTTTTGAAACAGTCAAATTGGTACCTTTTTCTACTATTTCTTATCCTATTTGAGGACAAATGAGCAAAAGGTAAAAATGCAAAGTAATCCTGCTAATTAGGCTACCCTTATGGATTGATGACTTTGACATTTAAATGCATATAGTATGTATATAACTGTGGGCTGGTGTGTTACTGAATGGCCATGTGGATAGTCCTATTTACAGAGGGGACTATGGCAAAAATTTTCCAAAATGTAGGCATTGAATAGTCATGCATTTTTAACTATACTGTAGACATATGTTAAAGTAATGCATGCATGCATGTAGTCATAAAATGCATTTTGAAAAGCAAGCTCCAGGTTTAAAATTGCCACACCCTTTTTGTGAGGTGATTTGGAGACTTGTTGTCCATATATTATGGATCCGGAACAGCCGAGTAGTTCCCGCAGGACCACTTCTGGTGTACGGAGGAGGGCTTCTGAAGTGCCTCGACCCCGTTCTGTTAGACAGCCTCGTCGTTTGGTGGAGGCGGTGATACGTCCAGTCCAGGTTGATGTGGCGGACATCGAGGACGATGAAGAGGATGTTCCAGTTGCGGACCCCGCTTCTGTTGCACATGTTCCCCGTAAGGACCTCCTGAATATTCAGGTGGCGAACCCAGAGCTTCTAGGTGATCTGAGTTGACATCCCTCGATGTACTTGCACGTCAACGAGATATAAAGTTAGATCTTAATCTTCCTTCTTTCCTATTGATAAGGAGTAAAGGGTTTTGATGTTTATCTGCATTTCATGTAGGTTCTCGGCTTTACACAGGCTCGAGGGAACTGGTTCAGCATCCACTCCATGTACCAGGCTTTGCTAAATATAGAGCGATTGTACATGACTGGGGCTTTGGGGCGTTCTTTTCTATTTTTTCCCGTCGATGTCCCTGGGGTTACCTCAGGGCATTGTCTGAGCGCTGGTTTCACCAGACTCAGTCACTTCATTTGCTGGATTATGAGGTGATGATGACACCGATGGATTGGCGATTTATCACCGGTATGGAGTTTAGAGGGGCACCAGCGCCTTGTACGGCGGATATTATCCCGACTATCGTCAGATCCTTGCTAGGAGTTCCGGCGGAGGCGCTCAAGGGCAGGACTGTCCGTACGGGTCCTTTGAGCGTAGATGCTATGAGTGTCCTGTTGAGTGAGCCCATACCAGCTGATGTCAGAGTCAGGGATCACATTCTTTGGAGATTGTTCCTGATGATCATCAGGGGTTGCTTCATAGCAGATAACTCTTCTTCGGTGTCGTTCGCTTTGATTAGCGCCAAGTGACATGTGGACCATATAGGAGAGTATGATTGGGGTTCCTACACCTTTACTTATTTCCTTAAGGGAATGCACATGTGTTCGCAGGGCTTGACCGAGGCTTGGTTAGGATTCTACCCATTTCTGTTGGTGAGTATTTCTCTTGTAATTTCCCATTGTAGGTTAAGAGTGTTTACTGACAACAGATGTTGTACCTTTGTGTTGGCAGTTTTGGGCCTATGAAAGGCTCCCATGTTTGCGTCCTGTGAGTGCATTAGGATTAGATACCTACCCACGAGGATGGCGATGACATCATTCCATACTGGCGGGGGTCCTTGTAGCTGAGGGTTTCACTCATTGTCGCCTATAGCTGGAGTTGTTGACAGCTGATGTCATCACATGGATTCCCTACTCTAGGGATCACTTGGCCATTAGATTTGAGGATGTGTACCCGACTGGTGTCGAGTACGTAATTTCCACCCGTAGGGTTTCTCTCTTTACTGATGGAAGATGGGAGCTCTATTTAGGAGAGCATACTATTAGGAACACCATAGGAGAGATTAGTATGCCGATCTTGTGACGACCCCAAAATAGGTTCATTCCATCCAACCCATTCTGAGTCGCCAAATACATGGTACAGAAAATAACTACAACTTTATTATTACAATTGTCGTGCAAAATACGACAACACATATACTGTGAGTTTAAATACAAATATTGTCATCTAGACAGTATTCA
The DNA here is from genome assembly GCA_016801055.1 of Panax notoginseng. NCBI lineage: Eukaryota > Viridiplantae > Streptophyta > Magnoliopsida > Apiales > Araliaceae > Panax > Panax notoginseng. The sequence continues at coordinate 148,541,028 of CM029013.1, read as the reverse complement.
TACTCAATTAAGTCCTCATTATACTTATTGATATACTATTTTACAAAATAGTGAGGACTACTAAAATAACTGTCTTGAACCATCATTCCATACCCCGACTAGTACTCGCTATATTCTCGCCTCCTGAGAAGAAAATGGAACAACAAGGAAAAGGGTGAGCTCAACTAGCCCAGTAAAGAATATTATGACTAAGATAATGTACAACAAATTATCCTTAGTCTTCAACAGGGAAAAATTTAATAGAATACAATAGACAACAAGTTTTAAATCAACAACTGCAGCGGAAACATCAATTCATTAGAAGAGTTAAGTAGAGAATGCAAACTACTATCTTCTATATATGAATTTAAAAGTTCATCGTCGATATTTTATCCCTGTAACATCAATCAATATATATCTGGAATCAAATATTCATCTTTGCACTACAGGCCAAAGATATTCATCAGTTGGTCATGTTCACCTCAACACCTGTTCATCTTTGCACTACGGGCCAAAGATATTCATCATAAAATCATCAATCTTTGCACTACAGGCCAAAGATATTCAGTAACATCATCATTTAGGACTGAGGATGATGAAAAATATGTTAGAGAAAACGAATCCAGTGAAACAAAAAAGTAAATATTAAGGATTCGTATTTCAGCTATTCCATGTCCAAAAATACCTCATAAACAATCATAGTTAAGTAAAATTCAAGAATGATCAAAACATGGATACAATCAAAGCTAGTATCCAGAATAGATATTTTGGACGAAAAGAAGAAATTTTCATTTTTCGGTGAATAGTAACTCATGAATAGTAACTCGTGAATAGTAACTCATGAATAGTAACTCATGAATAGTAACTCATGAATAGTAACCTCGACATGAAAAGTTCCAAATTTGATAAAAAGTTTAGATCAATACTTTGGCATAATGATATTGAAAAAATAATATCATTTAAGAAGAAATAACATCCCTTACCTCGGAAAGACAGTACTTCTGACTAGAATACTAGATATAGTGCTGAAGGAAACTTGCACCGTATAGCAACACTCAAAGTATCAAATACTCACAAGAATACGTTCGATATAGAGAGAGAAATAGAGAGAAACTTGTGTTTCTGGTGTGATTTTCAATTCTAACCTAAGCACCCTATTTATAGGAAAATGCTTAGAACACCAAAGCAGAAAATTGAATATAATAATATTATATTTATAAAATTGTCAAGCCCACCTTGGGAGATCTGAATTCAGCCCATTCTTATCACATGTTAGCCCACTTAAATGCCAAAAAACGTTTTTCTTCAAAATAATAAATAAAACTTCCAAAAATCAATTATTTCGGAACTTCAGAACTTTAATAATTCATAATAAATAGCCCTTTTATCAGAAAATTCGAATCTCGGTAGTTTTTATAGGAAATTCAATTCTCTACAACTTTGCAGAAGAAAGTTTTTCCAAATTCCAAACAGAAGTTGACCGAAATTCATAAACGGGCAATTTTACAGTCAATAATAAATTTTCGGTCAAGAATTGTATCCACCAACACACAAAACATGTGTTAATCATTTAATGCCACAAAAATATTCTTCCTCCTCATATACTCATATATCCCACATTCATTGTAAAAATACCACCATCAATATATTATTAAAATAATATATTTAAATGAATTATTTTATCAGAAAAAGATAAAATATTAATTTTCAACAATTGTCACATTAAAAATTTTCTCCATCTATATCCACATAAAATCAATATTTTTCTCATCATATAAATCAATAACTAATTATACACAAATAATATTACAGAATCACAGTACTGGCAACCAGGCCGTTCCCAGGAAAGAGGGGGCTTTCCAATAAAGATTTCTCCTTACTGACGCGCAATTAGATGACCAAACCTCTCCTTAGACAGAACTTTCTAGACATTGCCAATAATATTATCTAATAATATTATTAAGATAATATGAATTATTGCTCTGATAATGAAAAATACTACGTAGTGACAATTATTGAAACAACAGTAATATAAAATATCAACGCAGCAATTATTGAATCAATAAAATACAATATTAAACAGTAATTACTGTAACAATTATTGAGTAATGCCTTCTTACGTAAGAATCAATAATTGGTGCAATACCGTGTGCTACGGTGCAACAACGCGTATTACTGTGTTTTAACCACCGGGTATTCCAACAGTATTAACGGTAACAACTACACCGTTATTAATAAACAACATATACTTGTCATTTTCTTCGTCCAATCGCTTTCCGTTATGGGGCCCACAAAAGGCTGCGCCGTCGTATGAATATTCCCCGACAGTAAGAATATTCCACGACCAAACGAATATTTCCCGACAACAATGAATATTTTATAACCACTTGCTTATTTTGAAAATTTTGCACATTTCACCCATAACTTTAAACTTTTATCAATTTAACCATTTACCAAATAGAAAAATTGAATACTTTTATTTCATAAAATTCGGGGTCTTACAATCTCCCCTCCTTATGAAATTTCGTCCTCGAAATTGACATACGTACCTGGTGTTTCGAAAAGATGAAGATACCTCGCTTTCATTTTCGTTTCCAACACCCAGGTCATTTCCTCAATAGCATGGTTTCTCCACAAAACCTTAACTTGTGGTATGACCTTCGTGCGTAGGACATGCTCCTTCCTATCCAAGATCTTGATAGGTACCTCCTCGTACGTTAAGTCTTCGGCTATCTCGTCTGGTTCTAACTCAATAACGTGGTTCGGGTCGTCCACATATTTACGTAACATCGATACATAAATAACGTTATGAACACGTGACATACTTAGCGTTAAGGCGAGTCTATAGGCCACAGTTCCTACTCGATCGAGGATTTCAAATAAATTGAAGGCTTGAGCTTTCTTCTCTTCATCGACTCTTACTTCTAGAATAACACATTCTTGCACCTTCTTCTTTATATTCATCAGCTCCAGGTCTGTAGCTTGAGTGGCTTTAACGTTATCGATTAAAGTCGATTTTACTCGTATATCATCACGTGGGTCCCTAGAGTCATTAACTCTATCTCTATCATTTATAAATTATACAAAATAGGTCTTTGTGTTCAACAATATCGCACTCGTACTCTCATACGATCAATGCGTCAGCTACCACGTTTACTTTTCTAGGATAGTATTGGATGGTGTGATCGAAATCTTTCAACAGCTCGAGCCAACGTCGGTGTCGCATGTTGAATTCTTGGAAGCTCTTCTCGCATTCCTCGGTCCATTCGAAGTTTGTATCTTTTCGAGTCAGCTGAGTTAACGGAGTAGCGATTCGAGAAAATCCTTTTACGAATCTCCGATAATAACCAGAAAGCTACGTATTTCGATTACTAACTTAGGTTGCTCTCAACTGTGACTCATATCCCAATCTTGGATATCACGTCACAATGGCACCTATCAGTTTACTTCCGCACGAATATGGTATCCCCTACGGAGAGTCTGGCTTCAGTGCATTCCACAAAGGAAGTCACCAGATAGAGGCTCGGTACAAACTTCTACAGTTGGGTTTTTAACTCCTGAAGTTAAATAGGAGCCATTCGATATGAGATTTTAGAAGTGAGTTTTGTATCAGATTCAAAAATGATACAAAATTCAATATCACACGTAGGCCAAAAGATTCTTCAGGAAATACGTCAGGGATTTACTAACAATAGAAATATCATTCAAATCTGACGTATTTTGTTCAAGTCCATAACATAGCTAAGAAAGCTTGACATCCGTTTTTCAATAAACGAATGACTTTACGACTTGATATGAAAGAGTTTGACTTCAATGGTTTGGTTGCTTGAATTTGAATAACAGGTTGCTTAGAAATATGAAGACTAACAACCTTACGAAAGTAATCAATTTTGGCATGATGAGTAGTTAACCAATCAATTTCTAAAATCACATCAAAAGCAAGTATCTTTAAAGAGATAAGGTCAATAGGTAATGTGATGGTGCCAACTTGGATCAAACAAGATTTATAAACAGTGGATGTGATGAAAATTTCTCCTAACGGAGTTTCAACAGATAAGTCAAAGTCTAATTTTCTCCGGAGTCAATTTTAAACGTTGAGTATAAGCAGGAGAGATAAATGAATGGGTAGAACCGGTATCTAATAAGGTATAGACTTCGCAAAAATTTATAATTAATTAACCCGTGCTAACTTCGTTCGGGTTCCTCGCATTCTGACCAGTCACGAAAAACGCTCTTCTGGAAACCGTTGACTTTGACTTTTCTGGGGCAGCCTTTTGAGTCACCGTCCCCGCTGAACTTGGTTTCGCTACCGTACAATCTCGAGCGATATGTCCTTCCTTTCCACAACTAAAACATACCTTGGAAGGCTGTGAACAGTTTGGACTTATGTGTCCCTCCTCTCCGCATCTGTAACATCTAATTGGCGGTCGTTCTCCTCCACTAGAATTTGTTGCTAGTTCTGATGCTGCTGCCGACGTCTTCCCGTCATCGTTAAATCTTCTCTTCTTGAAATTTCCACTTGAATTATTTCTTCTATTATCTTGGCCATGATTACCACCGAAGTGGTTACCATTTTTGACACGATAATTTCCTCCACGATGGTTATCATTGTCCCGATGGCCATTGCCACCGGTACGATTATCATCGAGTTGTAGGTCGCCTATTTGAACAGACTCATTATCTCGCTCTAATAATTGAGCCCTGTTCACAACATCTGATTATAAAGAAAATTTATGAGAAATGAGATATTGACGTATGTCGAGTTTCAAACCTCTCAGAAACATCCGCGTCATACGTTGCTCATTCTCCACCAAATGAGGTGCAAACCTGGACAACTCTGCAAATTTCGCCTCGTATTAGGACACCGTCATGTTATTCTACTCCAGTCTAATAAACTCTACTTCCTTCATATGGCGAATACTTTTAGGAAAGTATTTTTTGTTGAAAAGTTTCTGAAACGTTTCCCAAGACATGCTGAGTGTGGCAGGCTGGGACCGTTTCACAGACTCCCACCAGTAGTCTGCCTCGCCATGGAACATAAAGGTGGCAAATGGAACCTTCTGTTCCTCCGTGCATCCCAAGACATCAAATATCTTGGTAATTTGCTTGACCCATGTCTCCGCCTTAATCGGATCCGGCTTTCCCCAGAATTCTGGTGGTCCCAACTCTTTGAACTGCTTGGCTGTGACAAGCCGCGCATTGCTATCATTTCCACCCGTATTTTGTACACAAGTCTCCCTCGTCTGGTTTTGCATGAACTGAAAAAAACAACTAAACATCCCGTCGTTCATCGTCTGCTCAGTGGTGTTGTTTACAGGAGGAACATTGCCAGCCTGTTGCACGTTCTCCTCGTTGGTGAGCAAAGGTGTCTTCACGGTCTCATTTACTCCACTGTTAACATTCTCAATCGACATTCTCAAATACTGCCATAAACAAAGGTTAATTTAACAAATTAACAAATCACATAATATCCCTATATTATGACCGACCAACAGATAAGCTTAGGTAGGACATACTAGCGAAGGATTTACTCGTCTCTCCCCTCCTAGTTCTATTCCCCGATCTCCTCCAGAGATCATATCCCTAAGCTCTGATACCAACTGTGACGACCCCAAAATAGGTTCATTCCATCCAACCCATTCTGAGTCGCCAAATACATGGTACAGAAAATAACTACAACTTTATTATTACAATTGTCGTGCAAAATACGACAACACATATACTGTGAGTTTAAATACAAATATTGTCATCTAGACAGTATTCATACTTAATTAAGTCCTCATTATACTTATTGATATACTATTTTACAAAATAGCGAGGACTACTAAAATAACTGTCTTGAACCATCATTCCATACCCCGACTAGTACTCGCTATATTCTCGCCTCCTGAGAAGAAAATGGAACAACAAGGAAAAGGGTGAGCTCAACTAGCCCAGTAAAGAATATTATGACTAAGATAATGTACAACAAATTATCCTTAGTCTTCAACAGGGAAAAATTTAATAGAATACAATAGACAACAAGTTTTAAATCAACAACTGCAGCGGAAACATCAATTCATTATAAGAGTTAAGTAGAGAATGCAAACTACTATCTTCTATATATGAATTTAAAAGTTCATCGTCGATATTTTATCCCTGTAACATCAATCAATATATATCTGGAATCAAATATTCATCTTTGCACTGCAGGCCAAAGATATTCATCAGTTGGTCATGTTCACCTCAACACCTGTTCATCTTTGCACTACGGGCCAAAGATATTCATCATAAAATCATCAATCTTTGCACTACAGGCCAAAGATATTCAGTAACATCATCATTTAGGACTGAGGATGATGAAAAATATGTTAGAAAAAACGAATCCAGTGAAACAAAAGAGTAAATATTAAGGATTCGTATTTCAGCTATTCCATGTCCAAAAATACCTCATAAACAATCATAGTGAAGTAAAATTCAAGAATGATCAAAACATGGATACAATCAAAGCTAGTATCCAGAATAGATATTTTGGACGAAAAGAAGAAATTTTTATTTTTCGGTGAATAGTAACTCGTGAATAGTAACTCATGAATAGTAACTTATGAATAGTAACTCATGAATAGTAACCCCGACATGAAAAGTTTCAAATTTGATAAAAAGTTCAGATCAATACTTCGGCATAATGATATTGAAGAAATAATATCATTTAAGAAGAAATAACATCCCTTACCTCGGAAAGACGGTACTTCTGACTGGAATACTAGATATAGTGCTGAAGGAAACTTGCACCGTATAGCAACACTCAAAGTATCAAATACTCACAAGAATACGCTCGATATAGAGAGAGAAATAGAGAGAAACTTGTGTTTCTGGTGTGATTTTCAATTCTAACCTAAGCACCATATTTATAAGAAAATGCTTAGAACACCAAAGCAGAAAATTGAATATAATAATATTATATTTATAAAATTATCAAGCCCACCTTGGGAGATCTGAATTCAGCCCATTCTTATCACATGTTAGCCCACTTAAATGCCAAAAAACGTTTTTCTTCAAAATAATAAATAAAACTTCCAAAAATTAATTATTTCGGAACTTCAGAACTTCAATAATTCATAATAAATAGCCCTTTTATCAGAAAATTCGAATCTCGCGAGTTTTTATAGGAAATTCAATTCTCTACAACTTTGCAGAAGAAAGTTTTTCCAAATTCCAAACAGAAGTTGACCGAAATTCATAAACGGGCAATTTTACAGTCAATAATAAATTTTCGGTCAAGAATTGTATCCACCAACACACAAAACATGTGTTAATCATTTAATGCCACAAAAATATTCTTTCTCCTCATATACTCATATATCCCACATTCATTGTAAAAATACCACCATCAATATATTATTAAAATAATATATTTAAATGAATTATTTTATCAGAAAAAGATAAAATATTAATTTTCAACAATTGTCACATTAAAAATTTTCTCCATCTATATTCACATAAAATCAATATTTTCCTCATCATATAAATCAATAACTAATTATACACAAGTAATATTACAGAATCACAGTACTGGCAACCAGGCCGTTCCCAGGAAAGAGGGGGCTTTCCAATAAAGATTTTTCCTTACTGGCGCGCAATTAGATGACCAAATCTCTCCTTAGACAGAACTTTCTAGACATTGCCAATAATGTTATCTAATAATATTATTCAGATAATATGAATTATTGCTCCGATAATGAAAAATACTACGTAGTGACAATTATTGAAACAACAGTAATCTAAAATATCAACGCAGCAATTATTGAATCAATAAAATACAATATTGAACAGTAATTATTGTAACAATTATTGAGTAATACCTTCTTACATAAGAATCAATAATTGGTGCAATACCGTGTGCTATTGTGCAACAACGCGTATTACTGTATTTTAACCACCGGGTATTCCAACAGTATTAACGGTAACAACTACACCGTTATTAATAAACAACATATACTTGTCATTTTCTTCGTCCAATCGCTTTCCGTTATGGGGCCCACAAAAGGCTGCGCCGTCGTATGAATATTCTCCGACAGTAAAAATATTCCACGACCAAACGAATATTTCCCGACAACAATGAATATTTTATAACCACTTGCTTATTTTGAAAATTTTGCACATTTCACCCATAACTTTAAACTTTTATCAATTTAACCATTTACCAAATAGAAAAATTGAATACTTTTATTTCATAAAATTCAGGGTCTTACAGATCTTGCCTCCTGCCAGGCATTATTGGCCTGTGTCGCAGTCATCCGTCATTGATATCCCATTATTGAGTGTTGACAGTTTTGCACTGTCAGAGGGTCCTTGCACTTATGAGATATTCCAGCATTGGTGGTCCCCTCGTACCGTTAGAGCCCAAACCCGCGCCACTCAGTTTATGGGAGATAAGGTTCCAGGATCCGTGATGATTACGGATTAGCTAGCCTGTGTCCGAGATCCAACTCATTTGACATAGATTAACAGCTTGACCCAGCGACTGGACCGGACACATTTCTTTATCCGATATTTGGGCAGAGATCCAACAGAGGCATATTCGTTTGATCCTTCCAGCTCAAGCGCTGGCCCCTCAGATGACCCATTTGGCTTTGTCGGTGCAGATCCTCTTTTGTATAGGCATGATATCCCTGTTGATGGAGATCCAGTGACTCAGGATGAGTTACATCAGGTGAACAAGATTGATGATGTAGATATTGACACCATTGTCTTCTTCTGATGTGTATTCTCGCTATCTCTTTTGATAGGCCTCTGTTAGATATTGGGTGGCTGTGCCCCATTCTCGCTATATCTTTTGATAGGCATCTGTTAGTAGTAGGACGTTTGTGCCCCATTTCCATATATTTTTAGCTGTACAGAAAGGATGTATTAGATGATGATATACTTAGGAATATATGTACAATTTTTCATTCCCTATATCATATTACCATCTATTATCTGTAATGCATATATCATGTTATGCATATGTATGTATATCCAGAGATGTTCAGCATTGACCCCTAGATGGTCTTATGATACGGCCCACACAGATGTCTTCTTCGACAGCTAGCCGAATAGATCACACCCCACCAGTATTGGTGGCATCTCGTTTGAGATTGTGATATGATAGTATGTCACCATCAGACAGGGTGACTGTAGATCAGCTATTGCAGCATACTATGACCCTCTTGATATTTCAGGTTCCCACAGGATTTGTGGAGGGCATTCTGGAGCACTGGGTACCGGAGAGGCAGGTTTTCTGGTTTGGGACCCAGGAGTTAACTCCGACTCTGGAGGAGTATGCACGTTCGATGATGCTGCCACTTGACAGACTTTGCGTGCATATAGCTATTGGGGACATGAGTCGACAGTTCATGACCTTCACCAGACTTAGGCGTAGGGTTGTACAGGATGAGATTACATCCAGCCACGTGATATCCCAGCATTTTTTGATTGACAAATTTGGCTATGAGGACAGCTATGCTCGGCATTCTGGGGATTTCCATACTAGAGGACCAGTGGCATTTGGCCAAAGTGGATGCATTCTTGATGTGCATAGTGGTGTATGTGTACATGCCATGATATATGGATGAGTTAGATATCGGTGCTATCATGGCAGTGAGAGCTCTCAAGGAGGGTCGTACCATCATTCCGATGATCGTGGCGGAGACGCTGAGGTCAGCCACGTTCTGCAGCACTTACCCTGCAGGGGTATTCACAGGCAGTTTGGCCATGCTATACGTGTGGTTTATGTCACACTTGAGACCGATTGGGACCTTCCGTCGACACGAGTATTGCTTTACCCATGATATAGCCATGTCCTACTCGTTTCAACCATTGAAGTGTATAGACGATATGTCTTGGTCGGTATTTTTGGCGGAGATCAGAGATCCGTTTGACATCCTACCGTATTTAGGGCTCAGCTCACCCTATAGTTTTATTACTCATGCTCCGGGTATGAATTATCTCCCTCTGGCTGGTTTGAGGGGTATGACTACCTATCACCCACTGGCCGTGATGTCGCAGTTTAACCAGTTCTAGAACTTTCATCCTTTTGATGGGGCGCTAGGTCAGCGTTTAGCTTCTCGCTATCTCTCAGTAGAGGACCGATCCTGGGTATACGCTTGTTGGTATCAGCGTGAGCTGATTAATTTTTCTGTTAGCCATCAGGGCTGTTCTGTAGAGTATTCTGTATGGATGGAGATAGAGACGACATTGGCTATGGCAGTATCCACAGTGCTAGCGATTGATTCTGATGATGGAGAGCCCATGGAGGACATTGATTCCCACATCGAGAAGGAGCCATTTACTGGGTTGCCAATATCTCCTTTAAATTCTACCAGTACAAGCACTGTTGTGATCCAATATTCAGTACAATACTTTGAACAAAGTCTTCATCTGATGACCTTTAAGAGAGATCAAGCTAGATCCTTGATGTTGATAGCCCTGGATGGGAGAGTCGCATCTCTATTAGACAGAGACGAGGCATTAGCTCGTATAGATGCCATTGTTGTTGAGTGGGATGAGGCCAGATCAGCTAGAGATGCCGTGATAGTTGAGAGGGATAGCGCCATATCTACTTGGGATGTAGCCATCACAGATCGTACCACAGTGAGGTTCCTTACCACTGGCATGATTGTAGAAATGAGTATAGAGTCACCATGCAGATGGTTGTAGATCTATTAGATCGTGTGGATACCCTTGTATAGAAGTCCACAGCGTTACCTCCTTCTTCTAAGAGGGATGCCATGTTGGGCTTGATAGCTCGCATATACACTAATTTGTAGATGGGCTTGTATTTCCCTGCACAGACTAGCTTAGCCATTTTGTCATGTACAGTTTACATTGTGTATATCAAACAACATTATATATAGCAGGGAAATATATTTTTGATCACTTCCCTTTTAGTTATACCTTGATACTTGCTTGATATTTTTCCTACTTCTTCAGGACTTGTGATCTTGATATATTCTGAATTCCTCCTTGATGGATGGACATTGAGTTATCTATGGACAATTCAGAATGGATCATTGATCTGTGTGTATCCCTACCAACTTTAGTGTCTTGGGACTGGTTTCTGTATGGAAATGTGGAGAGGAGTGTGGCTTTCCTCTCTAAGATTGACCGCACCACAGATGGTCGCCAGTACTCCTATTTAGGAGGAGCCTAGTTAATTCCATCTCTTATGGATTGGTATTGCTCTTCAAGGTACAACCGCAGCTTAGATGGTCGCCGAGTGTCCTATTTAGGAGGAGGTCAGATAGTTCCATCCCTTCGGTCTGAAGCCGGTGAAGTGTAATGGATCCCAGTACTGTTGACACATGTTTGTATTTTGATAGGGGGTGAGACCGAACCATAAATGGCTGCCTACATACTCCTATTGAAAAGGAGATCATGTCTGTGTAGTTCGAACCTGGTGTAAGAGGTTCAACGCTGTATGTGGTAGAAAAGGGTGTAGGAATGTTTTTGTTGTTTTTATTTTTGTAATGAAAAGGGTGTAGAAGTTTTGTTGTTATTTTTTGTTTTATTGCGACCGGGCCATATAAAATGGTTTCCTACGTACTCCCGTGTATCAAGGAGATCAGGTCGACGTAGTTTGCCCCTCAGGACGATTTGTAGTCGACGAAAAGTTTTATCCTATGTGGAGGATAAACTACGAGGGGAAGAAAGTTTAATCCTAAGTTCAGGATAAACTGCAGGTGTGAAAAGTTTGATCCCATGTTTGGGGACAAACTGCAAGTGTGGCAGGTTCAATCCCTAATGGGATAACCGAAGTTGAGTAAGGGTTAAAAAACCAAGTGGAGAGAAAAGGATCTGGCGATCTGAAAACCAGGCTGCTGGCTTGAAAAGTGTGTTTCCCTAATGGGCATAGCGTGGAAAAGAGTTGTATGTAGTGAAGGGTTAAAGAACCAGAATGACTGGTGATTTGATGATCCAACACCAGGATGTTTGCTTGATGGTAACTTCAGACATAGTACCGTTTCACGGTGTCCGAGTTGATGAGTTGCAGAAATTTATCGCCATCCATTTCCTGCAATCTGAGAGCACCTCCTGTCAATACCTCCTTGACAACAAATGGGCCTTCCCAGTTAGGAGCTAATTTTCCCTTAGACTGATCTTGATTATCAATGATCTTCTTCAAAACCAAGTCATGTTATTTAAACTGCCATAGCCGGACTTTTTTGTTATAGGATCTGGCGATCCTTTGTTGATATAACTGACCATGGAAGATAGCCACAGTTTGCCTTTCGTCTATTAGAGACAATTGGTGATACCTATCTTGTATCCATTGGTCTTCATCCAGTTGAGCGTCTATCAACACTCCGAGGGATTCCATTTCCACTTCTATGGAGAGCACTGCTTCCATCCCATAGGTTAATGCGTAGGGGGTTACCCCAGTTGAAGTGCGCATTGATGTTCTATAGGCTAACAGGGTAAGAGGCAATAAGTCAAGCCATTCTTGTGATTGGCAGACATCTTTTGTATGATCTTCTTGATATTTTTGTTAGCCGCTTCAACAACACTATTCATCTTTAGATGATAGATGACGGAGTTAAGGTGTGAAATTTACTGCATAACTCCTCCATCATTTTGTTGTTGAGGTTCTTAACATTGTCTGATACAATTACCTCTGGTTATCCATATCGACAAATGACACTTTTTCTGATAAAAGCAATGATAACTTCTTTGGTAACCTTGGGGAAGGACGCTGCTTCTACCCACTTGGTGAAGTAGTCGATCATGGTGAAGATAAACTGATGCCCATTACTGACTTTGGGCTCGATGGGCCCGATCATGTCCATTCCCCACATTGAGAAGGGCCAAGGAGAACTCATATTATGGAGCTCACTCAGAGGGGCATGGATAGCATTTCCATGAATTTGACACTGATAACATCTCCTGACGTGGTCATTGCAGTAAGCCTTGAGAAAGAGCCAGTAATGTCTTGTTATGAGAATCTTCTTTACAAGTAGAGGGCCACTCATGTGTGGGCCACATACTCCACCATGGACCTCATCCATGAGCCTCTGAGCTTGGTCTTTGTCCAGACATCTGAGGAGACCTAATCCTGCATCTCTTTTGTAGAGTGCATCTTCGCTTAGGTAGAATTTCATAGCAAGTCGATGGATCCGCCTTTTCTCAGTCGAGCTCGCCTTAGTGGGTGTAGATCCATCTCGTAAGTACTCCTTGATGTGTTGATACCAAGGATGCTGGATAGGAGGTAGCTCATCCGATACTTCTCCAACATAGTTCCCATAGGCTGGTGCCTTTTGCAGGGCAAATGTGACGCTTTGCATGTGTTCCTTGTCAGGTATGTGAATCAAGGAGGCCAAAGTTGCTAGCGCATCTGCGAAGTCATTCCTATTACGAAGAATGTGTAGAAAGGAGATCTCTTCGAACTCCGAAGCCATCTGTAAAACTTGTCGATGGTAAGGCAACAAATGTAGCTCTTTGGTTTGATAGATTCCCGTGGATTGTTTGACTACCAACTCTGAATCCCCAAAGACAGTTAACCGCCTGCTGCCCATTGAACGGGCAAGTTTTAGCCCCATGATATAGCCTTCATACTCAGCTGTGTTGTTGGTGCTGACAAACTGCAATTTGACTGCGACGAGATACTGCTCCCCGTATCGGATACTAGAACTGCTCCAGATCCAGAACCTTCCATATTAACAGCTCCATCGAAATACATTTTCCATATTTGGCGTGCATCGTACTGATGGTGTTGCTGAATTGCCATTATCCCTTCATCGGGGAAGTATGTTTCCAAGGGTTTAAAATCCCCTGAAGGTGCGGTGGCCAATTGATCCGTAATTCCTTGACCTCTGATGGACTTTTGTGTCAAGTAGACGATGTCAAATTATTGTAGGATCAACTGCCACCTGGACAGTAGACAGTTCAGCGTGGGTTTACTGAACACGTACTTGAGAGGATCCACGCGAGATATGAGATGGGTTGTGTGACCATGGAGGTAATGTTGTAACCTCATGGAAGCCCATGCTAAAGCACAACAAGTCTTCTCAATTAGAGTGTACTTGTGTTCACTACTGCTGAATCTTTTGCTGAGGTAATAGATAGCTCATTCTTGGCCTCTATCGTCTTTCTGACCCAGCATGTAGCCCATGGCATTATCACTTACGGACAGGTACATGAACAGGGGAACATCATCCCTGGGTGGTACCAAAATAGGAGCTTTGGCTAGCTGCTCTTTGATTGTAAGGAAGGCCTTCTGGCACTCATCATTCCATTTCATGGAGGAGTTCTTCCTTAATAATTTGAAGATAGGCTCACAGGTTGCCGTGAGTCGAGATATGAACTTGCTAATGAAGTTGATTCTTCCCAAAAATCCCCGTATTTCCTTCCCTATTTGAGGAATTGGCATTTCCGTAATGGCATGGATTGTGGTGGGATCCAGCTCAATCCCTTTGTGGCTGACTAGAAATCCTAGCAACTTGTCTGATTTAACCCCAAAGGCGCACTTGGCTGGATTCAACTTCAAGTTGTACTTACACAACCTGTTGAAGAGCTTTCAGAGATGGTCTAGGTGGTCTTCCTCTCTTCGGGACTTGACAATGATGTCATCCACATAGATCTCTATCTCTTTGTGCATTAAGTCGTGGAAAAGAGCCATCATAGCTCTCGCTGATAGGTGGCTCCGGCATTGATGAGGCCGAACGACAATAGTCTATAACAAAAAGTTCCCCAAGGCGTGATGAAAGCAGTTTTCTCATGATCTTCCTCAGCAACCATGATCTGATGGTACCCCGCAAAGCAATCAGCAAAGGAGTACATGCCATATTGAGCAGTATTGTCAATGAGAATGTGGATAAATGGCACGAGAAAGCTATCTTTAAGGTAAGCTTTATTCAGATCCTGGTAATCCACGCAAACTCGCACCTTTCCTACAGGTTTAGGCATAGGAACGATGTTGGATATCCATTCAGGATATGTGGACACCATGATAATACCAGCTTGAAATTGTTTCATAATTTCTTCTTTCACCTTTAAACTCCACTCAGGTTTCAATCGCCTGAGCTTCTGCTTGACTGGCTTGAATCCCTCTTTAATGGGAAGGCGATGAAGGAAAATGTCAGTGAAAAATCCACCATGTCTTCATGAGACCATGCAAACACATCCTGGAATTGAGTTAATTGTGTAACCACGTCATTCCTCTGGTTTGGAGTAAGGTCTGAACTAATCTGGATTAACTTAGGGCTTTCTAAGGTTCCAAGATTGAAGGAGGTGGTTTGATCAAGGTTGGGTTTAGGTTTATCTTCGATCCATTCTTTAATCTCCTGAGGCACCTTAACGTCCTCTTGTATTTCCATTAAGTCTGAGTCCAACTTTTCATCAAAGTTACAATCCTTGTAGAGAATAGGCATCTTATCAGCAAGTACAAGCACATCTAAGTTCAGAGTCCTGAAACAAAATATGCTTTCACTTCATATATATGAAACTGTTTAATCACACAAAGTGTTAGCATGTACTAACAAAAAAACTGCTAATACTGTACAAAAAAGTAAGCAGTTATGATATCTACAGGGCAGAAAGAGGTCCTGCCCATTTTACCTTTGTCTACCAATGCAAGGAGTTCTGCTCCAATTGTCAAGGGCAAAGTCCTGGTGGACTGCAGTGATGGAGGGGCTGTCATCGTCCTCCTTCTCCCGAATGATGACCATTATGTCTGGGCAATCATCGTCTGAGGTGTATTTGTTTGTATGTTCATCATGGACAATGATGCGTATGCCTGATATCATTCTTACGATGTCTTGTTTAATTCTTCGTTCCTCTTCTTCCACCTTTGGATCTGGAACAAAGACTTCTTTCTCCTTTACCGGTATCGATTTGGGAAATAACATAGCCATTACGTTGGCTGGCACCTTTACCGGAGGTTGTGCGGACTCTGGATTTACAGGTGGAGATAATCGTCGTGTAGCTGAAGCTTGAGGAATCTGCTTATGCTTATGTGGATTCCTGTGACTGGAACTGGCAGAATAGCCTAGTCCGGCTGTCCCAATTTGACTGATAATTTGAATCGAATGCTTAATACCCTGATGATTTTTACCCAGCCCTTGGTCAGGCTAATGTCCCAATGACATCATTTCTTGAGTAGCTGCCATCACTTCGGCAGAAATCTTGGGTACGGGAAATGGCGTCCCAATGGAATGGTATTGAGTGTTGCTCACTTCCAAGGTATGAAAACTGACCGGCTTGACATCTAAATTGACATCGATGAGTGGTATGTCACCTTGTTCATGACATTCCGGCTCAGTGTTGACAGTGACTAGACTATTGTTGATAATGTATTTAAGTTGCTGATGAAGAGTGGAGGGGACGACCCCAGCCATATGAATCCATGGTCTTCCCAATAGCAGGTTATATCCTGAATCTATTTTGAGCACGTGAAAAGATACACAGAATGTATGGGGACCAATCTCAATTGGCAGCTCAATGTCTCCGACTGAATTCCTGCTGGATCCATCAAAAGCTTTAATAACCGTATGACTGCTTCTGATCTGGTTGAGATTGATATTCATCTTCACCAACGTAGTGTAAGGATAGATATTCAGAGATGAACCTCCATCTATCAAGACTCCAGCTAGCATGTATCTGGATGACAAAACCGCAATGTGTAACGGCTTGCAATGACCGGTCCCTTCGGGTGGTATGTCATTATCAGTGAAAGACATCACATTGTTGTTAAAAATGTGATCAACCAAATGTTGAAATTTCTCCACATCCACTAATTTCGGCAAGTAGGCTTCTTCCAACACCTTTAGTAAGATCTTCCTGTGATCTTCAGAAGTTAAAACTAAGTCCAGTATTGAAATTTGATGCGGAGCTTCTCTTAAGCTTAAAACTACCTTGGCTTCAGTATGACCCATAGTACAGAGGAATTTTTCAATCTTCTCCATGAGAATTTTCCCCTTTGATTTGATGGTAGGCTTCAACACCCGTTGGGGAGTCTTAGGGAATGTGTAAATGTTTACACGCTATGTGATGTATCCGTTTGAGGAATTTTATCCTGCAAAATGGATGTTAGCTATTTGTAATACAGGATAGCATGTTAATTTAAGTATGCACATTTTTCTTCATATTTCTCATTACATGGAGATGAATATGGAATGAAATTACAAGTAATTGACTTTACGAGTAACTTGAAATGAGAAAGCATGAAGAGACTTTCCTCCGTGTTTGGTTTATTAGAGGCTGACCTATCTTAGGTTACTCTCGCGACTTTTTGGCATGAAGGTTCCCAAAGCAACTCAATTTACTCAACGGGAAGTTAATCCGGTCTTTCAACTGGATCAAATTTGGGTGGTGCCTTTCCTGAGCCTCGTTGGAATTAGTCTTCCTACGAGTCCAGTAATCAAGCACTGACAGGATAGCCTCCTGGTGAAGGAACCACACAACATACATTTATATACAACGTGTCTCACCGTTTATGAAAATGATGACATGTACGAAGCACTAATATCACAAGCAGATATAGTTTAAAGCATTAAGTGTAGTAAATATATGCATCCGTACACATTCATCATAAATGTAAATGCAACATCCACACACAAGCATATAACAGTTTTGAAAAGATTGTAATAACGGCTTAAGTCCTCTTACTGGTGTCCCTTGTAGAGTCGCCACCTGTCGACGTCGAGATTTTTATTTGTCCCTTTCTGTTCTTGTTTTTAGGTGTTCTCATGTGAGGTGAGATTTGTTTGAAAAAATAAGTTCTGAAAAGGTCCGACATTTATATGTCGACGATTTGACTGTAAGAGTCGCCAGTTGGTTTTTTTAACTGGTTGTACCAACACAACTGAGAAAAAGTTTACACATTGACCCAGTGATGTGACACTGCTAAACGGGTCTATGAAATCGAGATTCATTAGGGTCCGGGGACTTGCTTATGCGGAGGGAAGGTGTTAGGCACCCCCCGACATCCGTGTTACCACGATGATCGCCACTTTTCAAGAAACTGTTATATGAATGTGTGTGTGTGTGTGGGTCAATGTATTATTATTTGGAAGTAGTGCGAGCTCTCGTTCGCACCTATATACACAGGGTTTGAATTTATGTAAAAATTCAGTTTTAAACAAGATATAGCAGTGAAGTTTTATAAAAGAGGTTTTTCAAACCCTTATGCTCGATAGTAATTGAGACATTTTACACATCCATTTTATTATGTGTTCGGCTTGATTACTTTTATTTTTGAAATGCGAAGCATCTTCGAGAAAATAATGTACAAAATGGTGTCGAACTCCTTGTGGGCATGAGAGCAATCTAAGAAAATTCAAACACCGCGAATAATTTACAAGCTGCTTACAGCTGAAAATGTCCATCACGAGAACCAAATCTAGATTTAGTAGACTAAATCTGTGATCACATGATTCCTAGGCTCACAGGATACCGCAGTTTATATAAAAGTTATAAGCAGTTATATATATAAAAGTTGTAAATATATATATACATACATGATCAACCACAACGAAGCACCTCCATGGGGGATCAGAAATGTAAATATATAAAAGCGGTAAATATATATATTGACATGATCGACCACCACGAAGCACCTCCATGGGGGATCATATATATAAATAAAGCTGTAAAAACTATCAACCGCCATGAAGTAAACTCCAGGCGGGACGAAATGTAAAGAAAGCAGTAGAAACGATCAACCGCCACAAAGTAAACTCCAAGCGGGATGAAATGTAAAGAAAGCTATAAAAGGCCACGAAGTAAACTCTAGGCATAACAGAAATGTAAATATATATATATATATATATATATATATATATATATATATATATATATATATATATATATATAAGCAAGTAAATGCTCCGGATGTAAATCCAGGCTCATCGAACAAAGTTCGACCACAGTTTATATATAAGTATATATATAAAAGCAAATAAACGCTCCGGACATGTGTCCAGTCTCAATCGAGGCATAACTCGATCGATATATATATATATATATATATATATATATATATATATATATATATATATATATATATATATACAAAAGAAATAAAAGTGGCGAACCGAAGTCCGGGCAAATACACGCAACACAACTCTCAACGTGAAGAACGGTGTGTGCAAAGATGAAGAGAAAGGCTTTAAAGTGTGTAAGAAGGCTTACAGTGGGCTACCAAAGAAGACTTCAATAACATGAAAGGGATGAACACTTGGCTCCCACCGGTAAAACAATAGCTATATATAAGCTCACAAGTGTTTAAAATGAGGAATTACTCAGTTTATAGTATGTACATAGCAAATTGGACAGGGCTTCCTCGCCTTTTCTCTTATACAAATGGCCACCCCAAGCCCTCTATTTATAGAGGGTGGAGCCCCGCAGGAGTACCTGCGACTGCCCGGGTTGCCTCGAGCTCCGCGGGTCCCGTCGTGTCGAAGTACGTGCACACATGCAATGTGATGTCCGCTCGAACTTTTAGAACTTCAATCCGGGCATCCAATTGAGGTGTATAAGACCTATTTCGGACTGTCGTTGTCGAGAGTTACGCAATGACATGTGATTAGAGGTTGTACGAAGTCAGAAAGATGGGACCATGCCCTCCGGTCTTCAAGCTTCAAATTCTATCCCACTACTACAAAACAGTAAATAGACAACACTTAAACCACAACGCTTTTTATAAAAATGTTGTGGTATTTTTTTTCACAACGTTTTTAAAAAAAACGTTGTAGATATATATGCAAAAATGTTATCTATTTAAAATGGCATTTTTTTGATTTTAACTAGATAACGTTTTTTTTAAAAACGCTATCTATTGTAAAAACACGGAGCAAAAAACACGCCGAAGTAAAAACTTAGAATTAAAAAAAAAGTGAATGAGAGTGCATTCCTCGAGGGTTTAGAAAGAGAGGCTCCTCATTCTCTCTATAATTTTCCCCTCTCCATCTGCCATCACCTCCTTCTCCACTTGCTCATTCGACCCCTCCACCACAGAACTCTCTTTCTAGTAGCTTCACCCATCGTTTCAATACTCGAGCTGAGTCCAACAATGGCGCCGAGCCTCGCCAGTATGATTTTGACCTCTTCACAATCAGCGCTGGCAGCGGCGGTGTTAGGGCTTCCCGTTTTGTAGCTAATTTCGGCGCTTCGGTCGCAGTGATGGCTCGAACCCTGGTGAGCCCATCGACAGTGATGGCGTACGGCCTGAAAGACGTCGCTAATTGGTGAGACCTCGTAAACGAGTCTCAAGAATGGTAGAATCAAATATTTCACATTCTCGCGGCTCTTTACGGCATCGTAGCGGGTGTTGCTCTGGTATTTTTGTTTCCTGTTAGTTTGCTTTGTTAATTTTGAGTAATTGATGAGTGTTGGGGATTCGCATTACTTCGTTAATCTTAATGTTTTAGGTAGGAAAGTTTAATCTTAATGCTTCGTTAATCTCGCGGCTCTTAGTGTTGGGGCTTTTTTTTTGTTTGTGAGTATGCATTGATTGTTTGATTAAACCTTTTTCTTTGAATATCTTCCAGATTGTCTTGTGGTTGGTTATATGGTGGAATCCTATCCCAGTTTTGGTCATCCTGTCGAAGTTGTTCTTTGCTGGTTCGTGTTTAAATAGTATATTATATTTTATTGTTGTTTTGGTAAATTATGCTATAAAACTGAAACTTTTTTAAGCTTCTCCTTATCTACATGCTTTGGCAGGTGTATCTTTGTTTGCAGCCTTAGGATTTCTCCTTTATGGTGGAAGGTAATGCCCATTTCTTTTCTTAATTTATATATTCTTCGTATGCTCCTACAATAATTTTCTATTGGATTGTTTATTTTTGCAGTTCTAAGAATTTTGCTTATTAATATCTGATGGAACTTTACATCTATTTAGTGATTATGTTGAATAAAGTTTCCAAGTCAAATAATAATAATTGTTTTTACATAAAAGTTTATTTAGTAATTATTTTTACTCCGTTATGAGTTTGGCCTGGTTTGCTTATTTCGAACATCCATTGATTTTTGATCATTCAGAGTTTTGCAGTCTTGATGAACAATCTTGATGAATGTAAACCTTGTTTACAGGTTAATCATGTAAACCTTGTTTACTGGCCGTAATAGTGCGCAGAAATGCCAGATTTCTATTCAGAAATGCCAGAAATTCCAGATTTTTGTAGTTCAATGTGCTTTTGTTTGTGCTTATACCCTTGTACTCCTCTATAGGGTCTGGCAATAACTGAAGATCTACATGACATTCACAACTTGGGGAAAGAGGCTACTGCTATGTTCACAGGTTCTGTGAGAGTTGCATGTGCAAAAGAAATATAAACATGGTAAGTCAGAGGTATATCTACAGTTTAGTTACTGATAATGCTTGACATGGTTCTGTAGTTTTTTTTAACATTTTGCCTGCTTGCTAGTTGTTGTGAATGATATGAGCAGGGTTGTTGTGTACAGCTATATCATATGTATGTGATAAACATGGATTCTTTCACTGTGGAGTCTAAAAGTACCCATGGCACCTTCTACAGCTGCTATGGCCGCTGCTCAGGCAATTGTTGCTGCTCAAGCTCTTTAAGCCCATGCTGCTCAGGCTCAAGCTCAGTCACATTATAACAAAGATTTTTCTGGTATACTTCGTAATTGCTTCTTAGATAGTCAATATTCTCAACGGTTTATTTGTGGTGATTATCCTATTCCTAACCATACCTTGGTCTTTCAATTATTAGTATAATTGAATTAAGTATATCACTTGTTAGCTGCTGCTGCTCCAAAAAAATCATCTTCGTTATTCTGATACAATTGGGTAAATCTGTAGTGGCTCAGCTCAGTTGGAGTACCAAACAGGCAACACCTTTGCATTCAATCCCCCTCCTCTGTTTGTCTTCCTTTTTTGAACTTTGTATTTTTGTATGAGTGCATACATTTATGATGTTATGAATTAAAACGTGCAGTGAAAATATATGTAGTACATTAGTAGTATATTATTATTATGAATTAAAACATGCAGTTTAAAACAAAACTAGACGGACAGCCACAGGACAGGACATGGGTCTTCAAAACAATAACATAAATAAAATTGAATAAACAATTTCTTAAAAGAAAGTATTAACTCTATTGTCTATGTATGCACTCTCTCAAATTACTAGTAGTAGGATTCTAAATAGAAGTTTTTGGTTTTTATGCATGATAAATTATGGAAGCTCTAATTCATATTTTTATGTAGGACAATAGGGCCGCGTGATAAAGTGCTGAAAGAAGCCATGTTGCTTGTAGTTTCCCAGCCTGCAAGGGGCTTGAGACTCTAGTCCGCCATTTCTCTGGCTTTAAGACCCGAGTCCCTGGTGGATGCGTGCACTGCAAGCGCATGTGGCAGCTTCTTGAACAACATTCTCGCATGTGCAATGATCCTGATTATTGCAAGGTTCTTCTTTGTAGGTAAGCTTATAGCTTGTAGTAACCGCAGGACGCATATTAGGTGTTCTGTGCCTACTATTTTTCATGTGTAGCACAACATACCTTGTCTTAAAAATATACTCCCTTCATCCCTATGTTGTATTGACTTTCAAAAAGTCAATTCGCTTTGTCCCTTAGTTGTATATGCTTTAATGACGATTAACTTAACAAGGTGCTATGATCTTAAGATGCTATATTTTATTACTTTCCGGGATTTCCTACGTGTGATTGGAATGGTGGTATTATATCTCTCAGGCATAACAGCTGCAGCAGCATAGCAAGAAGGATGAAACAAAGTTAGTAAGCAAAGTGGTAGCATCAAAAAATACTATGGGGCCATTCTCATCTCGGCGGTCAGCTATTTTATGACCTCATATACATCTGTTGTCTATTTAATCATATCATAAGCAGCCAATATTTTACTGGCTTTAGTTACAAATAATGTAATAATTGTAATGTACATTTCAAAGATGGAAAGAAAACTGTTCTATCAAGTTAGCTACTCGGGGGTTATGGCCATCTGGATGTGGGCTGATGATGAATTAGCAAAATGGGTATGTCGTCTCAAGGAAAACATTATTGATGTAGTAAGTTATAATTGGTGAGAATTACAATAACCCCACCATGTCTATATCAGAATAACATTGTTGATGTAGTAAGTTATAATTGGTGAGAATTACATATTAAGATGTTTTTGGAGTATTGCATAGTACTATATGTTAATGCAATATCTCCTCACTGTTCATGTTTCCGTTCTTGCAGGATCAGCGGACAAAGAGAGGACCCTGAAAAAAACTCTACAAGTCAGCAACCTCAGTCCACTTATCACAGTGGATCAATTGAAATAACTTTTTAGTTTATGTGGTACAGTTGTAGAATGTAGTATAACTGATTCAAAGCATTTTACTTACATAGAATACTAATAGGTACAAAGCATTTTGCTTACATAGAATACTCAAAACTTGAAGAAGCAACTACAGGCTTATTTTCTAACAGGTACTTGATGCAGGCTCCTCCATGGTTGAACCGTTCCTAACAGGTACTTGATGCATGTTTATTTTTTGAAACTGTTTTGGACATGATAGAATTCTAGTACCATCGTCATTCTTATTTTCTACTTCTACTTCATTGTCTTGTTCTTTATTATGACTGCAGCCTGTCATAATTGATGAGAAGGGTAACAAGAATTAAATATTTGCTTCAGGGACAAGGATGGGTACCACTGGCTCACTGGGAGAGTTGATGATGTTATCAATGTTAGGTACCTTCTACTTATCTATAACGTGTCTAAATTTCACACAACTCACTAAAGAAGTCCAACACAAAAGTTATGTTCCTACATGCAGATATATGATTTTTTGTAGTTGACAACAATGCATTTTTAAGAATTTATATTCTACTCAAGTAATTATATTAGATGGACCAATTTATATATCCTCCATGATATCCTCACATAAGCTGAAAAAACTAGCAAATTCTCAAGGCGATTGACCGACATGATGTAAATTTTGAAGATTTTTCTAGATTTTGCTTCTTTAATTCTTTATTCATTCTGGAACATACACAGTGGGCATCGTATCAGCACTGCAGAAGTTGAATCTGCTATAGTTTCTCATCCCCAATGTACTGAAGCTGCTGTAGTTGGTGTTGAACACGAGTTGCCTACATCAGTTCTAAGTTCTAATTATGCCAAAGTGCTGACTGCTGGTTTGCCTTTTGTATCTTCAGGCCAGAGTTTGTCATTTTGAAGTTACAGGCCAAGTCATTGTTGATACTGGTTTGCCTAGGCTTTTTTGCACATGCTTAGGTAGTAGCTTAATTTATGAATAGTTTGGTTTATTGTGGTTTATTTTGTGGATTGAAAAGTGAATTTGAGATGTATATATGGACATTTTGGTATATATTTTGTGGATGTAGTAATTTGAAACTGTAAACGAATGGTATTATTGAGATGTATTTTGAATGGTTGATACATTTTAGCTATATATCATGGCATTAGCATATTGAAGGTGCATTGGTAATATAGGTGACATTCTTTTTTTTTCTTTATCTACAACATTTAAAAAATGTTGTCTGATATACTAAACAAAAACATTTTTATCCAAAAAACGTTGTGGAATCATACTTTCTACAACGTTTTTAAGCATCTGCTAATTTTTGAAAAACAAATCTACAACGTTTTTTTTCTAAAAAACGTTGTATATTGTGCTTAACTACAACGTTTTAAAAACGTTGTGTAAGGGTGTCAAATAGATGACACCCTTAACCACGACGTTTTTCTGACTGAAACCACATCGTTTTTTCCGCGTTGTCTATTTACTATTTTTTAGTAGTGTCCGTTGCCCTGCGCAATAGTCACTCGGGATTGGACTTCCTTGGTTCTTGTGGGACATTGCTGTGTAGAAATGTATGTATGAAATGTTGAGACGATGCAATGTGGCGTTAAGGTGGCAAGATGATGATTCTACCCCTCACCGGGGTTATCTTCGGTTTGGGCCGATAAAGCAGACGTTGCTCAGGGTTGTCTCTGAGGTTGGACTGCTGCAAGTGTTGAAGGTCCTCATTGTCATCTCTGAGGTGTGCCTGTCTTTTCGGTGCTATCTCCGGGTCTTGTACTGAGTGCCTCGGTGTGAGTGCCGAGATTGAAGCTGATTTTATGCATTTAAAACAAGCATTTCCGTGGTTATCTCCATATCTGCAACTGCAATCCTCGGGGTTATCTCCGAGGTTAGCACTGCTACTCCCGGTGTTGGGACTGAGACTGAATATCTTGGGGTTGTCTCTGAGATGAATCGGCCTTCTCCGGTGGAATTTTCGCTATTTGAACTGCATGCCTCGAGGTTATCTCCGAGGTTGGAACTGAAAATCCCGGTATGTGTTCCGGGGTTAAGACTGAACTTCTGGTAGTATCCGGACTGGATATGAGCAGTCTTCCAGGTTTATCTCTGAAAGACGAATCTGTCCTCCTACAATGTCTGTGACAGGTGTGCAGAAAATTTCAAGTGTCTACAGTTACATCCAAGGTACGAGAAGTCAAACTAAGCATGCTCATGCACGACTATGAAATGTTCAAACTTGATAAAGATAAAACCATAAAGATAGCTCAAGCAAGGTTCCTAGTTCTCCTAAATTATTTAAAGCTACTTGACAAATCCATCCACAAAGTGAGATTAACTGTAAGCTACTTCGGGCTATGCCCAAGAGGTTTACTTCTAAAATTACTACTCTTCAAGATTCTGCTACTATTTCTGCTATGGATACTCTAACTCTTTTCGGTGAACTTGAGGAATATGAACATCAATTAAAGAGATATGATGAAGAGAATACTCCTCGAAGAAATGTTTTAGCTCTTAATGCAGGAAATGAAGAAGAGCTTGATGATGACTCGGATGAAGAGATAGCCATGATGTCAAGAAGACTCAAAGGATTACTACAAAGGAAGAACAAAAGGAAAAATACTTTCAACTCAAATAAATTCAAAGGAAAGCAAACTAAGGAGACATGTTTTGAATGCGGACGTCCGGGGCACTTCAAGAAGGACTGCTTTCAACTCAAGAATAAAGGAAAAATGAGCCCCAAAGATAATAAAAGAAACAAAGCCCTTGCTACTTGGAGTGATAATGAGGAGTCCGAAGTTGAGGTCGATGCCAAGGATGAAATAGCTCAAGTGTGCTTCATGGGAATAGAAGGTGAAACAAATGAGATATCAATTTATGAGTTTAATTTTTTGAAATAAGAAAATGAAAAATTAAAAGAAAAGAATGCATATTTGAAAGATTTGGTAAATACATTAATGAGTGAGGTTGATTCTTTGATAGATGAAAAGAAAGAAATTAAAAAAGAGTCATCTTGTAAAGAAGAAAAGATTTTGATTGCTAAGAATGATTATCTTGATAATTATAACAAAATACTTTTCAATAAGGTAAATTATTTGAATAATGAAGTTCAAAAATTGACTAATGAACTAAAAATGAGAGATGTATGTATTGATGCATTTAGTGATGAAGCTCTTTGTAAAACTATTCCTACTAATGAACTTCAAAAGGAAATAGATTCGCTAAAATTGTCTCTTGCTAAATTTGTTCAAGGAGAAGAAAACTTAAATGTCATATTGGGTAAACAAAGACCTAGTTTTGAAAGATAGGGAATTGGTTATAATCCTATGCATAAAAAGGGAGACATGAAAATGCTAAAATCTAAGTCACGTTTTAGATTAAATTATTGTTCTCCTTTCACAACATATAGAAATTGTGGTATTAAAGGTCACTTGGATATAAACTGTTTTAATAAAATAAGATTAAAAAGGTATGGATTAAAAAGGATGATTTACTTGCAACTAACATTAAAGGACCCAAAAAGATGTGGGTACCAAAAGGATGAATTATCTTTTCTTGACAGGTATGTCTCAAGGCAAGGGTTCCATCTCAAAAATGGATCCTTGATAGTGGATGCTCTCATCACATGACTGGTGATAAATCAAAGTTCGTGGAATTAAAAATCAAGAAGAAAAATGGAACGGTTACATTTGGTGATAATCGAACTTGCGAAATTATCGAAAAAGGTAAAATTGGTAATGGTTAGGTTAATATTGATAATATACCTCTTGTTAGTGGACTTGAATTTAATCTTATAAGTGTTAGTCAATTAATGGATCCTTTGTGCAAGATGAGACTAATTTATGGCATAAGAGGATATGGCATGTTCACATAGATTTAATCAAGAAACTATCCTCAAAGAATCATGTCAAAGGATTGCCGAAAATAAAGTATGAAAAGAAGGGAATATGTGTTCCTTGTCAACTAGGGGAACAAGTAAAAACATCATTTACTGTAAAGAACATGGTATTAACTTCTTCTCCCATGCAATTACTTCATCTTGATTGTTTGGACCAGAAAGACATGCTAGTATTAATGGTAAATTTTATGCATTTATAATAGTTGATGATTTCTCTAGATATACATGGGTATTGTTTTTGAGAACTAAAGATGAAGCATTTAAAGAATTTGAGAAATTAATAAGAAATTTGGAAACAAAATATAGTCTCAAACTTGTGAAGATAAGTAGTGATCATGGCACCGAATTTTAAAAAGACTTTATAATGTTTTGTGATCAAAAAGGAATTAGTCATGAATTTTCAGCCCCAAGAACCCCTCAATAAAATGGAGTAGTGGAAAGAAAGAATAGAACATTACAAGAAATAACTAGAACTTTGTTACAAGAAAGTAAACTTCTTAAGAAATTTTGGATCGAAGCTGTAAACACATATTGTTATGTTTTGAATAGAGTACTTATTCATCCAATTATCTTGAAAACCCCTTATGAACTCTTAAATAATAAGATTCCTAACATAAGTTATTTCAAAGTTTTTGGGTCTAAATGTTTTATTCTAAATACTAGTGATAAGTTGGGAAAATTTTATGCTAAATCTTATGAAGGATTTTTCATTGGTTATTGACAAAAAAGCAAGGCATATCATGTATTTAATATTAACAAGTTATGTGAAGAAGAATCAGTTCATATTACATTTAATGAGACTAACAATGATCTTCCAAAAGATAGAGACGAGGATGCAGGAAATTTAGAGATTCAGCAAATCCAGCAAATCGAAAAGTTCTATTCAGCAAACCGAATGAACGAATTCATCAAACTGAATTGGACAACTCGTATGAAGTGAAACAAGAAACAACACAAGAGCTTGAAGAAGATTTCCCCAACAAGAAGAGATAATACATAATGTCCAATTGCCAAAGACTACAAGATAAATTAAGAATCATACACTGAAAAATATAATTGGAGATATAAACAAAGGAATCACTACACAGAGAGGCTTGCAAAATCAATGTGCATTCTCTGCATTTTTATCACAAGTCGAGCCAAAGAATGCTAAGAAGCTATCCTTGATGAAAGTTGGCTAATGGCAATGCAAAAGGAACTTCAACAGTTTGAACGATGCCAAGTCTAGGAACTTATGCCTCCTCTTGATGGTGTCTCCATTATTGGAACAAAATGTGTATTTAAGAATAAGCTTGATGAGCATGGGACAATCACTCGCAACAAAGCTAGGTTAGTAGCTCAAGGATACAATCAACAAGAAGGGATTGACTACGAAGAAACTTATGCCCCAGTTGCAAGGCTATAGTCTATCTGAATCTTATTAGCATTTGCTTGTTACAAGAAATTCAAGCTTTATCAAATGGACGTGAAAAGTGCCTTCCTCAACGGATACATCAATGAAGAAGTATATGTAAAATAACCTCCCAGATTCGAACAGAGAAGTATCCAAATCATGTTTATAAGCTAAAGAAAGCTCTCTATGGTCTTAAACAAGCTCTAAGAGCTTGGTACGAGAGGTTGAGTAAGTATCTTCTTTCAAATGGTTTTACTAGAGGTAAAATTGATTCTATATTATTCATTAAGCATGCAAATAAGGATATTATTATTGTTCAAATATATGTAGATGATATTATATTTGGCGCTACTAATGATTTCCTTTGTTAGTGGTTTTCAAAGTGTATGTATAAGGAGTTCGATATGAGCTTAATGGGAGAACTGAATTACTTTTTGGGACTCCAAATCAAGCAAACAAAAGAGGGAATCTATATTCATCAAACCAAATACACCAAAGAGCTACTCAAAAGATTTGGTTTTGAAGGATCTAATTCAAAGGCTACACCCATGAGTGTACATCAATAAAGCTTACTTCTGATGAAAAAGGTATAGATGTAGAATTGACCAAATACCGAGGTATAATTGGATGTCTATTATATTTAACTGCATCTAGACCTGATATAATGTATAGTGTATGTCTTTGTGCTTAGTTTCAAGCAAAACCTAAAGAATTCCACTTACAAGCTGTTAAAAGAATTTTCGAGTATTTAAGTGGTACAATTAATTTGGGTTTGTTTTATCCAATTTGCAATCACTTTGAACTAATGGGCTACTTAGATGCTGACTATGCATGATGTCAAATTGATAGAAAAAATACCAGTGGTGCTTGCATGTTTTTGGGACAAAGTCTTGTGACGCGGCATAGTAAAAAGTAAACTTCAGTTACATTATCAACCACTGAGGGTGAATATCTAGCTGCAGGGAGTTGTTGCTCTCAAATATTATAGATGAGACAAACATTATGTGATTTTGATATTTTATGTGATAGTGTTCCCATATATTGTGATAATTCTAGCAGTATTGACATATCAAAAAATCTTATTTTGCATTCACGTACAAAACATATAGAGGTTAGGCATCATTTTTTAAGGGATGATATTTCAAAAGGCTTAATTAAATTAATTTTTATTCCTACAGAAAATTAGTTAGTTGATATTTTTACAAAACCCTTAAGCGAAGAAAGATTTTGTATTTTAAGGAGAGAACTTGGAATGTGCATGGTATAATTTTTTAAATGTTATCTGCATGTTATTAAAATACATATGCTTGATATTCATTATTTGTTCATGAATCTAATAATACCGATGGCTATTTGCTACTAGGAAACGTATTGATGTATTTTTTTGGCTCAATTCACGGTATTATCTCCTCAAAATCTTGGACGTCTATTTGCTACTAGGAAACGTATCGATGTATTTATCTTCTTGAGACGTCTACTCATTTTCCAACTCTTCCATATTAAATCATCTTCTATCTCTCACTTTACGAAAACAAATTAGTTGTTTTAGAAAACCCACTCTTTCTCTCATCGTGAAAACCTTCTCAAATCTCTGCAACAATGAAAACCCGAGCAAGTAAACGATATCCCGGTATCTCAAATGATGATGGACAACAGACTCGATCTCTATATACTGTTAGAACCCAGAAGAAGTCCAAGCGACAGCAAAGGCATGCGTCTGTGGATGTGTCGTCTAATGACACAACCCTCTCAGATGGGTCAAATTCAAGCTTCTCATTCTTAAAATTTTTAGAGACGCCTCAACAAGGGAAGACGAAACAGTCACCGGACATGGAACATCCTTCTCTTTCTCAATCCGAGTCTCCTTTTGTTCTGGTAAACTCTATTTTTTCTTTTTCTGATTTGCCAAAAAATTTCTTCAGAGGTCATAGTTTTGAAACTCGTTTTAAAACCTCAATTGCTACAAAACAGTTTGTTTAGGAGAAAATTATGGATTTGTTTTATTTTAAGAACTCTTCTCTTGAAAAACTTTTCAATTCCTGTGGTATATTTGCTATGCTCTTTCCCCCCAAAAAAGCTTACCCACGGTTGGTCTAACAATTCTATTTAAATCTTGAGTGTAATGGTGATTGTTATACATCATTTTTTAAGGGAAAGTCTATGTTCTTTACTGTTGTCAATTTTGGAACTATTCTTAACATTCCTTGTGACAACCTGAGAATTTAGAAAAATTTTAAAATCATAATTGATTGATTTAAGGTTCAATATTAGAACATAGACAGAAAATAAGTGTATGCGTTTGATATTTTTGGGAAGGAATTTGAGGATTTCAAAATTCTGTGAAGGATTGTGATGAATTATTCAGGATTAAGGGTATACGTGAATATGTTCTGTGTATATGATATTATATGTGTACAGTATGTGGTTAAGGGTCAAGGGTTGACCAAATAGTGGCAAACCCTAACATAATATTAATAACTTCAACGTTCAGTTAGAAAATTTTTACGATTTATAAGAAACCCTAAAACCGGTTCTGGAAACCCTAATTTCAGTTCGGGGAATCCGAAACCCTAATTCGGAATATGAAGTCCTAGTTTGGGAATGCAAATGCTAGTATAAGATTTAAACGTTATTAATAATAACCTAACTAGGGATAAACCCTAATTGATTTAGAAAATCCTAATTTCTAGATTTGAAACCCTAATTTAGAATTAGGGGAAAACCTAATTATTAATTTAATAATTTTAATGTTAATTAGGAAACATTAATCCTAATTTTCAAGTTATTAGTAACTAGGAATCCCTAATCTAATTAGGAATCCAAATTTCTAAATTAAAAAAAATTATTTTTCTATTTAAAACCCTAATTCGTGGGTTATAAACCCTAAAGTACCATTTTGACCCTAATTGCTTAATTAGCTATTTTAATTGGAAATATTAATCCTAATCAGCAAGATGGAATTTATGATTAGAAAATCTTAATATAATTATAGAATCCAAATTATAATTTAGAAATATTAATTTTCTATTTTTAAAACCTAATTTGGAAATCATAGAATTGTATTTTTAAAACCTAAAGGGTTAAACTCTAAACCCTAAGGGTTAAACCCTAAACCCTAATGGTTAGATCAATAGACATTTGTGCCATTAAAATTAAAAGCCAAAAGTCCAAAATACCCTTATTGCATAATTGAAGGTTTCTTGTAGATCTTGCCTTAAAAGAAGTTGGTGAGCAACCCTATCCCTAGCATGTGACTTATAGCTTAATAATCAGCCACCTTGTGCCACCTAGCAACACTTGGTGCAATGAATCAAGAAATATAAAAGATTAAAGTGCACTTGATTTTTCATTTTCACCAAGACATTCTCTCTAATAAATTTCGGGACTTAGAGTGAGAAAGAGATAGAATGAAAGCTAAGAACACTTCATTGCTTGCCAAGATCAGGAATCAGAAGTCAGAATCCAAGATCGAAGCTCAAAGTGGTAAAAAACCCTAAATCTTAAAATTTTATGATTTGATGTTTGATGTTGTTATTTGTTGTTTAGAACAGTGTTAGAGTATGTCATTTAGTGATCTGGGTTGTTAAATTCCAGATCCATAACATCAAAGTGCACGAAATAGCAATTTCTTGAAATTTGGAAAAAAAAAATTGGAAAGTGGCCTGACAGTCGAATGTCAGAAGCCTTAAATCTTTATGTATTAGATGTTTTGTGTGTTTTATGTTTTGGATCTGTTCTTTGCCATGTAGGCTTTGATTTTAAACTTGAATCAGGGTTGAATCATGTCTAGATCTCTTGTTATGTGCAGTCAAACTGCGTTGACCAAGCATGAAATGGGGTTTCTGGGCAACCCAGAAACCCAGAAGTTCTCTGACAACGTTTTGCAGGCGCTACATCTGGCTGTGTTTTGTTATTTTGGTCACGTTGTTAGTTTGTTGTTATAGACTAGTATATGAACTACACATGTATGCTATTAGATCGCCAAGATTAACAACATAATCGAAAATAAGCACAGTCAAAGTAAGTTGACCAAACTGCCTCATGAAGGTTTTGTGGAAAACCTAGATCTTCATCAGCCGAGTTTTCTATCAGAGATTGACCGACCTGGATCTTTTAATTGTGTGAATGTTATAATGATATGATGAGATAGAATTGTTCTTTGTCATGTTTACTACAAGTATGAACCTTTAAAACATGATTAACAAGCCTAGAATGCAGAATATAAGGAGCTAAATATCGTACCTACGTCTGTTCTTCATTTTCTGGAAATCCCAGAAATGAAGAACAATGTTGTCAGACTTTTTGAGGGCTGATAACTCTCTGATCTGATGTTGTTTAGCCATAATGTTTGTTTGAAAGTGTAGTAGTACATAAATACTACAATACGATTGCCCTAGACTGACTAGAATCATTAAAACCAAGAATCTATGCACGGTCAAACCTCCTACCTTGTTAACTGATTATGAGTTTCTGGGTTCTTGCTCAAGAACACCAAGAACACCTATAGCGACAGTTTCGTCACTATAGGCCCCTTTAGCGACAATTTAATTAGAAAAATAATTATTTTAATTAATAAATAGATAAATATGGTTTTTAATTATTAAAAATACAAAATAAATTCTTAAAAATTATTTTAAAGTCCGAAAAATAGTTTTTAATTATTTTGAGTATATTTCATAAATTTTTAATATTTTTAGAATATAAATGGTATTTAATTTATTTAATTATAATATTAAATAAATTATTTAAAAATGATTTTAATTCATAAAAAATCATGAAAAATTATATTATGCTAAAAGAAAATATTTTAAGTTATTTTTATTGACTTTTGATATTTTGTGATGAATTTCATTAATAAATTAATATTATTGGTAATTGATTTATTTAATGAATATATTAAATAAATTATAGAAAATAGGATTAATGATTTAAAAATCATATAAAAATGATTTAAGTGTTATAAAAATTTTTTAAGTTATAAAATATAACTTTTGATATTTTGTCATGAAAATGTTAATATTTTAATATTAAAAGCGATTATCGGATAATGAATTTAACTGTTTAAAAATCATATAAATATGATTTTAAGGTATTAAAAATAATTTGATATATTATAAATATATTATAATATTATGACATAAATTTCATTAATATTTGATAATAAATAAATATTAATGATAATAGAATATTGTGGTATTTAATTCATTTAAATACGAGTTTAATGATTTAAAATTCACGATAAATGGTAATAATTATTTAATAATTATTACGAGCTTATGAAAAATGTTTTGACTGATAATATAATTATCTAAGATAATTGTTGAGTGTTAGACAGCGTTTAATTGAACTTAAACTCAAAATTTTGTCCGATTAGACCGTCGGGATGTTAAAATTGTACCGAACTCGACTCAGACAGTAAAAGTTTGACTTGAGGATAGGTCTTATGTGTGATATAGACGGATAGGGTTATGTGATAATGTGTTTAGGATATTATAAATATTGTGATGTTATTATTCTAATGTGTAGATCGGTATTATTTATATTAGGTTCAGACAAAGCTTATTAAATTGAATAGTGATAATCAACGGTTCAGGCAAGTTTTTCTTAACTCTACTTTGAGTTGTTGTATTCAAATGTACTAGTGGTTAATCATTGTTGATTGTCATGCTTAGAATTGTAGAATTGTACTATGTACATAATGCGTGTATATGTCAGGTATGAAAGGCTGATCACCTTCATTACCATTCGGTCCATATATATTTGTTCATGTTTAATACTTATTCAGTCAAAAGTTTGTTCGTGCTAATTCATAACTATATTGTTGAATTATAGTCAATTTATTATTCAGACTCTTTCAATCATGATATATCCTTAAATAGACTTATACTTGCTGGGCAAACTTATGCTCACCCTTGCTATATCATGATAAACATTACAGATTAAGACGAATACGTCGGATACAAGGAAAGGATAAAGACAGTTCCAACTTTAGTAT
The DNA here is from genome assembly GCA_016801055.1 of Panax notoginseng. Taxonomy (NCBI): domain Eukaryota; kingdom Viridiplantae; phylum Streptophyta; class Magnoliopsida; order Apiales; family Araliaceae; genus Panax; species Panax notoginseng. The sequence goes on along the minus strand of CM029013.1, from coordinate 148,506,511 downwards.
ATGTGTGCAACTAAATTTATATAAGTATTGTATATTAATGTTATTGTAAGTTAAATAAGTTGTGTATTGTGTATAAGTTAAGGCTCGATCATGGAGAAAAGTGTGTAAGTTTAATGTATAAACAATTTATGTTTATATCTTTCGCAATAGTTATAGAATGATTGTACAGATCTGTGGTGATTTGGGACCCGAATTTGGGGCTCTCACATTCCTTCTACTGGACCTTGTCCATTTACTTTGAAGGGTACTGCAAATATTCCTTTTCCAACTCTTGAACAACTCCAAACTGTCATGGATAATCATACTTTATCTTCTTTATTTACTCCAAAAACTGTTGATGTTTGTCCGACTGCTTGTGTACTACACAAATTGATACGCTATAATATGTTTCCCCGCATTAGTGGTGGTGCAGACTTTACGTATCAAGATTTAGTAGTTATGGCTATGATTCTTAAGGGTGTTTCTTTTAATTTTTCACTCATGATGCTTTCTCATATGTTAAGTTGTATACATCAAACCAAGAAGTGTCTTCCTTATAGCTATTTTCTATCCAAAATATTCCAGCATTTTAAGATTTCTTTTGATGAAGAAATTGTTGTGTCACATAATGAATTTGTTGATTCTGATAATTTGAAATAATCACATATTTCTCTTGTCAATGGTGCGTTCATTCGTATTTTTCCTGATTCTCTACCTATACCATATACTTCTGCCTCTTGTGACTTGAATTTTGATAATCTATCATCCTCTACTCTGCCAAACTCTACTGTCTCATCTCCTGAAGTGCTAAATTTACTGACTACCATCCTTCGTAACCAAGAAGTTATGCAAACTGATATTGTTGATATAAAACACAGACTTAATGTCTTAGAAAAGGGCAAGTTTCCCATACGGGCTAATGATTTACACCAATATTTTACTCAAATGGAGGATAAATTCATTGATTTACATGATGGCTTTGAATTACAAACTGTTGATGTAGTTGAAGCCCTACAACGCAAGATCAATAAGAATGCATGACGACTTAGTCAAGAAATGAAGTTTGTCAGTTATCAGATTGGTGAGTTTACTGATTTTATTGCTACAAGACTGAATGGTATTGGACAGAAATTACATCTTTAGCGTATGTATTCCCTAATTCCTGAATGGCCTCGATGCAATTGGATGGTAGAATATGTTGGTGATTTTATGTATCTTCCTCTAGCCAATGCTACGTTTATTCCTCATCCCCCTCGTTTTGCTGACATTTTGTCCTTGGAAGAAAGACTTCATCGCATTCTTCATCGTCCCTATTTTACTTGTCGTACTCCGAACAGGGCAAATATTGAAGATATTGATTGATTTTCTATTCTTTTTGCATGATGACAAAGGGGGAGACACATTGGATGGGACTGCCTGCCTGTTGGCTGGCTTTGCTGCTCTAAGATTATGTTATAAGACTATTTTAAGATTTTTATTATTTGTTTATTTTAAGACGTTGATATCCGTTTTGCACCTGCACTGCACTAGACTTTGGGATAATTTACTATTGAATAGTTTTGATTAATGTTTAGTATTTGTTAAAACTAACATATCTATAGGTTATGAATTATGATTAACAGAAGATGATGGGTAATTTGATTTTATTAATGTCCTGAAATTCAGTTTTTATATATATGCATGGATGTAGAGGGAGTTATATTTTTTGGTGTTGTCATTATCAAAAAGGGGGAGAATGGTAACTTGTTCATATTCTAACCTTAATGTTTTGATGATGACTGAATTTTTGTACTAAATTGTTACTGTGAAATTTCAAGAAGTTGATAAAACGATCCTTCATGATATGTTCAAAGAATTTGAAGACTTTTGTGTCCTAAGATTTTTTGTAAGGTCATTGCAAATATTTGATTTTTCAATTCAAGGCTCTAGGTCATTTTATGTGCATTTAACATGATATATATTTTTCACATGTTTAAAATAAAATGAAATGTTGACTTCCAAAATTAATTGGTTAGTAAAATTATGGATACTGTCGTGTATGATAAAATCTTGATAAATTTATATGTTGCCATCTTTGTGTTATCCAAGATAGTCCTATTTTTTTTAAGTTAGCATGATACTTGTGTAAGGTGTTTTAATGAGCATCCGATTTGTTGTGATTGTGCATATCTCATAGTTGATAAAATCTTGGCAGTTCAAGGAGCTGGGACCACCGGAGTTTTTGGAAAAGCCAGAACCACTTAAGGCAGAGATGTAGATAAAGCAGATCACCAAGATATTTGATGTCTTGAGATACTCTAAGGAGAAAAAGGTTCTCTTTGCCACCTTCATGTTGCGAGGAGAGGCAGATTACTAGTGAAAATTTGTAAAGCGTACTCAACCTGTCACACTGAAGATGTCTTGGGAGAAGTTCCAAGAACTGTTCAACGACAAGTACTTTCCCGAAAATACTCGTCACATGAAGTAGGTGGAATTTATCAAACTGGAGTAAAATAATATGACCGTGTCGCAGTACGAGGCTAAGTTTGCCAAGTTGTCTTGGTTTGCATCCCACTTGGTTGATAATGAGGAAAGAATGACTCGAATGTTTCTGCGAGGTTTGAAACCTGAAATACGTCAATACCTCATTTCTCACAAACTGTGTTTGTATTTAGATGTTGTAAATAGGGCTCAGTTATTGGAATGTGATAATGAGTCAACTCAACTAAGAGATAACAGCCGATAAAGCGATACTACCAGTGGAAGCAGTCATCGAAGCGGTGATAACAAATGTGGAGGGAATCAACATGCCAGAAATGGTAATCACTTCGGTGGTAATCATGGCCAAGACAATAAAAGTGGAAATTTTAAGAAGAGGAGATTCAATAATGATGGAAAGACGTTAGCATCAACACCCATTATTAAAGAAGGAGAACGATCACCGATCATATGCTACAAATACGGAGGGGAGGGACACATTCATCCAAACTGTACGCAGCAGTCTAAATCATGTTATAATTACGAAAGAGAAGGTCACTTAGCTCGATTTTATCATGTAGTAAAGCCAAGTCCAGCTGCGATGGAGGCACCAAAGGCCGTCCCAGAGAAGTCATATCCGGTAGTTCAAGGGAGAGCGTTTATCGTAACCTCTCAAAAAGCGAGAAACCCTAACAAGGTCATCACGGGTAAGCTAATCATAAACTCTAGCGAACTTTATACCTTATTTTATACCGGTTCTATCCATTCTTTTATTTCTCTTACTTGCGCTCAACGTTTAAATTTAACTCTGGAGAAATTAGACTTTGACTTATCTGTTGAAACTCCGTTGGGAGAAACCTTCATTACATCCACTATTTATAAGTCTTATTTGATTCAAATCGACAACTACATGTTACCTGTTGATCTTATCTCTTTGCAAATACTTGCATTTGATATGATTTTAGGGATTGATTGGTTAACTACTCATCATGCTAAAATTAATTATTTTCGTAAGGTTGTTAGCTTTCATATTCCTAACCAACCTATTATGCGAATTCAAGCAACCAAATCACTAAAGTCGATCACTGTCATATCAAACCATAAAGCTATTCATTTATTGAAAAACGAATGTCAAACTTTCTTAGCTCATGTCGTAGATTTAAATAAAAATATGTCAAATTTGAATGATATTTCTATTGTTAATAAATTTTCTGACGTATTCCTTGAAGAACTTCCTGGCCTACCCCCGGAGCATGAAATTGAATTTTGTATCGACCTTGAACCCGGTACAATACCCATTTTCAAAGCCCCATATCGAATGGCTCATATTGAACTTCATGAGTTAAAAACCCAACTGCAAGAATTGTTAGACATCGGTTTTATTCGATCTAGTACGTCTCCTTGGGGTTCTCATGTTCTATTCATGACGAAGAAAGATGGGAGTGTGCGACTTTGTATTGACTATCGGGAGTTGAATCATGTCACCATAAAAAATAGGTACCCATTGCCTCGCATTGATGACCTATTTGACTAGTTGCAAGGCGCCAAATTCTTTTCAAAAATCGATCTTCGTTTCGGATATCATCAGTTAAAGATTAAAACCGATGACGTTCCAAAGACTGTTTTTAGAACTCAGTACGGGCATTACGAATTTCTAGTCAAGTCTTTTGGATTGACTAATGCTCCTGCTGCCTTTATGGATATGATGAACCGAGTATTCAAGAAATATTTGGATCATTTTATGGTTATCTTTATTAATGACATCCTCATTTACTCCAAAAGCCGTGAAGATCATGAGCAACACCTGAGGCTGATACTCCAAAAGCTTCGTGAGAACAAGTTATATGCCAAGTTGAAGAAATGCGAGTTCTGGCTGGAGGAAGTAGCATTCCTTGGGCATGTGATATCGAATCATGGAATATCTATTGACCCAGTGAAGATTGAAGCAATTCAAAGCTGGGAGCAACCTAAGTTGGTGACCGAAGTATGTAGCTTTCTTGGCTTAGCTGGTTATTATCGGAGATTCGTGGAAGGATTTTCTCGAATCGCTACTCCATTAACTCAGCTGACTCGAAAAGATACAAAATTCAGTTGGAGCGAGGAATGTGAGAAGAGTTTTCAAGAACTCAAGAGGAGACTCATTTCAGTACCTGTTCTGATAATACCATCTGGCTCAGAGGGATTTGTCATCTACAGTGATGCTTCAGGCAGAGGGTTAGGATGTGTTCTCATGCAACATAGGAAAGTCATAGCATATGCCTCACGATAACTTAAAGAATATAAGAGGAATTATCATACTTATGATCTAGAGTCAGCAGCTGTCATTTTCGTACTTAAAATTTGGAGGCATTACCTGTATGGGGACAAAGTGGAGATCTATACGAATCATTAAAGCATCAAATATTTCTTCACCCAAAAGGAACTGAACATGCGGCAACGATGTTGGCTCAAGCTGTTAAAAGATTACGATCATATCATTCAATACCATCCAGGAAAAGCGAACGTGGTAGTTGACGCATTAAGTAGAAGATCATATGCGGGTACGAGTGCGATATTGTCAACGCAAAGGCCCATTTTGTATGACTTGCAAAGGATGGAGATAGAGTTAAAGACTCCAGGAATCCACGTGATGATGACAAATATACGAGTAGAACCGACTTTAATCGATAAAGTTAAAGCTGCTCAAGCTACAGACCTGGAGCTGATGCGTATGAGGAAGAAAGTACAAGAAGGTGCTATTTCGGAAGAAAGAATCGATGAAGAAGGAATACTTCGAGCCAACTCCAGACTTTGTGTTCCTAACGATCCTAATTTTAAGTATAAAATTATGATGGAGGCGCACAACACACCGTTTGTAATCCATCTTGGGAGTACCAAAATGTAGCGTGATCTTCGACATACATTTTGGTGGAACAATATGAAAAGAGAGATAGCGGAGTTTATCTCAAGGTGTCTAACTTATCAACGAGTCAAGGCGGAGCATCAAGTGCCAAAAGGTTCATTGCAACCACTTGAAATTCCAGAATGGATGTGGGATCACATTACCATAAATTTTGATACTGGTCTTCCTAAGGTTTCTCAAAGCATAGATGCAATTTGGGTAATTGTTGATAGATTATCCAAGTCTGCTCATTTCTTACCTATACGAGAAACTTATTCACTTGAACGTCTTGCTCGTATATAGATAAACGAGATTGTAAGACTGCATGGTATGCCAGTATCCATAGTTTTTGATCGAGACCCAAAATTCACTTCACGATTTTGGGTTAGTTTCCTAAAAGCTATGGGTACGGATTTACGATTTAGTTCGGCATATCATCCTCAAACGGACGGGCAGTCGGAGAGGACTATTTAAACTCTTGAAGATCTATTAAGACTCTATGTCCTTAACTTTAAAGGAAGTTGGGACAAGTTCTTACCATTAGAGAAATTTTCTTACAACAACAGTTATCAAGCAAGTATTGGCATGGCTCCATTCAAGCCGTTGTATGGACGCAAGTGTCATTCTCCAGTATGCTGGGATGAGGTGGGTGAAGCAATGTTATTGGGACTTGAATTAGTACGTATAACTACGGAAAAGATTTAAATGATCCGATAACGTATAAAAACCTCACAAGATCGACAAAAGAGTTATCCTGATCTTCATCTAAAGGACGTGAAATTCAATGTTGGTGATCATGTATTGTTACGTGTTACTCCATGGAAAAGAGTTACGAGATTTAGAAAGAGATGAAAGCTCAATCACCGATTCATTGGCCCATTTGAAATCCTCGATCGAGTAGGAACTGTGGCCTATAAACTTGCATTACCGCCAAGTATGTCTCATGTTCATAACATTTTTCACATATCTATGTTGCGTAAATATGGGGAAAACCCAAACCACATTATTGAGTTAGAACCAGATGAGATAGATGAAGACTTAACGTATGAAGAGGTACCTATTAAAATCTTGGATAAAATGGATCATATTCTACGCTCCAAGGTTATACATCAAGTCAAAATTTTGTGGAAAAACCACGATGTTGAGGTAATGACCTGGGAGTTAGAATCTGAAATGAAATCAAGTTATCCTCACCTCTTCGATATACCAGGTACTTACCCTAATTTCAAGGACGAAACTTCATAAGAATGAGAGGTTGTAAGACCCCAACTTTCATAAATAAAGATGAATTTTTCTCGAAATATATTTTTGAATATTATGGTGTGAATTTGATATAATGTTATAATTGTGGGTAGTATTTATAAATTTTACAAAGTATGCAAGTTGTTATAAAATATTCGATTGGTCGGGAAATATTCGTTTTAACAGAGAATATTCGTACGACGACACAATCATTGGTGGACCCCACAACGGAATTATTATCGAATTTAGAAAACGACAAAAATATCTTTTTATAAAAATAACGGTGAAAGTTTTACCGTTAACTGTTGAAATACCCGGTGTTAAAAGTACAGTAATATGCGTGGTTGCATAGTAGCACGGTATTGATTATTGATGCTTACGTGAGAAGTCACTCAGTTATATTCAATTATTGCTACAGTAATTGCTGCATAGTATCTCACTTTATTTGATTCAATTATTGTTAATATTTTATATTATTAAATTAATAATTGAGATGACAAGTTATTCATATTATTATCTGCATAATTAACAATGTCTAGAAAGTTCTGTCGAGGAAAGGGGTTTGGTCACCTAATTGCACGCCAATATGGAGAAATCCTTATCGAATAGCCCCATTTTTCTTAGGAACGATCTGGTTGTTAATATTGCGAGTTATAATAATGATGAATAAATGTTGTTAAAAATATTGCGAGAATTTTTTATAAAGTATTTGTTATAAGTTTGGCATATTATTTGGATCCCCACGTACTTATTTTTCTAAATAATCGGAAGGAAGTTATAAAGTATATATATATTTGACATGTATGTGTGTGTACCATGTGTGTAAGTGTGTGTGTGTGTGGTGGGAAAAAAGTGGGGTGGGGGAAGATTACTTGGATGGAATGGAAGTTATTTATGATTTTGGAGTTGCTGTAAGGTGTGGGAATGTGTGTGTGTGTGTGTGTGTGTGTGTATATATATATATATATATAATGAGGATCATGTCCGGACTCCCGGACGGTACTAAAATCCGGACATTTTTTTTTTGCTTTTTTTTAAAACAACTAAAAAAAAGTTTAATATTTTATGGAACTGGAATTTTTCCATAATACAGTGTTTTGGGTGTGATTTGGATACATATAACAAAACAGGTCTGTACAGACTGTACAATCTGGGATTCCGGACCTGATCCGAACTATATATATATATATATATATATATATATATATATATATATATATATATATATATTATACAGTTTTATTTTATTAGATTATAAATATAATATATTATATTTTATTTAAAGTTTTTGTTTTATTAGAATATTTTATTGCACAATAATGAACAGTAAAATCAAATTTTTTAGAAAATCAGCCGATTGCAGCGCCCGTGATTTTCTTCCTACTGTGCATCCGTGATTTTTCCTAAATAGTGTCCTTCCATTCTCCTATAAATAAGATGCTTAGTTTAGAATTGAAAATCACACCAGAATCAAAGAATTCTTCTTGTATAATATTGAGCGTATTTCTTTCGAGCTTTAGGAAGCTTTGAGCGTAGAAAACAATATAAGTTTTCTTCAAAAATATCACCGCTATACCAATTGAAATACTCTCTTTTTTAAGGTAAGGTATATTATTTTTGTTCAATACTCGTAAGAAATAATATTTTCTTTTATACTCTGTAATATGTAAGTAATATTATTTCGTTTTAGATTTCGAATTCTACACTCATTTTGTTAAGTTTTGGCTTCTATACTCTATGAAATTAGAAGAATATCCTTGAAATTTGCGCTTCATCCAGTTTTTTTTCATGGAAATATTATTCTGAGCATTCTTGATAAGTTTTAACTTTTTCATGCCGGAGTACTATTCATGGGGTACTATTCCTGAAGTACTATTCACCTGGGATACTATTCATGACAAAAAAATTTATTTCTTTTCGGTCCAAATCATTTTTGGTACAATATTATTCTTGAATTTTACTCCACAAAGCAGTATCATGTTGACAATTTGGGTATTTTTGGAATTTTGGATAAATTAAATTATAAATCTTTAAAATTTATCATTTGCTTTCATTTAATTGAATTCTTATATCACTTTTATCATCCTCATACTTATATTATTATGAAAGTCATCTTTGGCCCGTAGTGCATAGATGGACTGTTGATCGGTATGATTATAACCAGGTATCATTCGGTGTAATCATCACCTATGATGTTACAAATGATGTGGTAAATGTCCTCATTGGCTCGTAGTGCATTGATGGACAGTTGTTGACATGATCATGACCATTGATGATTACACGAATATTCTTTGCCCGTAGTGCATGGATAATTCATGGACGTGATACTAATGAATATCCTTGGCCCGTAGTGCAGGGATGATTCGATGATGTTGATTATTTATTAAGCTGAGTCTCAGCGATAAAATTGATGATAAACTTTTTAAATCATATAAGATAGTAGATACCATGCTTTACTTGACTCTTCTAATGGATTGCTTGTTTCGTTGCAGTTAAACTTGATATTTATTTATTTTATCAGTTTAACACTGTTGAAGGCTAACGATAATTTATCCTGCATTATCGTAGTCATAATATTTCTTACTGGGCTAGTTGAGCTCACCCTTTTGCTTTCATTGTTCTCTTCAAGAAATGAGAACGTAGCCGGGACTAGTCGGGGAATGGAGTGACGGTCCGAGATGGTTATTTTAGTAGTCCTCACTATTTAGTGTGATAATAAATGTAATAAGGATTGAATTTGAGTTTGGATATTGTCTAGAAGACAATATTCATGTTAAAACTCTCAGCTATGTTTTGTCGTATTTTAAACGACAGTTGTATAATTAAGTTTGTATTTGAATTCTGTACCATGTATTTGACGACTCAGAATGGGTGATGTATACCTATTTTGGGGGCGTCACAACCTAATTCAACTAAGTCTGAAAATATAAACGTCAATAAATTAACAAGTCTTCAACACTTATTTATCTTTCCTTTTTCTTTGCTAGTGGTTGGCTCTTCAACCTTTTCAATTTTAGCTGTAATTGTTATATATATGCAAGAGTGAGTAAAACAAATGCTCACTTGAAAGTACATAATAACTGACAATGAATAAGCTTAACTGAATTGAATAACATTTTATTGTATCGATAATCAAGAACTAATATTGAAATTCATTTGAGGGTGACAAGACCATGAACTATGTCCCAGGCTATAAGTATTTCTACTTGAACCTTTAACTGTCCTTAGACTATATGGATCTTCTTTTTCGTACTTAGGGGGATCAACCCTTCATACCATGTATTGTGCACAAACATCTTAACGCTTTCGAGTAAATAATCCCCTATAATAGGGTTGTTCATCTCAGTTTTAATATACGAGTCCGTACCAAAGGAAGTTTGGTTTGTATAAGTTTCATGGATAATTTTAGAGTTCAATGTACATCAACTAAGGATTAGTTGAATTAAAAGTTCAATGATAATGTAAAGGTTCAACAACAACGTAATATAAATTAGTTATGAACCATAAATGAATACTGTAACACAACAAGTTCATGCTTTAAAATTAAAGTTCAAAGCATTGAGAAGATATAATAAACCTTGCTTTAACAAAATGGTAAGCTAAGGTTACAATTTCCAACAAGGAAACAAGATCAAAAACTTTGCTCAACAGATTTCAAGAACTTGTTGAATATGAAAATAAGGTTCGGAAACTTGATCAATGTAAAGAAGTAAGGTTTAGGAATTTGCCTTGCGTTTAAGCTAAACAGTTATAACTGACGTTCCCAAATGTCCTATATACATATCATCATGACATAATTAGTTACTACATGATCATGGTACATAACTGAATATCTATTTCATTTACACCCCTTAGTCTTAGGTTTAACCACATGATTAAACCACACTTTTAATGCAATAACACAAATCTTCAGTTATCACACAATTCATTAATTACTAATAATAATTTTCATATTTGGTATTAAAACAATACCGTAGTATGATTAATTACATTTTATAGTCTTAAAGTCACATTATATTAACAATTATAGAATTTTATATTAAAAGTTAAATTTCTGGGCCAAACTGCTAACTGGCGCTGCAGCGCCCTAGTTTGTACTGAAGACCGGTGTTGCGGCACTGGCATGGCGCTGCCGCGCGATACATAAGCCTGAAGCTGGTGCTGAAGCGGTCTCGGCGCTGCAACACTTCTGTTTACTCACAGAACCGGCGCTACAACACCTGTCCTCGTCAACAGGCACTGAGTGGCGCTGCAGCACCCTGTTTCTTAACAGAATTGGCACTGCGGCGCCGCGACACAGTTGCACGTAGATAGTGTTCGTGAAGAACACAAAATAAAGTCAAATTGGCCTAAAAGCTTCTTTCTAATAACCATTCCAACTTACCCAAGTTGTATAAAGTTTATAGAAACATAAACTAATGTTTCTAACATGTTTCTAACCATATAAACAACATAAACAATAAATTATAACCTCTAAATTCACTGTTCTCACTATTTCTTCATTTTTTTGACATTCTTAGCGAAATTAATCACTGTGAATTCATTTTTCAACTAAAATAGTTTGTTTAAAACCCATTGTTTTCGTTTCTTCATATATTTACACAATCAAAAATTGATTTACTCATTATAACATGAATTGAACATAAATTTTGATTCCAAAATAAGTCATATCATATATACATATTTGTATTTTTTTGTAAACATAATTTCTTCACATATATCATATTTTCATGGATTAACCTACTCTAAATCATATACCAAGCATATACAAATAGTTTATATCAACAAATTAGTATATACAAACCATATAATCAATAATTAATCATCAATATAAATTCTACAAAGAATTTCTCATACAGAAACTAAAACTTTAGAAAGTAGGATTATACCTTTGATTGTTTGCTTAGGTTAGCTAGGAGATAAAATTAAGCTCTCCTCCTTCTTTGGCTCTCAAAATCACATAATTTTTCTTCTTTCTTTTCTCTTTTTTCCCTGTGTTTTCTCTTCTTTCTTGTTCTTTAGACTTAGGAGAAACTAACTGATAATTAACACGTAAAACTAACCTGACATATACATATAATACTACGTAATATAAACTGATAAACATATAATGTCCCTTTAATTATATGTCAGTTATATTTTTTTTTTTAAATTTAAAAGCCACTAAGGCTTGTTTGGCAAAATTAATTTAAAATAAGAATTCAAAAAGCCTTAAGTCTTGTTTGGTAAAACTAAATTAAATCTCTTTTAATTTATTTTATTAACTAACTTACCACATAGTTTATTGTCACACCCTATTTAATTAAATTCTCATATTCAAATTTAATTAAATTAAAGCTAACAACAACTTATTACATCAAAATATGCCACATTATCAAATTGCCACAAAATTATAATTCTCATTATAATTTTATTTAATAAATTAGTACATCAATTTTTAATTACTAAATTAAATAAAAACAACATTAAAATAATTCATTTAATCATTATCAACTTTATAATTTAATTATTAAATTAAATTAGAATATTACCACATAATAATTAATTCATAACTCTTTTAATTTAATTAACTTCAACATACAAAATTACCGAATACCAACTTAATTAACATATTAAACTTAATCATGTTAATTCCTCACAACTCATGAATTATTTATTTAACTAATAAATAATCCAATTAAAAAAATATTTATTTAACCAAAAACACATCAACAAAAATATTTATTTAATTCAATAAATATTTGAAATTACATATAAAAATTCTAGATTGTTACATCCTTCCCTCCTTACAAGGATTTTTTTCCCAAAATCACAACTCAAACAATTCATTCGTCAGACCGGTTCCCTTTGTTAATAGTGGTGCTACAGCGCATATTCGCAGTACCTGAGTCCCCGGGTTGGCGCTGCGGTGCCGCTTCCCAAGGCATGACAGGCGCTGCGACGCCAGTTCTAAAACTCAGAAAATTTTTCTAAGTGTTGAACATGTTTAAGACGCCTATTTTAAAATCTCATAACTTCTTCATTATAGCCCGGAACGAGGTCATTCCAAAGCCATTTTCTTACTCTCATTATGAACTTCAACTTCCTCGAGATATAATTTTATTCTGAATCTATTAACATGCCATTCGATTAGCTTAAATTTCATCATTCGTTCGTTCTTGAGTCCTCGACTCACGTTTTCTTACATTCTTATGAAACCCTACACATTCGAGTTTATTTATGTAATTTCTACTTTTCGCTCGTCTTTTACAAAATTTCATCATAACTTCGTTATAGTTAAGTTCAATCCGTTCTTTATGAACGTTTCTATCGTTCCTAACCAAGCAATAAGCATCTAACTTATACGCGATGGTTTTAAACTTTTCCATCAATAACAAGTTATAATTACGATGATTTTAAATTTATCCATCAATAACGTTCTTCATGTTCTTCACGTGTTCTTCACGTTCTTCATTTTTAATCGATATTTTGATTATGATTTCACTTTTTCTTGGAATTTGGTGTTATAAAACACCATTCCTTACTTATTTCACCGAATTGTTCATATGATCATTTAAATTTTTTAAGAAATTCATATTTCTTTAAGAAAGCTTTTAAGAAATTTATAAACTAATTTCTAATTCTTATTTCTTTATTTTCTCATGATTTCAACCGTATGAAAATTATTCCTAACATCTTTTACTTTTATTCTCATTAAGCTATGTATATTGACATAGAAACCTTAAAAAATTTAGATTAGACTAGGTTTTGGATTACCTTTCATCTTTAATCTTCTTCCGTTGGACAAAATTTGCACTTGGGCTAGCTTTTCCTCTTCCTTTCCCTCCTCATCCGACTTCTCTCTCTCTCAAGTGTTGGTTATTTTCAAAGCACCAACAATTGAGCTAAGGCTCTCCTTATATAGAAAACCAAGGTTAGGGGCAAAATAGTCATTTCGCCCCTAAAGTTACTATTCCTACCTCCTTAACTAACCTCCTTACTATTCACGAAGCTTCTCACGACAAAAAAATGGGGTTTTAGCAACAATCAATTTTTGTTGCTAAAGGTGCCAAATTTCGTTGCAAAAGGGTTTTAGCAACGACTTTACTGTCGTTGCGTCTTTTGTTGCGCAATGAGCATTGCTAATTGTTCCGCAACAAACGTTTTTTTTTCGTTGCCAAAAGTAATACATTTTGCAACGAAATTTGGCTTTCGTACAGAGACATCGATCCTTTAGCAACAAAATGTATTGTTACAGAATAATTAAAATTTCGTTGCTAAAAACCCCATTTCGTTGCAAAAGCCTGCTAATTCGCAACGAAATGAACTCTTTTTTTTTTTGAAACGACCATGCATTTTCGTTGCAATTGACACTATTTTGCAACGAAATTTTTCGTTGTAGTAAATTATGAAAATTGTTGCCTAAGCTTGCTTTCGTTGCGGAATGTAAACTTTTTAGCAACGATTTTCATTGCTGATTATATTATTTGGCAACGACATTATACTGAATCAGCAACGAAAATGTTTGTTGCTGGTTATTTTTCAATAGCAACGAAAGTCGTCGATTAGCAACGACATTATATGTTGCCGTTTCTTTATATATGCAACGAAAGTTGATATGATTTGTAACGATAAAAAATGTTGCCTTTTATATTAGTATTAGCAACAATATCCTCTCCGTTGTTATTAGATTAATTTTTCGTTGCCAAATATTATATTTTTAATGCCATTAACAACGAAAATTTATTGCTAAATGTATAAAAAATTGTTGCTATATTAAAACTTGTTCAATGCTTTGGTAACGAATTTTATTGTTGTCAAATCAAAATTTGACATTCTTTTTGTGTACCTGGCTGGCTCAATATCCCCATAGCAAATAATGACAAAAATGCAAAAAAATAAAATATTATTAACTTAATAAAATCATCCACTACATAATCATTTATTATCTTTACAATTATCCATCTAAAGCTACCACAGTTCTTCAATCAAAGTATATATCTACATATATATAGAGAGTACACTTCACAATTTCTTCCCTTGTCTTCCATAAACATAGCACGAAAATTTGATACCCAATATTATAAGGGAGGTCGTAGAAGCAGTCTTCCTGCACATATTTAAAAATAATAACAAACTACGTGGTACTAATGTATATCGTATTTCTCATAAGCAGAAAAAGACAAATAGGCAATCACAGTATCATTTGCTACAAATCCAAATAGAAAAAGAACCTTCAGTGCGACTATATGATTACTTTGTTACAAGAAAAAAAACGAATCTTAATTGGCCATTTCATGAGTTAATTTCAGTAAGCTTAGTGGTAAACATATTTTCTTTTACAAGACTTGTAGATTATTATTATATGTTGGCCTCAAGTCAGAATTTAGTCACATTCAACAACCACAAGCATCACACAATCTTAAATAACAATGTTTAGATTTCTATATAGAAAGGACAACAATTATGAAAAAGTTGAGGCTATTAGTCAATGTGGAAAAACTTTTCGTGAGACGATAAATTTCCATACAGTATATGCCCCCAAAGATGCTAGCTATAATCATAGACATCATAGATTTATTTACCAAGAATTCAACATGTTTTAGCAGACATTGAAAAGACAAAACTCACTTGCTATCCTTCCTGAGATGCTAAGAAATTAAAACCACTTATTCACAGAGATTGACCTTTTGACAGAACTCTCCAGATTGTACTGAGGAAATCTCAAAAAAGAAAAGAGGAGCATAATAATCCACTAACAAAAAACATCAAAGACACACCACCACATACCATCAACTATAGACACAATGAGCGTATGTAACAAAGATTTGATACTTTTACACAAAATACAATTCTTGCTTTACCAATTAACTAGAATTTGTAGTATATAAACATTTAAGAGAACAGTTTCTTATTCAATAAAAATCTTTTAACGTTTTGTGTACCTGAATTGCGACAATAAATCCTCCCCGGATAGCCTTGGGTGTGATTTCAGCAACATATACTGGTAGACTGTGTGGCAATGCAAATTAATGCAAGTTCAATTACAATTAGATGGATAAGTAAATTAAACGAGGAAAAATTGCTATTGTTACCACGTAAGTTTGAATCCCAGTTGCGAATCCCATTGACAATATTCTGAGGTGAAGCCACCAAGCACCCTTTCAACAAGGATAAAACACTCAATAAATCCATTAACTTGATTTGACAGTGACTTTCATTCTTCCGCTTCTCCATTTTATATTTTCCTATTTTCTGTTTTGGCTCTAAGGAATTTTAGCTCATTGCAGTCGTGTATCTTTCAGGAGCCTATCTAAAGAAGCACCAAATGTTACTATGACAATCAAATCTATTTAGCATACGCCATGCTAAAAATTAAACTTGATGAACGATAAACCATTAAATGTTTGTTCAGAAAATTAACCAATATATGAACATAACGAGTTAGATTTCTTCCAATGGGATTACTGTACATTCCCTTATATGAAGTTGCAACCTGGTCACTCTGTGTCCCAGTTCTTTTGATAAACATATTTGATATAGATATATTTAAAGCATAATTAGTTCTTGCCCTCTGGTAATCAAGAGAAGCACAAAATTATTTAGAGGAAAGAGCAGTTCCTAATAAATGAAGTAAACTTGGATAGGAAAGACACCTTTGAGAAAATGATTGCGAGCCACCCTATGAGGAAGAATATTTCAAGGAACCACATTGTCTGAAATACAAGTATATAGATATACCCCAGATTAAGCGCAGTTAGAGTTAAGTAGTTGACGTAATCTTTAAATAAAGAATTTACACATGCCCTGAGATGATAGAAGGGTTGCACTTACGCGTTTCCTGCCAAGGAGATCTGTTAGTTTTCCACTTACAATTGCACCCAACATGCTTCCAAGAGTCAACATTGAACCAAAAACTGAGTACTGCAAACAGAGAAATGTAAACTCGTTGGATTTACTAATAGAAAAATCAGTGTTCCATTAATATTCCGCAGGATAGGATTAGATTAGGCAAAATGAAAATAAAGGGCAATTATAGCAACCAAATCCAACAAGATAAGTCTATAAGAGAAAGTGAACATACGATTTACTTGGCTCCTTTTTTTGTCCTACGCACATAGACAAAGAAATCATCAAAGTCTCGCATGGACATCAATTTACCGAGCTTAAAGGTGTCTCTACCTTTCTCTCTCAGATCCTAAGCCAATGCCTCTTTTTCTCTTCTTTTTTCTTTTTAACATTTTTTGATTACTATCAAACAATCAAGCATGCATGACTACCAAAATAAACCAAAACTATCCAAAGAAATAAGAATGCATGACTACTAAAATGGAGAGAAAGAAATCAGAGGAAACTCAATGATCATTAATAGCGCATCTAAATGGTTTTTGTTCTTCAATTCAGAAAGATATGAGACCATTTGACATGATAATTAGAAGCCTTTACATTACAATGTACTTAAACATGAATAATCAGACAAATCTTTGCCATTCTCTTTCTCTCCTAAAACATGATCAACCATACGAATCTTACAGATTCTCATAGCATGTTCACCCTTGAAAATATAGTTCACTAAATCAAATCATGAATAGGTCAGTTTTCAAATATGTTGTGGCCTCATCGAGCACAACTCTATTCAATATAGCATGGTCCAAGATCCCTACTCTATTCAATATAGCATGGTCCAAGTTGAAATCACTGCATGTGGATTACATATGACAACAAATATCCGAACCACATCCAACTGCAAATATATTTAACAAATGTCCCTTAGAATCTACCATAAAGATATTGAATCAAACATAGAAATCATGGTTTTCTCTCCCCTCTAGAGGATGTGGTTGTGTATTCCCGTGGATGTGCTACTTATGATCTTCCGGTTCATGTATCCAGGAGCATTAAAGGTGCTCTAGCTCACCCACAGGTATGTGATTATTTCAGTACATACATTTTTTGGTATGTTGTGATTGTATGTTGGTATGTTGTGATTAGGTTAAATGACTAATATTAAATTTTCTCTTTTCCAATCGATATGAAATCTCAGTATAACATATTGGGAAAGCTAGTAGTTTTGTTAGTTTGGGTATCACGACCTCATCCTTCTATAAAACAATGTCGGTATATTAGTAGCCATGGTCTTATTCTTACTTTAACCATTCCCTTTGGTTTGGTCACTGTAGCTTAAGTTCGATTATGTAGATTCGTTTACTTGAAGCAGTTACAATTGAAGTTTAATGCATGTTACTGATTGTCAGTGCTTTGGTGGAACTGTCAAATGATAAACAACATGCATGAACAAGCATAATCAAATATATGTAGTAGAGTGACCGGTGCTATCACCAGAGTAAGTAGAGAAAATTCTTAGGGTTGGTATTTTTTTTATGATATGATGCCATTTAATGAGTATAGAGTATGTATCAATATGAACTAGAATTGTTAGAAGATGAATGAAAATCAAACTTAAGTAGCATGAAGAAAATGGTTAATGTAACTTTGCAAGTCTAGCAGTTGAACTGAGAAAATATTTAACGTGATACCTTCCTTAATTTGAGAAACATGTTCTACAAGAAGAAAGGTTAGCTGTCATATATAGATCTAAAATCTAAGAGAAAAAGTAGAAAACCAAGGACACACAAGTTTAATGTATTTGTACTTTTGAAGCGAAAGGAGCCTGTCAGACTTAACCCTTGTGTTTCTAGAACTAGAACTATTGATCACCTTTTAAATATTATTATCAGGAAAATAGTTTGGAATCCTATTTTTTTATAGGTAAAATTGAAAATCTGAAGAGGTTAAATTTGAGTACTCATTCAGATTGATAACTAAACTTCTACAAAATTATAAACATAAGAAAGGTTTAACTTTTGTTTTTGCTTGTGTTATTTAATATTTTTCTTCTTGGTCCTTGTTGCATTAAAATGAAGGTGTAAACTTAGTAAAAAATGTTCTGGTGTCGGATGCAATAATTCCAATTACCTTAATACTATGCAGTGATGTATTTTACTTTTCAATATTATTTCATTCTCTTGTTTCTATGTTGCAAGAATTGATGCATCACATAGGTCTTTACATGGCAAGAGGCAGGGGAGCCAAGGTGGTGTCTGAAGTGTCATTTGATTCACTAGAGGAGCTATGAGCTTAAAGCTGCCTGTGGTTTTTGGAATCCTAGCTTGTGAATATGCAGAAGATGTAGCGACTGTTAGTTCATTTATGCTTTAATTTTGTTTCAAACTATGTATACTTGCTCATGGCACGATAATAATGTTGTGGTTGACGTGGTATGCTATATCAGCCACAGTAGAATCCTGCATAGCCCAATAAGGAACAAATTATCTAAGTTTCTTGTAAACCTTTGAAAATATGTACTTTTGATTGGTCAGATTTTTCTTGTGAGTTGAGTCACTTCTGTATGTAATTGCTATTATTGCGTCCTAGTTTTCACCGAATTATATACACATAAATTATTAAAAAGATTTTTTTTCTTGGTCTTGGAACTTAACAACCATTAGGTGAGTATACCTTGTCATTAACGTCTTTGAAGACCAGGTGATCCTTAGAACTTTTAGAGAATCAAATACAAGGTTTTTAGGGATTACATGGAGTCATTAGTTATGATTCCAAAGATCATAGCTTCAGGATTGTAGGTAAGTACCTCACAGGGTCACTGGAGCAACAGAAGCTCAAAATAACTCTGATTTGCATTTAAAAATCTAATAATATCTTTATGTTGGTCTCTAAATATCTTAGTAAAATCATACTACCTCGTAATTTGGTTGATCTTTCTTTGTATAAAGAGTCTTGATTACATTATTTATGGTATGAGGAGACATAATACACATGAAAATGTTTCTGCTGGAATTGATGAATTTACTCAAACATGGTGAAGAGGAATATTGATCTATGAAAATAAATGTGTACTTAAAAAATAAACTTACTCGCCTAATCTTCTAAGGGAGAAGTAACATTTGTCCTCTACCTAGATTTCATCTACAAGACCTCTTCTTCGTTCACCTTCGCCCTAGAAATGCTTCAAAAAGATAAAAGTGAAGAAGAAAAGCCAACCAATCAAATTTATTGAATCTAATAATAACCAAAAGATATCACTATGTAAATTTTTAGGATAGATTCTAATGGACATTTGTTAAATATATTGAATCTAATAATAACCAAAAGATATCACTATGTAAATCTCCCTTAGAATCTACCATAAATTTTTAAATATATCACTATGTAACAACCTACAAACCTCCGAACCACATCCAACTGCCTATGTACTATAAGTGAAATAAATCGAAAATGGATCCACATATACAAATATATATATTCAAAGTGCAAGAAATGAATCTGACACTTTACATTAATTTGCTTTTAACACACTTGCAACTATTGTGACATACTGTAATTATCAAGCATTTCATTGAGATACACAATGCAGAAATTACGACAACTATAAATGAAAGGTACATAAACATGTTAAGGATATAGAGAACATTCCTATATGTAATTCATTGTAATACAATTAAAACTAAACATACATTTTAATGAAAAACGTTGTCTGAGTCAGAATTATTTTGTACAAGTATCGGAGATTCATAACCATCTTCTTCTTTAAATTCTGTGTCAGTGTCAGTCAATAACTCTTCTTCAGTATCTCTGTCATCTGGCACAATAACTGTCTCGAGATCCAATTCATCATGTTCATCTCCACCCTCTAACTGGATTACATCATTGTTGTCCTCTATATTTATTATAGGAGGTCTATGAAGCATCTCCTCTTGGTAGAAACCCCCGTCTATTACTTGGACACGACTGCGCGCGGGAGTATGACTTACAACTTGCCAATCTGTAGGAGGTTTATCCCTTTTCCTAACAGGACTAGGAGTGTAGTATACTTGTAATATTTAAGTTGGTTAAACAAACGGTTCGTTGGAGTACGCCAACCTATGGAGGTCAATATCGACGATTCCATGTCTGTCAACACGTATCCCTTTTTTTGAATCAAACCAACGCACTTGAACAAGTTAATATGACCCCCATACGTGCCCTTGTACGACAACTCTACGATTTCCTCTAACTCCCCATAAAAGGCACGACCAAGCTCATTATAACAATCTCCTTGAACACACACTCCAGTATTAGTTGTTCTTTTACTGTGAGCATATGTCTTTGAATGAAATTCACATCCATTTATTTTGTAAACATTGTGAATGCCTTGGTCCCTATCTGGACCCATAGCTAGGACTTGTATATTTGGAGGAATCGTTCCCTCATTAAGAGCCTACAAAAATTCTATTGAATTAAATACATTCATAAATTAATAAGATATATGTTATTCTTAATTAACTTAACTTACTTTGTCCTTTAGCCAAAGAGCAAATTTTTTATCACGACTAACTTGAATATCTTTATCAGTGATGTCGGGCTGATTTGCTTTTAACCTGTCATCGTATGTTCTATACAATTTTACAAACATTAACATATATTAATATGAGACTGCAGGTTAAGATATAGATCTAATACACTTGAATTTTACATGTATACCTCACAAATTCATCAATCTCCTCACAATTGAGAAGAATGTAAGTATGCGCAACATGTAAATCTTGCTCAAAAAGGAATATGCGCTTTCCTTTTCCATACGCGCGACTCGGTAAACCAAATACAGAAAGCCGACCATTTAGTTCAACATTGCCCCCATCATCATGTCTCGGGACTCGATTGGCCTTTGTCAAGACTTCGTCGGGAAAATAGTCTGAGACAAACGTAGATCCTTATCAAGTGAATGTTTCTTGCACTCTTGCTCACTTACTTTCTTAACTTGTTACACACTCCAGAAAAACAATGTTTAACATTGATGGTAGTATTTCTTCTACTACATCATTAGCAGGTGCTACAGCGGAATCCTTACTGAGTAATTCTACCTTCTAAGTCTTTCAAGGAATGTGTAGTTTCACACCTTTACTCATTATCTCACCTCTTACTAAGAATAATGAAGGTTTTATTGACTTGTAATTAGTTTATCCTTTTGTTGTTTTCAAAATCATTTTTGCCTTCATTAAAGAATTAAGTTTATTTTGAAAAGATGGGGGATATGATTAGTTTGAGATTATTTATTTCTCGTTGGACCGCCATAAATCTAACTTCTTTTCACTCTTTAGTCCTTGATTTTGCAGCTTTATTCATTCAACTTATTGTGTTTCTTATTTATATCAACATAACCCTCTTTGGACTTAACAGTTTTATGGCCTTGCTTGGATTTATTGCTTTGATTCTCTACGTACATCTTTATTTCCATTGTCTTATAGATTCATCTCAAAGCATTATTGCTTTAACCATTCTTGATTTCCTTAGTAATAACCACGGCAGCCCTCTAAGGCTAAATATATCTAGCAGCCTTTATTATTGCTTTAACAATTCTCTAGGATAGTTTAATTTGGCTTAGCAACCTCTTATCATTTCAATATGTTGTAGCCAAGTTTTGCTTGTTATCCTTTTGTTTCCTCTATTTTAACTAACTGTGTCTAGTAGCTCACTTAAATGTACTAACAGTTTCTTGGAATTTCCTATTTTGGCTTAACAAGCCCCCATAACTAGCCATACCTGCAACCAAGCTTGGCTTGACCCCGTGAGGCTTGGCTAAGCTTGACATGGCCTCGTGTGGCCCCGCGGCCCCAACTTAGCTTATTTGCCCCAACTTTGATTCAAAGGCTAGTTTACACCTAACTCTATATATAATATACATTGTATATTGAAATATTTTGAGCATATAGAACCCCTTCATTTCAGTCATAATATGTTGTCCAAAATAGTACTCAAGTTGCCTAATATCTAACTTTTAGACAAAACAGTCCATTTGGGACTTTTGTCAAACATGTAGTGTTAAACCCATGCTTATCCCCCTTATTACTCCATAAACCCATGCTTATCCCCCTTATTCATAGTTATTGGTTTATATCATAAACCCATGCTTATCCCCCTTATTACTCCACAGCCCAACCTATCTCCTCTATTCATTTCAAGCCATAACAATTTATAGAACAACCAAAACAGTTTACTATTCAGCCATACATATGACTAAGTAGCACATTTAAAAACTAATTAGTTTACTTTCTTCATAAAACTTAATTCTTTGATTTTCACTTAGAATTGAATATCAGAAAATCATACATTAACATATCCATATTCATCATTATGAGAACCCCAGATTTCTATATGAAATTAATTCAACACGTCACTAATAAGAACTTTTAAATCAGTAAATGATTCCATTATCACTAATACTAGTAAATTAATCAAGCCCATTTTAATTGCATCACATCACTAATACCAAATATTTCTAAATGATTCTTTTATCCGATTCTCGTAGCCATATAAGAACTTTTAAATCAGTAACATCATGAAGAAGAAAGAGGGAAAAAAACCCAAATTACCTTTACTCGTGCTTTACTTTACTAGAGAATAGCTTGATTTTCCCCACTTCCGTTAAATCTTCATCTCCATAGATATTATTTTAGATGAGATAGATGTTAAGACTAGTATGAAATAGCACATCCCTCTCCTTTCTTCTCCTTTTCTTTTCCTTTCTTCTCGTTTTCATTTCTGTCTAAATACCTGGTTCGATTAAGATTAATTTGAATCAGTGACCGCTGTCTGCGACTGCACTCGGTCACAAATTTTTAAACACGTGGCATTATTAGCGACTGAATGCAAACGCTGTTACGAATCAGTCGCTATTCGGCTTGCCGCTCTCCTTTTACGCCAATTTTTTGGAGGGAAAATATCTTCAGCGACCGAGTACGCACCTATTCGCGACCGCATATGGTCACTAATGATAATAGTGATGAAATTACATTGCAGTCGCTACTGTCGGTCGCTGTTAATGTTATTAGCGATCGAAAGGGTCGGTCGCAGATGTTTTTGGTCGCTGTTAGACATTTTTTCTATAGTAACATTCACTTTGCAATACTTTCATTCTTCTACCTTTTTTCATACACATTCTATCTGGCCAGAAGTATTAGCACAGACTTAACAATAACGGTTCATGAATAAATAGAACATTTTCATATTGAACAGTTCAACCACAGAACAGTTCATCTCATAAAAACACCGAAATGTTAAAATTGTGGCACAAGGCCTTATACATTCTACCACCTTATACAAATATCACACATTTGCACATAGATAAAACTTCTCATATTCAACATCTAAGAAGTTTAAGAAACTAACATTCATATTAAGCATGAATGACGTTAGGAAACTTGCCTTCACACAGCTGTATCTTACTGTTTACGCTGAACTGTTCATTGCAATCCCTATATAACACATAAGGAAATAACACATACACCAATTAGTCCTATACTTGACTTACACATTGGTTTATGCTTAACTTTACTCCTTATGGTTTGTGTTTATAACCTAAGTTTACGTAACCATCCTTCCTTACCGTTTTACGGCGTTAAGATATTCGGAGATGTCTTAACTCATACAATCATCATCTTTGATGATTTTCATTCTTATCTTCTTCTTATAAATTTTCTAGGACTTAGCACACATCGAGTCTCTACTAATATTCCATATGGTACTCTGAGTGGTTTTCCATAAACAACCATCAAAATAGTTTCCCGTCTCATCTACACTGTCTTTCACAACGAGTTAGATCAGTTGTTAGTTCGTATATACTTCCGCTCTCTGAATGAATTGTTTAGCCTAGCTCCCACATGTCAACCTTTAAAGATTACGATTATACCACAACCTAAACTTAACTTATCCGAACCATTAAAGCTATAATGTTCGTTAAGTTGATTTCCCATTCCTTATGGCTTTCTGGCAACTAAATGCCATACCTCAGGATTTATTCCTTATCGTCTAAGTTATAAAGTCTTTAGTATGTTAAGAGCAATCGTTCAATGTTAATACTATGCGTTCATAGCATTAAACATTTTATATTACCTTATTCATATCTTATATCATCCGGTTCATTCGACTTGGAATTTCATCCAAGTTATAATTATTAACTCGGCTTCTTATCGTTATATGTTATTATCATTAATTCCGTTTCTTCACCGTTCACAAGTTTAATCAATAGTCTTCATTACCTTACGGTCAAACCATACACGGTGTGTAGGTTCTGCCTATTTAATATTCGCGTACACTCAACCCTCACATCGGCTAAAGTTTTTAACGCTTACATTTCATTCTAACATTCTCTATCCAACTCATACTCGTATAAATCTTATGATCGTTCGTTACGACTTTCTTGATAATTCATATCTTTCTTACTACCTTCGCCAACGTCTAACTCATACAACTAATATATGCTTATAACGTTCGCACGACGTGAATACGATTCACAAGGATCGTTTACGTATTCTGTGTTCACGTTGTTCATCTCTTAAACTCCCATTTAACCTTTACCTAAAGGTTTTAATCACTCGCATTCGTCATCCATTATATGAACCTCACAATCATCGTCCTTTCTTAATGTCGAAGCCATACGGTTCGTTATATGCTAAGACCGATCGTTCATCACAACTACGTTTTGTTTACATTCTTTATCTTTTAATCTCGTTCAATCTTTATGTTCAACCTTTACTAAAGGTTTAAATCACTTGTTTAAGTGTTAAATTATGTGAACTAAATGTTTATTATCTTTCCTTACACTTCTCCTAAGAGTTAAGTAGTTAAAAGCTCTTCTCTAGGTTTTCCCTACACCAGCACTGCGGCGCCGGTTCCCTTTGTTAATAGTGGTGCTGCAGTGCATATTAGTAGTAGCTGAGTCCCCAGGCTGGCGTTGCGGCGCCGTTGCAGTGCATTTTCTAAGTGTTGAATATGTTTAAGACGCCTATTTTGAAATCTCATAAATTCTTCGTTATAAGTCCGAACGTGGACGTTCTAAAGCCATTTTCTTACTCTCATTACATATTTCAACTTCCTCAGGAGAGAATTATATTCTAAATCTGTTAACATGCCATTTGATTAGCTTAAATTTCATCATTCATTCGTTTTTACGTTATTAACGCTCTTCGTTCGTTCATCCGTAATTTGGTCATCCGAAACTCGGAATTCGGTCTTTCTTGAGTCCACAACTCTCATTTTCTACGTTTTCATACATTCTTATGAAACCCTACACATTTTGATAAATTTACATAATTTCTACTTTTTGCTCGTCTTTTACGAAATTTCGTCATAACTTTGTTATAGCTAAATTCAATCCGTTCTTCATGAACGTTTCTATCATTCCTAACCAAGCCATAAGCATCTAACTTATACATGATGTTTTTAAACTTGTCGATCAACAACAAGTTCTAATTACGATAATTTTAAATTTGTCCATCAACAACGTTCTTTATGTTCTTTGCGTGTTCTTCGCGTTCTTCATATTTAATCGATATTTTATTTATGATTTAACTTTTTCTAGGAATTTGGTGTTATAAAACACCATTCCTTGCTTATTTCACCGAATCGTTCATATGATTTATTCGGATCATTCAAATTTATTAAGAAATTCATACTTCCTTAAGAAAGCTTTTAAGAAATTTATAAACTAAACTTCTAATTCTTATTTCTTTGTTTTCTCATGATTTCAACCAAATGAAAATTATTTCTAACATCTTTTACTTTTATTCTCATTAAACTATGTATATTAACATAGAAAACTTAAAAAATTTAGATTAGACTAGGTTTTGAATTACCTTTCTTCTTTAATCTTCTTCCGTTGGACAAAGTTTGCACTCGACCTAGCTTTTCCTCCTCCTTTCCCTCCTCATCCGACTTCTCTCTCTCTCTCTCTCTCTCTCTCTCTCTCTCTCAAGTGTTGGTGATTTTTAAATCACCAACAAATGATCTATGGCTCTCCTTATATAGAAAACCAAGGCTAGCGGTAAAATAGTCATTTTGCCCTTAAAGTTACTATTCCCACCTCCTTAACTAACCTCCTTACTATTCATGAAGCTTCTTTTGGAAGCTTCGTGGTTCCGTCTTTCGGGATTCATCCGATAGTTTTAAAAATTGCGATTCTCGGAATCCAAATATTTTTGGATATTTCGTCTTTCCTTTACAGATTAACTTTTACGCATTCTTCGAAATTTTGAAAAACTAAAAAATACTTTTTGATGATATGCATTTTTCTTCACGTTTACCCCTAACGTAGTTAAATGAATGAAAAGTACATAACTATACATTTCGTCATTTTTATTTCGTCCGATTTCTACACGTTTTTCGAGAATAACTTTTATCAGCTGACTTAACCTTTTATGATATATTATCGTCAAATCTTTCCACGGAATATCATTTTGATATACCAGTCTCTTAAAAAGGCTTAGGTTATTCAAACCCTAACCCTTAAGATTTCGTTGGGTGAATAATGCCTATTTCGTCTTTTTCATTGAAATTTTTTTATTTTTGTCTTGAAAATTCTTACTCGTTCAGTTCATCTCGTAACCAGAATCCTCCCTTTTTATAATCATCCTAGGTCATGGAACGATTAATAAACACATAGCACAAAATATTATTAATAAAAAATTATTTTATTAATAACTAATTCTTTAAACTTAAATTTTGGACAATCCGATTTTTCCCGGGTTGTCACAGATTTGTATCCCCAATTAAGATACTCTTCCCAAATCATTCATGGAGGAATATTTAGATAATTTTATCTTTACTTATTGTAGCATTGGTATATCATTCCTTATCCGTAGTATATCAACATATAATACTAAGAATGTCACGATGCTCCCACTGACCCTTTTGTACACACTAGGTTCATTCTTTTTTTTTTGATAAAATCAAACTCTTTTGAGTGTCTTATTAAAATGAATGTTTCATTTTTGAGAAGTTTGCTTTAATCGATTTCTCTTAGTGTCGGCAACTCTTACCTCATCGTATGTAACTGGATCATCATCATTATGATGAGTACCTCATCATCATCATCCATGATGAATCTATACCTCACAGGTATATTCGGTACTATTCTAGATTTACGATTCGGTTGTGGTATAATAGGTCTATCTACATGTTCCTCTTATTTGACTTATAGTGTTTTGTGGTTCTTGAACTCTTCAAGATTCTATTATCCTCCCACTAGCCCCTTCTATGATAAACACATTTATCATAGAAGATAGCGTGTTTCACAACAAACACCTTTTGTTAAGTAGGATTATAGAACATATAAACTAAACTTACTTGAGGATGCCCCATAAATCTATACTTTGTTAAATCTTGTCCAAAACTTATCTTTTTAAAACCTTTTCACATAAGCTGGATAACCTCTTATCCTAACATACTTAAGATTAGGAATCCTCCCTGTCCATAACTCTTATGGAGTCTTGGGGTCGGATTTTAAGGTTACCTTTTCGTAGATATACAATCATTTATAGGGCATTACCTCAAAAGGATACTAGAATGTCGGTAAAAATTATTATGGACCACACCATTTTCAATAAGGTACAAATTTTTCTTTTAGATAAATCAATCAATTATTGCGTATCACGAGGCATTCATTATGAGAAAACCATTTGAGATGATCTATAAACTTATTTCACAAGTATTTATTCCTTGATCCGATCAAAGAATCCTAATACTTTATCAATTTATTTCACTTCTGAATTCTTTGAACCTTTCAAATAATTCACATTTGTATTTCAAAAAATACACACATTCAACTATTTGAATACTCATCTCCTTTTCTTATACTAGTTTGTTCAATTTATAAAATAATTTTTCACGTAAGTCAAGTACAAAATCCATTAAGTAATATTCCAATTCTATACAACAATAGAACAACAATTGTTCTTAAATATAATACCAAAGATTTCATTATCTAACAACAAAATGGAAATAATATTTCTAACGAGAACTGAAATACAATAACAACTTATTCACTTAATAGACTTGCCCGTAGGCAATGCTAAACTATAAGTTCCTATGGCTAATGGAACAACCTTTGCTTCATTTTCCACACATATGATTACTTATCTTTGTTTAGCTTTCTACTTCTGCTTGGTTCCTTCATAAATCTATATTTATGAGAACCAAAGCAGGTATCCAATACCCAAAGAACCTAAACTTACAAAAAGATTAATTTCAATCATGAACAAAATTGTATTTGTATCCGAAACTTCACTAAGCTTCTTCAGGTTAGCTTCTGCAAGATTCTTCTCGCAGTTTCTTTTCCAGTGTCCAGGCTTATTGATGTAGTAGCTTTGCTAGCTGTATCAGTTTTGTTCTTATTATCCATTATTTTTGCCTTTCTATTTACCTTCTTTGAATCGTTCTTCTTTTCAGAAGATCCTTTAGCCCCTACCAGTAAGACTTGGTCTTTCTTGGTTGGAAAGTAACTCTCAGCATTTTCAACATGTTAAGCAAATCAGCGAAGCTAATATCTAGCTTGTTCATATGAAAATTTTCATAACAATTGTGAGAAAGGTTTTGGAGTGACTGCAAGAACAAATCTTGACTCAACTCTTCATCCATGACAAAACATGTTGTCCTAATTTTTCAATTAAATTAATCATGTTAAGGACTTTTATCTGTACTGTAGTGTCATCGGTCATTCTAGATCTGAAGAGCTCCTTAGATATCTGATATCTATCAGTCCTAATTTCCTCACCATCAACTACTTGATGTGTAAGAGTATAGTAGGAGCATCCATAGTTTCATGCTGACGCTGAAGCTTGTTACTCATGTATGTGAGCATGATGCATTGAGCCAACTGTGCATCGTCTTACACTTTCTAAAAGTAGCAATCTCTTCCTCAAAAGCATTGTCTGCAACCATTGTAGGGATAGACATATTAAGGACATAAAATAAATTTTCAGCCATGAGAACTATTCTCAAATTCCTTAACCAATCTGTTTAATTTGGTCTGGTTAATATGTATCTAATATGATGCTTCGTAGTGATAGTAATTTAGACATTGTAAAATTTTGTTAATGAATTTTTAATTAACAACATTTTAGCCTACATTCTTTTATTAATTAATTAATTACCAAGATAAATTAGGTCTTATTTTAAATTGGTATCTCCCACTATTTTCTTCAAACTATATTACCCTCACTTATATAGTTCGGCAAAATCTAATTAAAGATTTGCTAGTGAGAATAAGGATCTCATTTCAAATGTATATAGCCTTGTAGTGACACAATAAACTATATATAAATAAATAGGTAGACAACTTTTGTCAATTACATCATCATGTAACTCCTTTTATTTTGCCTCTTAGATTATTTTGATCAAGTGGTGGCACATCCGAATCAAAATTATCTAAGTTAAATCCAACCTAGCACTTCTATATATTCAAAAAAGAAAAACATTGTCCTTGTGGTGACACAACAAAACAACATTGTTCAATTTTTTTTATAAGCATCAAATGTGATAAAATTAGCATCTCAAGAAACTAAGATAAGCCTTGTGGTGACACAACACACTTATAATAATTAATTGATACTCTATTATTTTTATCATGATATAAGACGACGTTTGATATTCTAAATATCTTTGAACGCTTAGGACTTAATATAATTTATTTGAGGAGTTTGTTATTAATTTGTCTCATCTTGTTTAGCACGCATGGACACACACACACACACACACACACACACACATACATGTATATATATAATACGCGTCATATTAATTAATATGTGAAGCATGTTTGCATATATATATATATATATATATATATATATATATATATATATATATATATATATATATATAGTATAAGCATAAGCATAAGCATGCACATATAGAATACTATATTCTATCTGGATTGATTATGGACTTTATTCTAATTTGATTCACTAGAGCCACCAAGTGAACCAAAAGGTCAAACCTAGGGTGCAAGAATTAATTTTAAATATAACTATTACATTTAAATCTGGGCTCCATTACAAACGGGTCTTCAAGCGCTGCTTGCTCCTTGGTCTCTAATTCTTCAAAATTAATTCTAACTATTCCTATTAAAAAACTATTTAAAATAAATATAAACCTTGATCAACAGTCAAGAAAAAGTATATAGGATGTGACGCCCCCAAAATAGGTATACATCACCCATCTTGAGTCGCCAAATACATGGTACAAAATTCAAATACAACTTAATAATACAACTGTCGTGTAAAATACGACAAAACATAAACTGAGAGTTTTAAAACGAATATTGTCTTCTAGACAGTATTCAACTCAAATGGAGTCCTCAATACAATTATTATCACACTATTTCATAGAATAGTAAGGACTACTAATGCTATCATTTGGACTGTCACTCCGTTCCTCGACTAGTCCCGGCTACGTTCTCATTTCCTGAAGAGGACAATGAAAGCAAAAGGGTGAGCTCAACTAGCCCAGTAAGAAATATCATGACTAAGATAATGCAGAATAATTTATCGTTAGCCTTCAACAGTGTTAAACTGATAAAATATAACAAAAATCAAGTTTAACTACAGCGGAATAAGCAATCCATTAGAAGAGTCAAGTAGAGAATAAAATCTACTATCTTCTATAATTTAAAAGGTTTTTCATCACTTTTATCGCTGAGACTCAGCTTAATAAATAATCCACATCATCCATGCACTACGGCCAAGGATATTCATTAGAATCACAACCAAAAATTATCCATGCACTACGGGCTAAGGATATTCGTGTATTTATCAATGGTCATGATTATACCAATAACTGTCCATCAATGCACTACGGGCCAATGAGGACTTTTACCACATCATTTGTAATATTACGGTCATGATTATACCGAATAATCCCTGGTCATAATCATACCAAGTCCATCTATGCACTACAGGCCACAAATGACTTTCAACATAATATGAACATGAGGATGATGACAATGATATAAGAATTCAATAAAACAAGTTCAATGATAAATTTTTAAAGATTTATAATTTAATTTATCCAGAAATCAATAAAGTCCAAATTTTCAACATGATACTGCTTTGTGGAGTAAAATTCAAGAATAATATTGTACCAAAAATAATTTGGACCGAAAACGAATCAATTTTTATCATGAATAGTACTCCGGGTGAATAGTACTTGAGTGAATAGTATCCTATAAATAGTACTTTGGGAATAGTAATCCCGTGAATAGTACTCCGGCATGAAAAAGTTAAAACTTATCAAGAATGCTCCGAATAATATTTTCATGAAAAGATACTGGATGAAGCGCAAATATCAAGGTTATTCAACTAATATAATGGAATTTAGAAGCCAAAACTTTAACAAAACAAGTATAGAATTCAAAATTTGAAACGAAATAATATTACTTACATACTACAGATTATGAAAGAAAATATTATTTCAAGCGAATATTGAACAAAAATAACATTCCTTACGAATACGAAAGAAATAATACCCCTTACCTTAGTAGGAGATCGGATACTGAAATAGCGTAGTAACATAATATTCTTCTTCTTTCTCTCTAATTCTCTCTCTATAGAATTCTCTTGTGAGTCGTAGTGAATTGGTGAAAATGAAAGAAGAAATAAGCTTCTATTTATAGAAGATTTCTAGCTTTAGCCCTTGCAATGTGAAGAGGCAAGTGGCTTGACGACTGGTGATGTGAAAAGAAACGTGGTTTGACGCCTGTAATGTGAAACAACAAGTGGTTTGACGCCTGTAATGTGAAACGACAATTGGTCGACGCCTATAATGTGAAACGACAATTGGTCGATGCTTATAATGTGAAACGACAATTGGTTCGACGCCTGTAATGTGAAACGACAATTGGTTCGACGCCTATAAATATGAAACAGCAAGTGGTTTGACGTCTGGTAAAGGTAATTACTATTAGCGAAAGTGACTCTTAGATGATGACATATGGGCCCCCATAGAATAAACCAAACATACCACAAGCGTCTCATAATAGACTTCTTATTTATATCAAAGATTGAATAAATATTACCACAATTCATTTTATCTTCACTCAACACATTTTTAATCTTCCAACAATTATTCATCATTAATATTATAACTCACAATATTTAATAACCCGATTATTCCCAAGAAGAGGGGGCTTTCCGATAAGAATTTCTCCCTATTGGCGCGCAATTAGGTGACCAAACCTCTCCTCGACAGAACTTTCTAGACATCGTCAATATTACAAATAATAATATGAATAACTTTGTCGTCTCTGTTATTGATTTAATAATATAAAATATTATGCAGATGATACTGTGACAATAATTGAATCGATATGAGATACTATGCAGCAATTATTATAGCAATAATTGAGTATAACTGAGTGGCTTCTTACGTAAGCATCAATAATCAATACAGTGTGCTACTATGCAACCACACGTATTACTATATTTTTATCAACTGGTATTTCAACAGTTAACGGTAAAACTTTCACCGTTATTTTATAAAAAAATATTTTTGTCATTTTTTCAATCCGACAATAATTCTGTTGTGGGGTGCACCAATGATTGTGCCGTCGTACGAATATTCCATGTTAAAATGAATATTCCCCGACCAATCGAATATAATATAACAACTTGCGTACTTTACAAAATTTATAAATATTACCCACAACTATAACATTATATCAAATTCACTCCATAATATTCAAAAATGATATTTATAAAAAATTCATCTTTATTCATAAAAGTTGGGGTCTTACACCCCATTTAATAAAACTCATACATTCATGCATCCAACTAAAATAAAATCCAATCACATTGGTCAATAGTCCATAATCAATCCCATTATTATCATATATATCAACATATTCATTAATAAATAACATTCATATCATGAATAATAAACATTCAATATATACATTGATATCGATTTAGTGGGCAATTTTAATTGGCATAAAATTTAATTTTGAAACAAAATAAACTCCTTTATTTTTAATCAAAATCATAATAAATTTTTTTATTTTATTTTATTCAATTTTGAATAAAAATAAACTCCTTTATTTTTAATCAAATTCCCAATCAAAATAAACTCTTTTATTTTAATTAATAAGGAATCCGATTTCAAGTTCAAAATAAACTCCTTTATTTCAACTTAAAATTGTTGGAAAAATAAAATATGTTGAATCTTATTCCTTATATAAATTAAACAACTTTAATTTTAGGAAATATGGAATCCTATTCTATATATGAATAAACTCATTTATCCTAGGAAACATGGAATCCTATTCCATATGTAAATAAACTCTTTTATTCAAACAAACGGGGAATCTAATTCCAAATAAAATAAACAACTTTATTTTAATCCAATTCCAAATCACAATAAAATTTTATATTTCTAATTTAGAATTACTGAAAAACATGTAATTTAATTTCAATTAAAATAAACCTTTTATCTTAATTAGAAATTAAAGTTAAAAAGTAAATTATATTTCTGGAGAGTGGCGCTGCGACGCTGCTAGTAAACTAGCATTATGCGCTGCGGCGCCACGTCAGCAGTTTTCAAAAAATCAGGGACGGCGTTGCAGCGCCCTGATTATACTGTAATCAAGAGCTGTCGCGTCGGGTTACTCTTCCAAAACCCGAACCGATGCTACAACGCCCAGATTACACTGTAATCCGGCGCTGCGGTGCTAGTGTCTTGAATAAGTTTTTTCGGTTCGCGAATTATGCAATTTTTTACCAAAAACTTGATTTTATGCCAATATATATGCCCAAAAAATTTGTCCCAAACGAAAATCAAATCTGAACAATTAATAACTTACATAAAGGTTTGGCTCTGATGCCACTGCTAGGTTTGTAAGATTTATGAACACAATCAAATTGTATCAAAGTAGCAGAAGCATAAAAATCAGAGTATAAAAATTTTATAAACCATATACTCGAATCATATTTTATGCACAATTATTAATTCAAAAGATGAAGAACAAAAATTATACCTTTGAAGATTCGAGTTTCCTCAGGTACAAGTTCACCTCCAAATCCTTTGATCAACGTTCAACTTGAATCCACCAGGTTTGATTCCGTCCTTTGATCAACATTAGCTACCCAAGTGTTTGACCTCTAGAGGTGATCTACAAAAGAAGAAGAAGTATTCAAGGAGATGGGTGTTTGGAAAAATCTTAGTTTTTCTATCTTAATAGAAAATACGTACTCTCCTAACTCTTGGAATTGTTATTCACGTGTCTTGTGAAAACATCAACCACAACAACCCTCACCCATAATAAGACTCCTCTTATTTATAGATGTAGGCAACCCTCCTTAACAATTAAGGAATTGAGTTTTATTTTAATTAGTTAAACTCCTTTAATTAATTAGGCTCCCAATCTTGTTAGGAATAATTAATTAAACTCTTTTAATTAATTAGCTTTCTAATCTTATTAAGAATATATGAGAGTACTTTTATTAATTAATTACAAAACTCCTTTTGAAATTAAATAATAATAATAATAAGACTCCTCTTATTAATTTATATTTAATATTTCTAAAATATTAAATAATAAATATTAAGCTATTTAATTTATTCTATCACCATAGATTAAATTAAATACACTTAACTTATTATTACGATTATGCCATTTATTTCTTAAATAAATAGTTTTTTCTTTTGCGGTGTGACCCTTTAGGTTCTCTATATTAAACCGGTTGTGAATAAATCAATTAGAACAATTATAACATTATTTAAATAAATACATTAAACTATTAATTTATTTAAACAAATAATATTTATTCTACAATAGGGATAAGCCTCCTTAGCAATCAACGACTTTCCAGATAATATAGATTTCAACATTAATCATAAAAGAACCTTTGAATAAATAGTTACCGTGCAATTCAATCCTTCCACCACACAATTTCAAGTTCAAAATAAACTTTTTTATTTTAACTTAAAATTGTTGGAAAAATAAAATATGTTGAATCTTATTCCTTATCTAAATTAAACAACTTTAATTGTAGAAAACATGGAATTCTATTCCATATGTGAATAAACTCATTTATCCTAGGAAACATGGAATCCTATTCCATATGTGAATAAACTCTTTTATTCAAACAAACGTGGAATTTAATTGCAATTAAAATAAACAACTTTATTTTAATCCAATTCCAAATCACAATAAAATTCTATATTGCTAATTTAGAATTACTAAAAAAACATGTAATTTAATTTCAAATAAAATAAACCTTTTATCTTAATTACAAATAAAGTTAAAAATTAAATTTTGTTTCTGGAGAGTGGCGCTGCGACGCCGCTAGTAAACTAGCATCAGGCGCTATGGCGCCACGTCAGCAGTTTTTAAAAAATCAAGGACGGCGTTGCATCACCCTGATTATACTGTAATCAAGAGATGTCGCGTCGGGTTACCCTTCCAGAACCCGAACCGGTGCTGCAGTGCCCAGATTACACCGTAATCCGACGCGGCGGTGCCAGTGTCTAGAATCAGTTTCTCAATTCGCGAATTATGCAGTTTTTCACCAAAAACTTGATTTTATGCCAATAATTATGCCCAAAATAATTGTTCCAAACACATATTAACATACATATCAAATCTGAACAATTAATAACTTACATAAAGGTTTGGCTCTGATGCCACTGTTAGTTTGTAAGATTCATGAACACAATCAAATTGCATCAAAGTAGCGGAAGCATAAAAATTAGAGTTTAAAAATTTTACAAACCATATACCTGAATCATACTTTATGCACAATTATTAATTAAACGAAAAGATGAAGAACAAAAATTATACCCTTGAAGATTTGAGCTTCCTCAGGTACAAGTTCACCTCCAAATCCTTTGATCAACGTTCAACTTTAATCCACCAGGTTTGATTCCTTCCTTTGATCAATGTTAGCTACCCAAGTGTTTAGCCTCTAGAGGTGATCCACCAAGGAAAAAGAGGGTATTCAAGAATATGGGTGTTTGGCAAAACCCTAATTTTTCTATCTCTATAGAAAATACGTACTCTCCCAACTCTTGGAATTGTTATTCACGTGTCTTGTGAAAACATCAACCACAACAACCCTCACCCATTATAAGACTCCTCTTATTTATAGATGTAGGCAACCCTCCTTAACAATTAAGGAATTGAGTTTTATTTTAATTAATTAAACTCCTTTAATTAATTAGGCTCCCAATCTTGTTAGGAATAATTAATTAAACTCTTTTAATTAATTAGCTTCCTAATCCTATTAGGAATATATGAGAGTACTTTTATTAGTTAATTACAAAACTCCTTTAGAGATTAAATAATAATAAAAATAAGACTCCTCTTATTAATTTATATTTAATATTTCCAAAATATTAAATAATAAATATTAAGCTATTTAATTTATTCTATCACCATAGATTAAATTAAATATACTTAACTTATTATTACGATTATGCCATTTGTTTCTTAAATAAATATTTTTTCCCTTTTGCGATGTGACCCTTTAGGTTCTCTATATTAAACCGGTTGTGAATAAATCAATTAGAATAATTATAATCTTATTTAAATAAATAAATTAAACTATTAATTTATTTAAATAAATAATATTTATTATATAATAGGGATAAGCCTCCCTAGCAATCAACGACTTTTCAGATAATATAGATTTCAACATTAATCATAAAATACCCTTTGAGTAAATAGTTATCGTATAATTCAATCATTCCACCATACAATGTCCCAATTAAATATAAGACATGTAATTATTGTCGAGTTTTATTTTATTTAATTACATGTATTTCGATTCTTAAATGCACAAATCCAAATAATACAAATTAGAAACGTCTTTCTAATTTCATTCTGCCTTGGCCAAGGACTACTGGGTTGTTATTTATCGAATTATATAAGGCATTCTCTTCTTTTACTAGAAGCGGTAGATTCTTTATTGATAATTCATTATCTCCATATATAACTTATTATACCCAAGCATACCCTTTGATATACCTTAATGGTCTTAACAAATAAATCAAAGTATAATTCATTATACACAAGATATTATGATGATCTCAAGTCTTAGGATCACTTATACTACTATCACTTCACGAATTCCTATTGATAGGCAAGTAAAACTCCATTAGGTATTTCTTAGCGAGCCATGTTCAGTGAACTTATTCTCTAATAAGCACCTACATACTTTCTTTAGTGTCTCCACACAAATGATCATGAGATCAATCATCCTCATCCAATGAGCAAGCAACGTATGTACCAATCTATCCGGATTCACTAATCCCCTTTTTAGTAATCCATTGATTGGGAACATTTTAGTTTTTAAGCTATCTAAGAATTTAGATCTAATTAGTATGATCTCATCATGATTCTAAAAGCATTACTTAAAACTATGGGTTTATCATATATTATTAAAACAACACGATGTAGATAAATTAAAGCCTTTAGTAAATGAATACTTTTATTAATAAACGAATAAGATTGTTACAAAGCATATGTTCTATCATCAACATCATTGGCTTGTGTGCATACTATTTTCATTAACATGCCATTCGATTGACTTAAATTTCGTCATTCGTTCGTTTTACATTATTAACGTTCTTTGTTCGTTCATCCATAATTCGGTCATCCGAACTCGAAATTCGTTCATTTTTGAGTCCAGGACTCACGTTTTCTATGTTTTCTTACATTCTTATGAAACCCTAACTATTTGGGTTCCTTAACTTACTTTCAACTTTTCATTCGTCTTTTACGAAAATTCGCCATAACTTCGTTATAGCTAGGTTCAATCGTTCTTCATGAATGTTTCTTTAAATCCTAACCAATCACTAAGTAAATAACTTATACGCGATGGTTTTAAACTTGTCCATCAACAACAAGTTTTAACTATGATGGTTTTTAATTTGTCCATCAATAACATTTTTCGCGTTCGTCACGTGTTCTTCATGTTCTTCATTCGTTCTTCATTTTTAATCGATATTTTGATTACGATTTCATTTTTTCTTTGAATTTGGTGTTATAACTCACCAAACCTTACTTATTTCACCGAATTGTTCATAATATTCGTTCGGATCATTCAAATTCATCAAGTAAATCATAGTTCCTATGAAAGCTTTTAAGAAGTTCTTATTACTAAATTCCAAATTCTTATTTCTTCATTTTCTCATGATTTCAATCATATGAAAATCATTCTTAACATCTTTTACTTCTATTATCATTAAGTTATATGATTCCACATAAAACTTAAAGAAAATCTAGATTAGTGTTAAGTTTTGGATTACCTTTTTTTTTAATCTCCTTCCTTTAGATAAAACTGGCGAATTGCTAGCTTTTCTTCTTCCTTGCCCATCCAAAAATCTTCTCTCTCTCTCTCTCTCTCTCTCTCTCTCCAAGTGTTGATGATTTTTCAAATCACCAACAAATGAATTCTAATTCTCATTTTATAAGCTTTTAAGGCTAGGGGTAAAATAGTCATTTCACCCTAAAGTTACTATTCTCACCTCCTTTCCTAACCTTCTTACTATTCACGAAGCTTCTCTTAGAAGCTTTTTGGTTCCGTCTTGCGAAATTCGTCCAACAGTTTGAAAAACTGCGATTCTCAAAATCCAAATATTTTTGGATATTTTGTCTTTCCTCTACAGATTTACTTTTACGTATTTCTTCAGAAATCCCAAAACTAAATTTTTTTTTGATGAATAGTGTTTTCCTTCACGTTTTCCCGAAACTTAGTTAAACAAATGAAAAGTACATAATAGTACTTTTCGTCATTTTTATTTCGTCTGATTTTTGTACGTTTTTCGAGAAAAACTTTTATCGGCTAACATAACTTTTCACGACTTATTAATGTCAAATCTTTCAACAAAAAGTCATTTCGACATACCGGTCTCTCGAAAAGACTTAGGTTATT
This sequence comes from Panax notoginseng, assembly GCA_016801055.1. Lineage (NCBI taxonomy): Eukaryota > Viridiplantae > Streptophyta > Magnoliopsida > Apiales > Araliaceae > Panax > Panax notoginseng. The sequence continues at coordinate 148,467,214 of CM029013.1, read as the reverse complement.
TAAACCCTAACCCTTAGGGTTTTGTCGGGTGAATAGTGCATATTTCATCTTTTCCTCAAAAATATTTTTCTTCCCGAATTTTTTTTTATTTTTGTCTTGAAAATTTTTATTCGTTCAGTCTAGCTCGTAGCCAGAATCCTCCCGTTTTATAATCATCCTAGGTCCTAGAACAATTAATAAACACATAACACATAATATTATTAATAAAACTTTATTTTATTAATAACTATTTCTTTAAACTTAATTTCTTGACAATCCGATTTTTTCGGGTTTTCACATTCTTCCCCCATATAAAAATTTCGTCCTCAAAATTTCTAAAACCACACCCATACTCGGATGCTTTATTCTTACAACCTTTCACAAAGGTTTAATCTTACTTCTTCTCTTTCTTATAAACATTCTTTTGCTAAGGATCATACATAATCGTCATTAGTTAAATCTCATTTCTAACTTTGTTTTTAATCTTTCGGCATATCACATTCACCCCTTCTTCACAGAACTTCGTCCTCAAAATTTTAACATACCCTTCATCTCAACTTCTCTTCAAAGAAGTTCTTATCTTTCAAACATTCCCTAATCTTCATAACTTAATCTAAAATTTATGAAGTAGAACAAATAAATAGGAATATAAAGATTCCTTTAAAACATTTCACATTCTTATTGAGGGGTCTTATAGACCATGATCTCTTACTAGGTTTAACAATTGTTCATCGTAAACCATTCTTACTTACCCAGTACATTTACAATCACAAAGAAGGTAAACTACCTTTAAATTAGGTGATCAACCTATCCCCATATATATCTCGGGGTTTGTTCTCCTCAGACTTCTTCCTCCGATTCTGCACCAAAGTAATTTGGTTTGGCATAACTTCTTAAAGAATGCTCGATTTTCTTATAACATAACATACCATTTGTCTAGCCAAATCAAATATCTTAGACCATACCAATAAATTGGACATCAATTTGAAATATTCGTCTAGTCAAATCAATTGACATCGACTACTTCTTTAAATTATTTCACAATACTTCAAAATGTTTTATGACGTCATGATACCGCACTATTTCACAGTACGTTGAGGACTTCGTCAGTTTATGACTTTGTCATTCTACATCATACCATAGCGGGTTGTTAATCCAAAGATCACATCCAACACTATGTTCAATTGCATTAATAACTCAATCTTTTTATCATCTCTGCATCAAATGTACTGATGATATAAAATTCATTTTGATATTTCAAATCAATTTCTGTCTATCTGAAATAATTAACATAGATATATAAAGAATAATTCTTTTAAAATTCATTGGTTCCAAAAGTTTGAACCAATCTTTTTCTTTTTAAAAACGCACATATAAGCATGATTTCAATAAACTTCAAAATTTAGCATAGCTAGATGATTTGTAATATCCTTTTTCTCCATCTTCCTTTATTGTCTTACTTACGACAATTCTTAATCTTCTCTAGCACTTTCAACGCTAAGTATATTGAAAATAACTTGTTTTCAATCTAAACATTACTACACCTTAGTATAGTCCATTAACTTATCACACTTTATGTGTTTAGGAACTTTCCACAACCATATATGTTTAAGAACTTATATTTGCAAAATGTAATCCAAGAACAAATCAAGGACTATCCATATGCTTAGGGCTCAGAAAACATAGCATATAACTATGAGCCACAAACTTTTCATAAGTATGAGTTTCAAGAACTCGCACCTATCTTAACATTCTCTACCTATTAAATATATACATGAGAAAAGATTCACCTTCTCACCATATGCATATTGATAGCGCGACATTACTATTCCAATGACTATCACTGTAATAAACTGAGTTGTTGTTACCCCAAAGCACAAACTCCTGCCCATAACAAAAGTTCATACAACTCAGCTATAACACGAGTACACCAATTAAAATTTCACAACATTCTAACTTTCTCTTACTTGATACGAATTTTCTTTAATTCATACATTATTCTTTATAACTCTTCTAAGTCTTTCTTCTCGTACTACTTCATAGTACCATTCATTTATAGCGTTTAGCTATAAATCATCCATCGTTTAACAAAAAATGTGACGTCTCCAAAATAGGTCCATACAACCCATTCTGAATCGCCAAAGACATGTTACAGAATTCAAATACAAATTTCATTTACACAATTATTAACTATCGTGCAAAATACGACAAAACATAGACTGTGAATTTCGATAAAAATATTATCTCGTAGACAATATCCAAACTCAAATAAAGTCCTCATTATAATTATTATCACACTATTTTATAGAATAGTGAGGACTACTATAGCCACTATCTTGGACCATCATTCCATTCCCCGACTAGTCTCAACTATATTCTCATTTTCTGAAGAGAATAATGAAAGAAAAGGGTGAGCTCAACTAGCTCAGTAAAGAATATTATGACTAAGATAATGTAGAATAAATTATCCTTAGTCTTCAACAATATAAAAACTGATAGAATACAATAGATGTAATACCTAGGAATTTTCAAATATTATTAATAAATAAATTAATGAAAGTTGAGTATTTATTTGAGTATAAATAAATATTGTCGAGGCATGGTTTATAGAAATCCTATTCAATTAAGTTAACTATTGGACACTATGACAGTAAAGTAATGTGGTGTGATTGGTGAAGAGCTTGATATAAAACTTATGAAAATTTGCCTAGTGTGGCATAATAAAACTTACCAAGTGAATTAAGAAGGAAATAGTTTAATAAGAGGAAGATTAATTATGTGTGATTGTATAATTTCATGTATGGAATGAATAGACTCTATAACTAGTAGTATTATCAATTTGGAATTTAATTCATGCTATATGAAACTAGTATGGTTATAGAGGTCGGAACTGGCATAGAGCTAAACCAGTTTGACACTGCCAGGGACCGGCGCAGTTGCGCCCTCCCTGCAGTATAAACTGGCGCAGCTGTGCCAGTGGCCAAAAATGTGAAAAGTTAGTTATTGTAGTGGCTGTTAAATGGAACATTATTGTGATGTGTGACATCATTAAAATCATATGATGAGAGTACATTTAAATGGTATGAGGTACCCAGTAGTCCAATAAAATCATATGTGACATTTAAAATGGACATTTAATATTGGATAGTGATATAATATTGATATATGTGCAATAATAATATCTATGGGGAATACCCGGGCAATAATACCTAACTGCGTTATTTTATCTTCATTAAATATTAAATTATGTGGACCCAGTGTACATGAACCAAACTATGCATTATTTAACCAAGTTGCTGAGCTTTTAAACCATTATCCCAAAATTAGTTCCTAGACAGTGTTCTATATCTTTTTAACGCAAACTACCGACCTGTGCACAGTAACCTTAAGCTAGGTGATCATTGCTATGCAAATGGCTGGGAGTGGTGGTTGAACAACTCTTCCATAATCATTGTGTTCTTCTTCTACCTCATGGACTCAGACTTTGGTGTAAAGCCACTAACTAGATAACAATTCTTCTATAAAAGGGCAGCTCCATTCTTCCTTTCCCGTTACTGTAAAATTGTCTGTCAAATTCTAAGTTTGAGAGTGTGAGTTGCTGGTAATTGAGGAGGAGTCAAGATAGTGCAGAGAGAAGGAACTAATGAAAGTAGTATGCACACAAGCCAATCATGTTTGATGATAAAGCATATACTTTGTAACAATCTTATTCATTTATTAATAAAAAGTATTAATTTATTAAAGGCTTTTAATTATCTACATGATGCTGTTTTATAATATGTGATAAATCCATAGTTTTAAGCAATGCTTTTAGAATAATGATGATGATCATTCTAATGAGATCTAAATTCTTAGAAAGCTTAACACTAAAATAGTTCCCAATTGTTGGATTACTAAATTGGGGATTAGTGAATCCGGATAGATTGGTACATACGTTGCTTGTTCATTAGATGAGGATGATTGATCTCATGATCATTTACGTGGAGACACTAAAGCAAGTATGTAAGTGCTTATTAGAGAATAAGTTCACTGAACGTGGCTAGCTAAGGAATACCTAATGGAGTTTTACTTGCTTGTCAATAGGAATTCCTGTAGTGATAGTAGTACAAGTGATCCTTGGACTTGAGATCATCATAATATCTTGTGTATGATGAGTTATACTTTGATTTATTCCTTAAGACCCTTAAGGTGTATCAAAGGGTATGCTTGGGTATAATAAGTTGTACATGAAGATAATGTATGATCAAAAAAGAATCTACCACTTCTAGTAAAAGAAGATAAATGTCCTATGTGATTCAATTAATGACAACCCAGTAGTACTTGGCCAAGGCAAAATAAAATTAGAAAGGAGTTTCTAATTTGTATTATTTGGAGTTGCGCATTTAAGAGTCGAAATACATAAAATTAAATAAAATAAGACTTGACAGTAATTTCATGTCTTATATTTAATTGGAACATTGTATGGTGGAAGGATTAAATTATACGGTAACTATTTACTCAAAGGTTCTTTTATGATTAATGTTGAAATATATATTATCTGAAAAGTCGTTGATCGCTAGGGAGGTTTATCCCTATTGTAGAATAAATATTATTTATTTAAATAAATTAATAGTTTAATTTATTTATTTAAATAAAATTAGAATTGTTCTAATTGATTTATTCACAACCGGTTTAATATGGAGAACCTAAAGGGTCACACCATAAAAGGAAGAATAATTATTTAAGAAGTTAATGGCATAATCGTAATAATATGTTAAGTATATTTAATTTAATCTATGGTGATAAAATAAATTAATTAGCTTAATATTTATTATTTAATATTTTGAAAATATTAAATATAAATTAATAAGAGAAGTCTTATTATTATTATTACTATTATTATTATTATTATTTAATTTCTAAAGGAGTTTGGAAATTAATTAATAAAGTACTTTCAAATATCCTAATAAGATTAGGAGGCTAATTAATTAAAGGATTTTAATTAATTAAAATAAAACCCAATTCCTTAATTGTTAAGGAGGGTTGCCCACATCTATAAATAAGAGGAGTTTTGTTATGGGTGTAGAGTTGTTGTTGACTTTTTCACAATAGACGATTCCAATAGTTGGAGAGTACACTCCTTTTCTATAAGAGATAGAAAAACTAGGGTTTTGCCAAACACTCATCTTCTTGAATCTTTATTCTTTCTTGGTGGATCACCTCTAGAAGCCAAACACTTGGGTGGCTAACGTTGATCAAAGGAAGGAATCAAGCCCGGTGGATTCAAGTTGAACGCGAAAAAGATTGGAGGTGAACTTGTACCTGAGGAATCTCGAATCTTCAAGGGTATGGTTCTTGTTCTTCATATCTTTTCGTTTTATTAATAATTGTGCATAAAGGATGATCCGGGTATATGGTTTGTAAAATTTTAAACTCTGATTTTTATACGTTTTCGCTTATTTTGTGCAATTTGATTGCGTTCATGAATATTACAAACCTAACAGTGGCATCAGAGCCAAACCTTTATGCGAATTATTAATTATTTTAATTTGATATGTATATTGATATGTGTTTAGAACAATTTAATTAGGCATAATTTTATTGTATAATTTTTTTTTAAAAAGGGACCGAAATCTTTTTTTTTTGGCGAAGCCTGTTGTTAACCGTGTTTACTTGATATATATATATATATATATATATATATATATATATATATATATATATATATATGTATGTATGTATATTTGGATGTCACGAATTTTAAGAGGCTGGTATCCATCAAGATTCACGTGCTTTACAGGATCTTTTGTATCGTATATATATGATAATATATATTATTATTAACCAAATGGATCATTGAATCATTATATATATAATACTTCTATACAGTATCCTATGCAAGGGCATTCGACTAATATGATTATATATTAAAATATATAAATATATATATATATATATATATATATATATATATATATATATATTATATATATATATTCGTAATTTATTTTATAAGTTTAAAATAAAAAAAAATATTTTAATTTTAAAATTGGAATTTCATGTTAATTAATTACAGTTAGAATTGGATTACATGATAACCAATTGGAGTTGAAATTGGATTCCATATTTTTTTAAATAAAGGAGTTTATTTAGATATGAAATAAGATTTCATATTATTCAAAATAAAGGAGTTTGTTTATGAATAAGGAAGAGAATCCGTATTTTCTTAAATAAAGGAGTTTATTTAGATACGGAATAAGATTTCATATTATTTAAAATAAAAGAGTTTATTTGTGAATAAGAAAGAGAATTCGTGTTTCCTTTAATAAAAGAGTTTTTTTTTTACTTGGAATTGGATTACATAATTAATTAAAATAAAAGAGTTTATTTTGATTAAAGATTTTGATTAAAATAAAATAGTTTATATTTTTCAAAATTGGATAAATTAAAATAAAAGAAGTTTATTTTGATTTAAATTTGGATTAAAATAAAGGAGTTTATTTTGATTCAAAACTAGATTTTATGCTAACTAAATTTGCCCATTAAATGATATCAATATATATATATATATATATATATATATATATATATATATATATATATATATATATATATATTGAATGTTTATTATTCATGAGATGAATGTTATTTATTGATGCATATGGTGATGTGTATGATAATAAATAGGATTGATTATGGACTATTGACCAATATGATTGGATTTTATTTTAGTTGGATGCATGAATGTATGAGTTTTATTAAATGGGGTCTGCGTACCTCGTCTTCTCTAATTTTTTCTTAATGTAAATTCTATCTCCCTCCTATGTACTTCCCCTTGACTGCTGATCAAGGTTTTTATTTATTTTAAATAGTTTTGTAATAGGAATAGTTAGAATTAATTTTAAAAAATTGGAGATCAAGGAGCAAGGAGCGTTTGAAGACCCGTTTGTAATGGAGCCCGAGTTTAAATGTAATAGTTATATTTAAATATTAATTCTTTCACCCCTAGGGTTTGACCTTTTGGTTCACTTAGTGGCTCTAGTGAACCAAACTAGAATAAAGTCCATAATCAATCCGGGTAGAATATAGTATTCTATATGTGCATGTTTATACTATATATATTATATATTATGCAAACATGCCTCACATGTTAATTAATATGACGCGTATTTTATATATATATGTGCATGTGCGCTAAACAAGATGAGACAAATTAATAACAAACCCCTCAAATTTTTTATATTAACTTCTAAGCGTTCAAAGATATTTGGAATATCGAACGTCGCCTTATAGCATGATAAAATTAATAGAGTATTAAATATTTAATATGAGTTTGTTGTGTCACTACAAGGCAAGTATTAAGTATTTAAGATGTTAATTTATCACATTTGATGCTTATAAAGAAAATTGAACAATATTGTTTTGTTGTGTCACCACAAGGACAATATTTTTCTTTTTTGAATATATGGAGTGCTAGGTTGGACTTAACTTGGATAATTTTGATTCGGATGTGCCACCACTTGATCAAACTAATCTAAGAGACAAAATACAAGGAGTTGCATAGTTGATATAATTGACAAGAGTTGTTTACCTATTTATTTATATATAGTTTGTTGTGCCACCACAAGGCTATATATACATTTGAAATGGGATCCTTATTCTCACTAGCATATCTTTAATTAGATATTGCCGAACTATATTAGTGAGGGTAATATAGTTTGATGAAAATAGTGGGAGATACCAATTTAAAACAAGGCCTAATTTATTTTGGTAATTAATAAAAGAATGTATTGTAAAATGTTGTTAGTTACATATTCATTTATAGAATTTTATAATGTCTAAATTACGATCAATGTAAAGCATATTAGATGCTATTTAACCGGACCGAATTAAATGGATTGGTTAAAGAAATTGAGAATAGTTCTCATGGCTGAAAAGCTATCTTATGTCCTTAATATGCCTATCCCTGCAATGGTTACAGACAATGCCTCTGAGGAAGAGATTGCTACTTTTAGAAAGTGACAAGATGATGCACAGTTGGCTCAATGCATCATTCTCGCATCCATGAGTAACGTGCTTCAGCGTCAGCATGAAACTATGGATGCTCCTACTATATTCCTACACATCAAGTAGTTGATGGTGAGGAAAGTAGGACTAATAAATATCAGATATCTAAGAAGCTCTTCCGATCTAGAATGACCAATGACACTACAGTACAGATACAAGTCCTTAACATTATCAATTTGATTGATCAATTAGGACAACATGTTTTGTCATGGATGGAGAGTTGAGCCAAGATTTGATCTTGCACTCACTCCCGGACTCCTGTCATAATTTTTGTAATTTTTTCATATGAACAAGCTAGATATCAGCCTCGCTGATTTGCTTAACATGTTAAAAAATATTGAGAGTCACTTTTCAACCAAGAAAGACCATGTCTTACTGGTAGGGGCCAAAGGATCTTCTTTAAAGAAGAACGATTCAAAGTAGGTAAATAGAAAGGGCAAAAACAAAGGATAATAAGAACAAAACTGATATGGATAGCAAAGGAGTTTGCTTCCACTACAATACGCCTAGACACTGGAAAGAAACTGCAAGAAGCATTTTGCAGAGGCTAACTAGAAGAAGCTTAGTGAAGCTTCGATTACAATTATAGTTTTGTTCATAAATGAAATAAATTTTTCTTTAAGTCAAGGTTCTATTTGGGTATTGGATACCGACTTTGGTTATCATAAATATAGATTTATGAAGGAACCAAGCAAAAGTAGAAAGCTAAACAAATATAAGTAATCCTATGTGTGAGAAATGAAGCAAAGGTTACCACATTAGCCATAGAAACTTATAGTTTAGCAATGTCTACGGGCAAATCTATTAAGTCAATAAGTTGTTATTGTATTCTAGTTCTTATTAGAAACATTATTTCTATTTTGTTGTTAGACAATGAAATCTTTGGTATTATATTTAAGAACAATTGTTGTTCTATTTATAATAATAATGTTTCGTATAGAACTGAAATATTACTTAATGAATTTTGTGTACTTGACTTACGTGTAAATATATTTTGCAAATTGAACAAACTAATATAAGAAAAGGAGATGATCATTCAAAGAGTTGAATATGTGTATTTATTGAAATACATGTATGAATTATTTGAAAGGTTCAAAGAATTCAGAAGTGAAATAAATTGACAAAGTATTAAGATTATTTGATTAGATCAAGGAATAAATACTTGTGCAATAAGTTTCCAGATCATCTCAAATGATTTTCTTGTAATGGACTCCTCCTGATACGCACTAATTAATTGATGTATCTGAAAGAAAAAATCATACCTTGTTGGACATGGTACGGTCCATAATGATTTTACCGACATTCCAGTATCCTTCTAGGGTCATGTCCTAGAAATGGTTGTATATCTACGAAAAAAAGGTAACCTCAAAATCCAGTCCCAAGACTCCGTAAAAGTTATGGATAGGGAGGATTCCTAATCTTAAGTATGTTAAGATAAAGGGTTGTCCAACTTATATGAAAAGGTTTCAAAGGATAAGCTTGGGACAAAATTTGACAAGTACAAATTTGTGGGACATCCTAAAGTTAGTTTAGGGTATATGTTCTATAATCCTACTTAACAAAATGTGTTTATTGCTAAACACGCTATCTTCTAAGATAAAGGTGTTTATCATTGAAGGGGCTAGTGGGAGGATAATAGAATCTTGAAGAGTTCAAGAACCACAAAATACTATAAGTTAAATAAGAGGAACTTGTAGATAGACCTACTGTACCACAACCGAATCGTAAATCTGGAATAGTACTGAAGATACCTGGGAGGTATAAATTCATCATGGATGATGATGATGAGGTACGCATCATAGAAGATGATGATCCAGTTACATACAATGAGGGAAGAGTTGTACACACTAAGAGAAATGGATTCAAGCAAGTTTCTCAAAAATGGAACATTCGTTTTGATGAGACAATCAAAAGAGTTTGATTTTATCAAAAATAAGAATGAACCTAGTGTGTACAAAAAGGTCAGTGGGAGTGTCATGACATTCCTAGTATTATATGTTGATATACTACGGATAAGGAATGACATACCAATGCTACAATCAGTAAAGATAAAGTTGTCTAAACATTCTTCCACGAATGATTTGAGAAGAGTATCTTAATTGGAGATAAAATCTATACAGATAGATTAAAGAGGATGCTCGACTTAACCCGAGTAACGTATATTCATTTGATGCTAAAGTCGTTTAGCATGGAAAACTCCAAGAGTTGTCTCATATTGATGAGACATGGAGTGTATCTCTCTTAATAGTCCCCATAGACTCGTGAAAGAGAGATCGCATGAGTAACTATCATGTATACAATGAAAAGTACGAAACCTGATGTTGATCAGTCATATTCTGGAGAAGTTCACTATGAGTCAGTGAAAAATATCTTAAAGTACTTAACCGGCACTAAGGATGTGATCATATTCATGGTGGGTCTAAATTAAAACTAGAGGGCTTAACAAACTTAAGTTTTTTCAGACAGACCAAGACGACATAAAATCCACTTTAAGGTAAAGCGTTACCTTGAACAGTGGTGCAATGAATTGGAAAAGTTCTAAATAGCAAAGAGTTGTTGGTTTAGTGATAAAGACAAAGTATATAGCTGTACATGAAGCTGCAAGTTGATTATTTAAATGTAAAGTTCATTACAGAACTAGGAATAGTTCTTAAGTCTCATCTTGGATCTAAACATGTGTTGTGACACTTTCATTTGAATATAGGAATCATTAAAAGATGGAAAATCACTATAGAGATAGTGGACTCTCAAGAAAAACATTATATATCCATTAACTAAAGCTTATCCAACAGTAGGATAATCGTCACTTAGAGAAGAAAGGTATGAGATATCATGGCGATTGGTTTTAGTGTAAGTGGGAGATTGAAAGTAGTATGCACACAAGCCAATCATGTTTGATGATAAAACATATACTTTGTAACAATCTTATTCATTTTTTAATAAAAAGTATTAATTTATTAAAGGCTTTTAATTATCTATATGATGCTGTTTTATAATATGTGATAAATCCATAGTTTTAAGCAATGCTTTTAGAATAATGATGATGATCATTCTAACGAGATCTAAATTCTTAGAAAGCTTAAAACTAAAATAGTTCCCAATCGTTGGATTACTAAATTGGAGATTAGTGAATCCGGATAGATTGGTACATACGTTGCTTGTTCATTGGATGAGGATGATTGATCTCATGATCATTTGTGTGGAGAGACTAAAGCAAGTATGTAGGTGCTTTTTAGAGAATAAGTTCACTGAGTGTGGCTCGCTAAGAAATACCTAATGGAGTTTTACTTGCCTGTCAATAGGAATTCCTGTAGTGATAGTAGTACAAGTGATCCTTAGACTTGAGATCATCATAATATCTTATGTATGATGAGTTATACTTTGACTTATTCCTTAAGACCCTTAGGGTATATCAAAGGGTATGCTTGGGTATAATAAGTTGTACATGGAGATAATGTATGATTAATAAAGAATCTACCACTTCTAGTAAAAGAAGAGAAATGTCCTATGTGATTCGATTAATGACAACCCAGTAGTCATTGGCCAAGGCAGAATAAAGTTAGAAAGGAGTTTCTAATTTACATTATTTGGAATTGTGCATTTAAGAGTCGAAATACATATAATTAAATAAAATAAGACTTGACAGTAATTTCATGTCTTATATTTAATTGGAACATTGTATGGTGGAAGGATTGAATTGTACGGTAACTATTTACTCAAATGTTCTTTTATGATTAATGTTAAAATCTATATTATCTGGAAAGTTGTTGATCACTAGGGAGGCTTATCCTTATTGTAGAATAAATATTATTTATTAAAATAAATTAATAGTTTAATTTATTTATTTAAATAAAATTAGAATTGTTCTAATTGATTTATTCACAACCGATTTAATATGGAGAACCTAAAGGGTCACACCATAAAAGGAAGAATAATTATTTAAGAAGTTAATGACATAATCGTAATAATATGTTAAGTATATTTAATTTAATCTATGGTGATAGAATAAATTAATTAGCTTAATATTTATTATTTAATATTTTGAAAATATTAAATATAAATTAATAAGAGAAGTCTTATTATTATTATTATTTAATTTCTAAAAGAGTTTGAAAATTAATTAATAAAGTACTCTCAAATATCCTAATAAGATTAGGAGGCTAATTAATTAAAGGATTTTAATTAATTAAAATAAAACTCAATTCCTTAATTGTTAAGGAGGGTTATCCACATCTATAAATAAGAGGAGTCTTATTATGAGTGTAGAGTTATTATTGACTTTTTCATAACAGACGATTCCAATAGTTGGAGAGTACGCTCTTTTTCTATGAGAGATAGAAAAATTAGGATTTTGCCAAACACCCATCTTCTTGAATCTTTATTCTTTCTTGGTGGATCACCTCTAGAGGCCAAACACTTGGGTGGCTAACATTGATCAAAGGAAGGAACCAAGCCCCGTGGATTCAAGTTAAACGCGAAAAAGATTGGAGGTGAACTTGTATCTGAGGAAGCTCGAATCTTCAAGGGTATGATTCTTGTTCTTCATATCTTTTCGTTTAATTAATAATTGTGCATAAAGGATGATCCGAGTATATGGTTTGTAAAATTTTAAACTTTGATTTTTACACGTTTTCGCTTATTTTGTGCAATTTGATTGCGTTCATGAATATTACAAACCTAACAACTAAGCATACTAAGCTACAAAGAAGGAAAAATTCTTGCTTGTATACTTAATTTTAAAGTTTACAAATCATGGAAATTCTACTAAATTCTTACAAATTAGATTTGGAATTATGCTACCAAAGTGTTTGTGAAGTGTGTATACATGTATGGAACCTTTAATAATGAACTTGAGCATGTTTAAACTAAAGAAATCAAAGTTGGGTTGATACTCTGTAGAACGAAGCACCTTTCTGGTTCTGGTCCAGGAAGGGTTTGTACTAGGGTGCAGCGCAGCTGCGCTAGTCCCCAGAACTAGATTCTGGTCTCTGTTGTACTTTGTTGTTTCTAACTTGGTATTATGACCTTTACATGCATGAAAAGAAGTATAACATGTGGTATAAAACATTTTTATGGGATATGAATTGTCCAAAATGGTTTAGTAGGAGTTCTATAACAAAAACTTAAAATAAGTTTTGATGGAACTTGTATTCTGCAAATTCTGAGCATGATAGTATACATATCTGACTGACTTCTGAACATAAATGAGCATGAGTGGTGATTTATAGTTCCTTTGTGCATGACTAACTTGTTTAGACTTTGAGTTAAATGACTTTTTCAAAGAAAACTTAACATATTGAGACTATCCATAAATACCACATGGAGTATGCTCTGACCCTGTGAGTATACAAACATGACTTAACTATATAGGAAAAGAGATTTAAAGATGTTTTGTATGTGTTAGATTGCATTATTCAAAGTTTAAAATGATTTCAAAAGTAAACTCGGATATATTTTTAAACTAAGTTGTATTAGTGTGAGTAGTTAAGTTCTGAAGATTTAAGATGGCATGTTTATGTTCATTATGTCTCTAAACATGATTCTTACGTGTTAGACATAATGAAAGTTAACCAAGCATGAGTTTAAGCATGTTTTAAAGTGATAAACGATGCTAGCTAGGCATAAATGATGTGAACACTTATAAGCATGCGTGGTACAAATTATGTGATCTCTTTATGTGGACATATGGTTAACCTAGTAGGCCCTGTGATTCTATGACCCTATTTGGCCTTAATGCCTTAGAACTCCCAAACTAAAACCATGACATGTAAAGGTGAACTTAAGATGGTCATACGTGTATGTAAAGTCCTCTAGCATGTGTGCATGATAATTGTTAATATCTTGGTATGCTAAAAATTAGACTAAAACCAGGAGAGCAGAAGCTCAACTCTGGTCCGGCTACAGGACAGCGTAGCTGCGCCACCCTAAGCCTAATCAGGGCGCAGCTGCGCCACCCTGCAATGCAGTCTGTCTAATCTACTTGTGATATGAGATGTGGTGCATGCTTTTATTGTTGTCTAAATCTTTAATACATGTCTAAATACAGTATTCAAAGTATCAATAAGCATGGTAACGATATAATCATATGTTTCAGATGTTTTTATAAACTTTCAAACGTTAATTCAAAAGAGGATTACGAACTATGTTATTTGATTTCATAGTGTCTTGCAAACTAATTTTGTGTTACGTGTGTGTAAAGTGCGTAATGACTTACGTATAGGATTATACGGTTAAGTTAGAATCGTATGTGTATGATAAACTTATATATCGAATTTGTGTATTGGATCTACATAACTAATGAATATCCTAGATACATAATTATGTTATAATAGGATTCGAAAAGTGTTGATAAGCTTTACTTTGGTAAACTACGCTTGAGGCAAGTATATGAACTCTATTTTATATTAAGCAAGTATCCTAACCTATGCATTTACTTTATGCAAGGAATCTATGATGATGCAAGTTTCTAACTTACACAACTTTGGCTATTGTGCAAGTATCTAAATTTTATGATTCTTATCTTATGACATAATACTTCATAGTTAGAATAGAGTTGTTTATATTCTTGAACTTTGATTTTGAGTATTGGACTTTTAATTGTTCGTATATACACTTAAAGATCGGTCAATGCCAATTGATTCGGCTAGACCTAAATCATAATTTGAAAGCGATCCTAACCATTTGATTGGTGCGGAATCTTGTATTGACTGAGATGAACAACCTTCTTTGAAGGGGAAACTATGTTGTCGGGAGACCAACATGCGCACTTGAGTACGATTAAACGATATGCATAATGTAGGGTACTTTAGGCTGATCACCTGTTGTACTCGTTTTTGTCGAATTTTCAGTATAATACTATTAATTCTGGTAGAAGTTCATAGTCCTTAGTGACTACTCAGTATTCTTTACTTTGAAATCTAGAAATGGTTAAGCATTGATATCTTTCAGTCCATAGTGACTTGCATTGAGAATTGTTGATAATTCCTGAACTATTATTCACTGTCATACCCTTGAAGATTTGAACTCTATATATGATCACCCTTTTTTCGATATTACTTGCTAGGCAAATTTGTTGCTCATCCTTGCTTTCCTTAAAACTTTCAGTTAAGGCAGAATGTGGTGAACCCTCAGGTAAGGACAAATGTAAAGAAAAGGCTTCATAATAGTTTTATTTCTTAGTGTTAGGAATTTATTACTTTATGTTGTAGAAGGACTTATTTACTGTGATGTATTAAGCTATGCTTAATTTAAGTTGTAATGTAATAGTAACGATTGCGAGACCTTGGGACGAGAATAATTATGTTATAATAATGAAATTTATTCTATTTTCTGTTGTGTGAGATTTTGATTTATTATTAGAGTTAGTACATGATGAACCAAATTCGAGATATGAGTGTCTGAATTTGGGGGCGTCACAATAGACAACAAGTTTAACTAAAGTGGAACAAGCAATCCATTAGAAGAGTCAGGTAGAGCATGATGTCTATTACCTTCTATGATTTAAAAGTTCATCATCAATATTATATCTCTATAACACAACTAAATAAATATTTCACATCAGCGAATTATCCATGCGCTACGGACCAATGATATTCGTTAGTATCACCAGTGGTCATTATCATGCCAAACAACTATCTATCTATGCACTACGGGCCAAAGAGGACTTTCACTACATCATTTGTCTGTAACATTACGGGTCATGATTATATCAATACAAAATTCCTGATCATAATCATACCAATCAACAGTCCATCTATGCACTACGGGCCAAAGATGACTTTCACCACAATATAAGCATGAGGATGATGACAATGATATAAAAAATAAATCAAGTGAGATCAAGGATAAATATTAAAGATTTATAATTCAATTTGTCCAGAGTTTAAGAATGTCCAAATTGTCAACATGATAATTAATTGTGGAGTAAAATTCAAGAATGATATTCATGTATTAAAAATAAATTGGACATAAAAGAAACCAATTTTATCGTGAATAGTACCCCGGGTGAATAGTACCCGAGTGAATAGTACTCTATGAATAGTACCCCGGCATGAAAAGATTAAAATTTTATAAAAATATTCAGAAAAATATTTCAGTGAAATGATACTAGATGAAGCACAAAATTCAAGATATTCAACTAATTTCAGGGAGTATAGAAGCAATACTTATTAAAATAAGTGTAAATTTAGGAATATGGAACGAAATAATATTACTTATATACTATAGAGTATGAAGAAAATAATATTTCTTACGAATATTGAACGAAAATAATATCCCTTACCTTAGTAGGAGAGTAATTTCGACTGGTATAGCGGGAATATTCTTGAAGAAAACTTGCACTATTTGCCACACTCAAAGTATCCTTTTGCTCAAAAGAAATACGCACAATATTATAGAAGAAGAATTCTCTGATTCTGGTGTGATTTTCATTTCTTAACTAAGTATCCTATTTATATGGGAATGGCAGGGCACTATTTAAGAAAATAATCACGAACACACAGTAACTTTTTCACGGACTAAATTCACGTGAATTTTTGATTTTTACTATTATTTATTGTGCAATAAAATATTCTAATAAAACGAAAACTTTATATAAAATATAATATATTCTATTTATAATCTAATAAAACGAATAACTTTATATATAATATAAAAAGTATTCTGTTTTATATTAAAAAAAATTCTGTTTTATTATTATTATAATAATAATAAAACAAAACTGAGATAACTTTCTACCGGCAATTTTGAAAAATGAGTAAGTGGGGGTCCATGTAATAAGCCAAACCTACAACAAATACTTCATGAAAAACCCCTATATTTATATCAAAAATTGAATATATATTTACCACAAATCACTTATCTTCAATATACACATTTTTAATCTTTCAACAATTATTCATCATTAATATTATAACTCACAATATTAATAACTAGATCATTACCAGGAAAGAGGGGGCTTTCCGATAAGAACTTCTCCTTATTGTCGCGCAATTAAATAACCTAACCCCTTTCCTCGACAAAATTTTCTAGACATTGTCAATAATGCAAATAATTATATGAATAATTGTGTCGTCTTAATATTGATTTAATAATATAAAATATTGTGTATATGATACTGTGACAATAATTGAATCAATAATATGAGATATTATGCAGCAACTATTGTGGCAATACTTGAATAAAACTGAGTGACTTCTTAAGTAAGCATCAATAATCAGAGATAATGTACAATACCGTGTGCTACTGCGCAACCACACATATTACTGTACTTTTATCACCGAGTATTTCAATAGTTAACGGTAAAAGTTTTGCCGTTATTTTTATAAAAAAGTTATTTCTGTCGCTTTCTATATCCGACAGTAATTCTGTTGTGGGGTCCACCAATGATTGTGCCGTCGTACGAATATTCCCTGACAAAAAGAATATTCCCTGACCAAACGAATATTTTATGACAACTTGCTTACTTACAAATTTTGTACATATCACCCATAACTATAACATTATATCAAATCATACCTTATTATTCAAAATAATATTTAGAGAAAATTAAATCTTTATTCATAAAAAGTTGGGGTCCTACAACCTCCCCTTATGAAATTTCGTCCTCGAAATTGATGTACGTACCTGGTATGTCGAAGAGGTGAGGATACCTTGTTGTCATTTCAGATTCTAACTCCCAGGTCATTTTCTCAATATCATGGTTTTTCTTCATAAAACTTTAACTTGAGGTATAACCTTTGAGCGTAGAATATGTTCCTTCTTATCCAAGATTTTAACAGGTACCTCTTCATACGTTTAATCTTCCGCTATCTCATCTGGTTCTAATTCAATAGTGTGTTTTGGGTCTTCCACATATTTACGTAACATAGATATGTAAAAAACGTTATGAACACAAGACATACTTGGCGGTAAGGCGAGTCTATAGGCCACAGTTCCTACTCGATCGAGAATTTCAAATGGACCAATGAATCGAGTGTTGAGCTTTCCTCTCTTTTCAAATCTCGTAACTCCTTTCATGGAGCAACACGTAATAATACATGATCTCCAATGTTGAATTCCACGTCTCTTCGATGAAGACCAACATAACTCTTTTGTCGATCTTGTGAGGTTTGTTTACATTGCCGGATCATTTGAATCTTTTCCGTAGTCATACGTACTATGAAGCCCCAAAACCCTAATAAGATTCGGTTATGTAAATTCAGTTATATTAATAAAATCTCTCCGTTCTGAAAGTGTTTTGTGTTATTATATACTGTGTTTACCAAATTAGGTCAAATAAATTTTCTTCTGAGATTTAACGCTTTGTCGTGCTTTTTAGAATTTATGAAAAATTTAAGTTAAGAACCCTAGATTACAAACCCTAACCCTAGATTACAAACCCTAATTTGTAAACCTTAATCCTAATTAGCTAGACTAAACCCTAATTAGGTTTTCCTAACACCTAAACATAATTGCAAAACTTCAATTAGGTATTAATAAACATCATTAAGCAACCCTAATCATAAAAACCAAAACCCTAATCAAGATTAAAGAGAATTAGGGCATAATTAAGTTACTAATCTAATCAAACTAGCACACAAGTAGGTTAGGAGTCACCAAACCAAGTCTCAAGAGTGCACATGGTCTGGCAACCTTCCCCAAGCAGCACAAGTAACTTAGCAATAGATCTTTGTGGAGGCAAGTTGGTAAAATGACCAAAAACCCTATGTTGCTAAAGTCTATAAATAGCAACACATCCTCTGGCCAAACCCCACGAATTCTCTAAGCCTGTACACTCTTATAAATATACCGAAACAAGCCTTGGTGATACTAACAACAGAATCAGTAACCAGAAATCAAAATCAAGCAACAAAGGTGCAAATCCTAATTTTAAACTAGATCTTTGATGCTATGTTTAATTTGTTGTTTAGATATTTAGTATATGTAATAACATGTTAGAAAGTATGTTAAGTTGATAGAACATGTTTTCATAACATCTAGATGCATCAAAATAGTATTTTAAGCAATCTGGAAATTCTGGAAAAACAGGTCTGACAGTCGAATGTCAGAGCATGTAGATCCATTTATGTTAATAGTTAGGTCTGTTAATTGTATGTTAGTTGTAGTATTACATGAGGTCTTTAATCTGGAAAAGAAAACAGGTTCATTGGAATCATATATTGCAAGGTATAGGTGGGCAAAAGTGGTTGACCGATCATGAAGTTCTGTTTTCTGGGTTGCCCAGAAAACTCAAGAACAAGTTGAACCGACTACTTTGACCAAACTTTTAATCGCTTTCTGATTGTTGTTATGATGTCTAAATATAATGAATTGATACCCTGATATGCATACTACATATCTATGACATTCAAATGCTTAATCAATTCATAGGATTACTGAAATTAATGGTCAAAAGTCGTTGACCAAGCATGACTATGTTTTCTAGGTTACCCAGAAAACTGAAGAACATGAAGAACAACCTTTGGTTGTACTTTGACCAACATAGATTTAGACCTTAGAATCATACTCTGTCCAAATCAGTGTTACATATATGTACCTTGATATATAGACTACCTATTACAACAAACAAAACACAAATCTATCACACGGATTGAAAGATTTAGAAGCCACAAAATCGTTGACCGACAATGACCACTGTTCTGGGTTACCCAGAAATTCAAGAACAACTCTGACAGTGACTTTGAGCCTCTAGGCCATAACCAACTGATTCTCAAAAACTCAAGAACACCTATAGCGACACTTTCTGTCACTATAGAGCTTTAGCGACAGATAGAAAAAAATTTCTAATAAATAAATTAATAAAAAGTAGAAATAATTAATAAATAAATATAAAAATAGTTTTAAAAATTATTTTAAGTTATACTAATTAACTTTTAATATTTCTACATAAATTCAATAAATATTTTATTTATTTAGATATTATTAATAATTAAGTTAATAATAAAGTAATTAGAATAATTATTTATAAATAATAAATAATTATTTAAAAATAATATTAATGATTTAAAAATCATAATAAATGATTATAATTTATTTAAAAATAATAAACAAGATTTTTATAATATTCTAAGTAAATATTAATTATTTAGAAATAAAAATAAATGATTTAAAAATCATTTAAGGGATAAATAAATACTTAAAAATTGTTATAAGCTTCCAAAAATTATTATAAAAGATATTTAAATTATCTAAAAATATAATAAAGCTTATAAATAAAGTTTAACCGAGTTATTAACTTATTAATTACCTGGTAAAGTCTTTGGACACCGAAACCATATCGAACTTAACCCGAACATAAATAGTTTATGTATTTGAGTATTGTTATCAATACTAATGTGTTAGATTTATAAGAATGAACATCTTAGGTGTTTATTAACGAATCAAATAGCGTTGCTTGATTGATCTTTACTCAGGCAAGTTCCCTAATCATAATTACTTTTGCAAGTTTACTAAACCCTGTTTTAATTCGTTGAACAAGATTCATATCTTGAATTGCTTTTGATATATTATACCAAACCTAAACTTGAATTGTCAATTATTGTAAAGTTATTGCTATAGCTTCAACATAACTAAGAAATGAATGATTTGTTCATATGATATTGTTTATTAAGCATAAATTATTGTGTCAAACCAAAATTATTTGGTAGACATCCTACACTAAGTTGTATGTCCCAAGAGGGATAGATGTGTGTCAATTGAATCTGGCACTTAGTGCAAGTGGGCACGATTAGGATGAAATGCATACTCCTAGGATGTTGAATAGGCTGAGCCCCTATCTCACATCTAAACAAAATTTCCAAGTCTTTGTGACTAACAGAAATAAAAAGTCCAGAAATGGTTGAAATATAAAAATTCCTAAAATGGTAACAACAATCAGTTAAGTTTTGAACTGTTATACTTCTTCAAATCATATATTGTTATAAAAATAAAACCTGTTGAGCATGTCATAGCTCACTCTTGCAAATCATACCTTTTGTAGTATTAGATGGTAACCCTAGCACATGTGGAGTAAATAAAGGGAAGCGTCCCTGCTTAGATTAATTTATATTACTGTCTAGCTGAATGTAATACTTTGTAATAAGAAATTATTTATGAAGAATCATGTAATTGAACCTTATATATATATATATATATATATATATATATATATATATATATATATATATATATAACATCTTTTATTTCCGCAACCGTGTTTTCTTTACATATATAAATGTAATTAGAAATTTTAATTTAGCTTAAGATCCTTGGGAACTATTTATCTGAGTGAGGGTATTGACAACATGGACTGTTCATGTTGTTGTTGTTGATACTCTGGATTCCAGATAAATAGGTATTATCGATACGATAGTGTATTTCGCATGATATAGACTATACATTTAAGTGAGGTTATTGGTAATATGGACTGTTCATGTTATTACTAGTACTCTAAATTTCGGATAGATAGATACTATTCACAGATACAGTCCATACATCCAAGTGAGGGTATCCAAACACAGTAATAGTTCTCCAGGGAATTGTTATTTATTATGGGATACTGTGAATCTAAGATATATGGGAATTGTATCTTGTAATAATTGTATAGTCACTCAATTAGATATAAGCATAGAATCGGATACCATGGGTGTATAGATTTGAATGCGTTATATTATTTGACTAGTAGTAAGCACCATATTGGATACCGTGGGAGTATAGATATGGGGGCGTTACATTAATGGTATCAAAGCAGTTAAGGCTATAGATATAAGGAAGAGAAATCTTAGTATATAGTCTTTGAGTTCGTAAAAATATTAAATTACACATAAAAATAACATTAAAAATATTATGTTTTGTGTAAATCTCTATATAAGTAATAAAGAAGTTTTATTTTATATGATGGCCAACTCCAATGCTGAGGAAATGCCGATAGTAAACAATCCACCACAAATTGAGTCATTTATAGATATTGATGCAGAGGATGAAGAATTGCTTCATGATCAACAACTGCTAGATACTGAGGAAGAGGAAGATCCAGCAGCAGGACAATTAATGAGAATTGATGAACATGATGAAGCAATGACATCACTAATGCAGAGGTCTGAGCATGATAATAATCAAATGATGTTTAGGGAACACGTAGCTGAGGGAATGTTAGAGCATGAAAGGGGAACCAATAATTGACTGAAAGTACAACTGCACCATGCACAAAGGGGCATGAAGGAAATACAGTCGAGGTTACTCAAATCTGCTCTGGGTACTCGAGATGTCTTCAATGATTTGCAGCGTTGAGTAGTTCGATATCCAGTAGAAGAGAAGAAAATTGCATATCTGATAGATCGATCTGTGGTATGCCACATGATCCAAGATTCCTTCGATGACGTTAATGAATTCTAGAATGTAGTATAGAAGTCTAAATGCTCTATATTAGTATGAATAAAAGAACATTTGATGTTTGTATTTGTATTATAGCTAGTAGTGTTTATAAACTACTAGTTGTTTATGTGTGTATTTTGTGACATATGAATAAAATGTATGTTTGTGTTATACAAATTCTTATGTATATATTTCTTGTTTTATATAGAATCATGCCACCAACCAGAAGACCTTAACAAGAGATAGATAATGATGTTAATCCTACCCAACAGTTAGTAGAACTTTTGTTAAGTGCTATGAATAGACCCATACCCACAACACTCCATTTAAGGATTTTAAATTAGTTAGTCCACTCGAATTCAAAGGTACATCCAAACCTGTCGATGCACAAATCTGGATTACTGAAATAGAAAAAAATTTCTTAGTAACCAATGTCAATAACAATCAATAGACAACTTTTGCAACCTTTTTCTTGAAAGGTGAGTAAATTACTGGTGGAAATCAACTAAGGGTAGGGTAGAAACTGAAGTTGTGCCTTGGGATAGATTCAAAGAATTGTTCTTTGAAAATTATTTTTCCCAATCTTTGAAGGATCGTATGGAAGTACGATTCCTAGAATTGAAACTGTAAGGTTTTGTAAAAATCAAGTAAAAATAGCAGAAGCAAAGTAAAATCAAATTTTAAAAATTTTCA
Organism: Panax notoginseng; assembly: GCA_016801055.1. Taxonomy (NCBI): domain Eukaryota; kingdom Viridiplantae; phylum Streptophyta; class Magnoliopsida; order Apiales; family Araliaceae; genus Panax; species Panax notoginseng. The sequence goes on along the minus strand of CM029013.1, from coordinate 148,444,144 downwards.
CAAACCAATTACCCGAATCATCCTTTATGCATCTTATTAATTAAAACAAAGAACAAGAAGTTATGGAATCATACCCTTGTAGATACGAGCTTCCACAGGTACAAGTTCAACTCTTACTTCTCCGCGATCTCCTTGAATCTCCGGGTAGATTCCTTCCTTTGATCAATGTTAGCCACCTAAGTGTATAGCCTCTAGAGGTGATCCACCAAGGAAGAAGAATTTTCAAGAAGAAGGGTGTATTGGCTCAAACCCTAGTTTTTCCTATCTCTATAGAAAAAGGGAAGTACTCTCTAACTATTGGAATTACGTATATCTGATATAAAACTCCTCTTATAAAGATATCAGGTAACCCTATTTAATTAAAATAAGGTATTATTTATTTAATTAAACTCCTATAATTAATCGGGCTCCCTAATCTTATTAGGGATAATTAATTAAACTCCTTTAACTAATTTTGTCTCCTAATCCTATTAGAAATAAATGAGAGTACTTATATTAAATTAATTCCTAAACTCTTTTAGAAATTAAAATTAATAATAATTGTAATAATATTAATAAGACTCTTCTTATTAATTTATATTTAATATTTCCAAAATATTAAATAAAAATTATTAAGCTATTTAATTTATTCTATCACAATAGATTAAATTAAATATACTAAACATATTATTACGATTATGCCATTAACTTCTTAAATAATTATTATTCTTTTTATGGTGTGACCCTTTAGGTTCTCCATATTAAATCGGTTGTGAATAAATCAATTAGAACAATTCTAATAATAAATTAAAAAATTTATTTATTTAAATAAATAATATTTATTCTACAATAGGGATAAGCCTCCCTAGCGATCAACGACTTTCCAGAAAATATAGATTTCAACATTAATCATAAAAAAAATCTTTGACTAAATAGTTACTGTACAATTCAATCCTTCCACCATACAATGTCCCAATTAAATATAAGACATGAAATTACTGTCAAGTCTTATTTTATTTTTATTTTTATTTTTGAAAAGAAGTCTTATTTTATTTAATTATATGTATTTCGATTCCTAAATGTACAACTCCTAATGAATGCCAATTAGAAACTACTTTCTAATTTCATTCCACATTGGCCAAGGATTCCTGGGTTGTCATTTATCGAATCAAATAGGACATTTCTCTTCTTTTACTAGAAGTGGTAGATTCTTTATTGATCATTCATTATCTCAATATATAACTTATTACATCCAAGCATACCCTTTGATATATTCTAAGAGTCTTAAGGAATAAGTCAAAGTGTAATTCGTTATATATAAGATACTATGATGATCTCAAGTCTAAGGATTATTTGTACTACTATCACTACAGGAATTCCTATTGACAGGCAAGTAAAACTCCATTATGTATTCTTTAGTGAGTTACGTTTAGTGAACTTATTCTCCAATAAGCACCTACATACTTGCTTTAGTGTCGCCACAAAAATGATCATGGGATCAATCATTCTCATCCAATGAGCAAGCAACGTATGTACCAATCTATCCAGATTCACTAATCCCCTTTTTAGTAATCCATTGATTGGGAACATTTTAGTTTTAAGCTATTTAAGAATTTAGATCTCATTATCATGATCTCATCATGATTCTAAAAGCATTGCTTAAAGCTATGGGTTTATCACATATTACTAAAACAACACCATGTAGATAATTAAATATCTTTAATAAATAATTCTTCTATTAATAAATAAATAAGATTGATTACAAAGTATATGCTTTATCATCATACATGATTGGCTTGTATGCATACTACTTTCAGAAATAAGGAGACCTGACTGTATCTCAGTATACGACCAAGTTTAATGAACTATCCAGGTTTGCTCCACATCAGATCAATACTGAACTTAGGAAAACTCGGAGGTATCAGGAAGGTTTGAAACCTCAGATACGAAGTAAATTATCTATATTCCAACTAAAGACTTTTTCTGAAATACTCGAGAAAGCTTCCATAGCTGAGGTAGGTACGAAGTAAATTATCTATACTACTTTTTCTAACAACTCGGGTAAAAAGGTATGTAATAATAATAATAACTTTAATAATAATAAGAGGGAACCTTGTCCTACATGTCGGGGAAGACATAAAGGATTATGTCTTAAAAATAAAAATAAATGTTACAATTGTGGACAAGAGGGACATTTTTCTCCACAGTGTCCTCTCCCTAATAAGAATAATTGTTTTAATTGTGGTTCATCGGAACACTTAGCAAGGAATTGTACCAAACTTAGGAATCAGATAGGAGGGGGAAACAAAGTACTAGAGAGTAACAATAATCAGTCAACAGTAGCTGCAGTGGGAGCTTAGAGTCGACCAACCGTGAGAACATTTAACATGTCAGTGAGGGATGTTGTTGCTTCACAGGATGTGGTGACAGGTATCATCCCTATTAACACTTTAAATGCAAATGTGTTATTCGACTCTGGTGTTACTTGTTCCTTTGTGTCTAATAGTTTTTCTAAAAACTTGAATATACCATGTGAAAATTTAGACATAGCGTTCTGTGTAGAAATTGTAAACAATGTAAAGATTCATGTTAAAACTATATATAGGAACTGTAGTGTGGATATAAAGGGACACAATTTTCTGGTAAATCTTATTCCAATTCAGTTGGGAGAATTTGATGTAATCTTAGGAATAGATTGGTTAGTTAACCATAACGGGATGATCGATTGTCATCAAAAACATATAAACCTATTGTATACGTCGAAGTCAAAGGTAGTGTTCAACGGAGGTTGTTCACCTAAGCAATCTCGATGTCTAACCATAAATCAGGTAGAAAGGTTACTTAGAAAAGGTTGTTCAGGATATTTGGCCTATATTGTTGATACTCGATAGGAAGGAGTAAAACCAGATCAGATACCTATAGTTAAGGAATTTCCCGATGTATTCCCAGATGACTTACCAGGTCTACCTCCAGATAGGAAAATTGAGTTTGTCATTGATCTTGCACCAGGAACGACACCAGTTTCTAAGGCACCATAGAGAATGGCACCTGTAGAACTGAAAGAGTTACTAGTACAACTACAAGAACTCTTAGATAAAAAGTACATACAACCTAGTGTTTCACCTTGGAGAGCACCAGTACGGTTTGTAAAGAAGAAGGATTGAACCATGAGGTTATGTATAGACTATAGAGAATTAAATAAATTAACTATAAAGAATAAATATGCTTTACTAAGAATTGATGATTTGCTTGACCAATTAAAGGGGGCCGAACATTTTTCAAAAATTGGCCTTCGGACAGGTTATCATCAGTTAAAGGTAAGAAAGGAAGACATACCGAAACCAGCGTTTAGGACACGCTATGGACATTATGAGTTTCTTGTGATGTCTTTTGGTTTGACAAATGCACCGGCAGCATTTATGGACTTGATGAATCGAGTGTTTAAACCATGCTTGGACAAATTTATTATGGTGTTTATCGGTGATATTCTGGTATACTCGAAAACACGGGAAGATCATGTTGAACACTTAAGAGTCTTTTTGGAGATATTACGAAATAAACAACTTTACGCAAAGTTTTCCAAGTGTGAATTCTGGTTAAAGAGAGTTCAATTTTTAGGTTATATAATTGACAATAATGGAATATCAGTAGATCCAACTAAGATCAAAACGGTTGTGAATTGGGAATAACCAACAACTCCAACAGAAGTAAGAAGTTTTCTCGGTTTAAAGGGTTATTATCGATGGTTTATAAAATATTTTTCAAAAATAGTGCAACCCCACTAACCAATTTAACTCGAAAGACGGTGAAATACGTCTGAACAAATAAATATGAAGAGAGCTTCCAAGAGTTGAAGAAGCGACTGAGCATGGCTTCAGTGTTGTCCTTACCAGATGATACAGGAGGCCTTATAGTATTTAGTGATGCGTCACACAGAGGTTTAGGGTGTGTGTTGATGCAACATGGGAAAGTGATTGCATATGCATCACGACAACTCAAAGATTATGAGAAGAGGTCTCCTACTCATGACCTAGAGTTAGTCACGATAGTTTTTGTCCTAAAAAATTGAAGGCATTACTTGTACAGGGAGAAGTGCGAGATATATACAGATCACAAAAGTCTGAAATATATTTTTACACAAAAGGAGTTAAACTTGAGGTAGAGGAGATGGTTAGAACTGATAAAGGATTTTGACTGTGAAATCTTATATCATCCCGATAAAGCCAATGTAGTAGTTGATGTGTTAAGTAGAAAGAATCAAGAAAAGTTGAACGTAATAACCACCAATGAAAGGCTAATAAAAGATTTTGAAAGACTAGAAATTGAGATGGGATGTCCAACTACCTCTACCCAAAAGTTATTCATTCTAGAGGGGAGTTTCGTCCCTACTTGATAGAATCAAAGAGATGCAGGAGAAAGATGAAGAATGTCATATATATAAGTCTAATTAACTCATGTCAAGAATAACAAATTTAGAATAGACAATGATGGAATAATAAGATATGAAGATAGAATTTGGGTCCCGTTAAATCAATCATTAAAAGACAAAATCTTAAACGAAGCTCATAATTCTAAATTTGTCATACATCCGGGCAAATGTTTCACGTGTCAAAGGGTTAAGGCTGAACATCAAAAGCCAAGTGATTTACTTCAACCCTTACTAATTCCTAAGTAGAAGTGGGAACATATAACCATGGACTTCGTGGTAGGCCTTCTAGCTACACAGAAGGGCCACAATGCCATTTGGGTAATAGTTGATCATTTAACCAAATTAGCTCACTTCCTACCTCTTAAAGTTACTTATAACTTAGACCAACTTGTTAAGCTATACATTAATGAAATCATCTCTAGGCATGGAGTACCTATTTCTATAGTATCAGATCGAGACCCACGTTTCACCTCAAATTTTTGGAAGAGCCTTTAAAAACACTTAGGAACACAATTAAGATTTAGTACACCTTATAACCCTTAAACTGATGGGCAAAGTGAAAGAACCATTCAAACATTAGAGGATATATTGAGAACATGTATCATGGACTTCAAAGGAAGTTGGGAAGATCAGTTACCTTTGGTAGAATTTACCTACAACAACAGTTACCATGATAGCATAGGTATGCCACCTTATGAAGCCTTATATTGGAGGAAATATAGAACACATTTGTGTTGGGATGAGGTCGGGGAAAGACAAATGCTTGGACCTGAAATAATCCAACAAACTACTGAGACCATCAGAATTATACGTGAACGATTACAAGCATGTCAAGATCGACAAAAGAAATACATTGATCCACATCGTCAACAATGAAACTTTAGTGAAGGAAGCCACGTATTCTTGAAAGTGTCCCCTTGGAAGGGCAAGATACGTTTTGGCAAGAAAGAAAAACTGAGTCCGAGATTCATTGGACCCTTCGAAATTTTGAGGAGGGTAGGTGAAGTTGCTTATGAAATAGCACTACTGTAAGACCTTAAATTTTATGAAATAAAAGTATTCAATTTTCTTATAATTATTATTCTATTTAATGGTTAAATTGATAAAGGGTTAAAGTTAAGAGTGACATTTAAAATTTTTGCAAAGTAAGCAAGTTGATATAAAATATTCGTTGTGTTGGGGAATATTCGATTAGTCGGAGAATATTCGTTTTAACAGGGAATATTTGTACGACGGCACAATCATTGGTGGACCCCACAACGGAGGTCCTGTCGAGTTAGAAAATGACTGAAATATTTTTAAACTGTTGTACTATCCGGTAGTAAAAGAACAGTAATACGCGTGGCTGCATAGTAGCACACAGTATTGATTATTGATGTTTACATGAGAAGTCACTTAGTTATACTCAATTATTGCTACAGTAATTGCTACATAATATCTCACGTTATTTGATTAAATTATTGTCACAGGATCATCTGCATAATATTTTATATTACTAAATTAATAATTGAGACGACAAAATTATTCATATTATTATTTGCAATATTGACGATGTCTAGAAAGTTCTATTAAGGAGAGGTTTGGTCACCTAATTGCATGCCAATAGGGAGAAATCCTTATCGGAAAGCCCCTCTTTTCTGGACATGATCTGGTTGTTAAATGTTGTGAGTTATAATATTAATGATAAATAATTATTAATAGATTAAAAATATTTTTATTAAAGATAAGTGATTTGTGGTAAATATTTATTCAATTTTTAATATAAATAGATGGGTTTGTTATGAGGTGTTTGTTATAAGTTTGACTTATTATTCCATAAGGAGATATGCTAATTTTTCAGACCGTTGGTTGAAGTTATAATAGTAAATCAATATGGATCGTTGGTTGAAGATATAATAGTAAATCAATATGGACCGCTGGTGGAAAGTTATAATAGTAAATCAATATGGATCGCTGGTTTAAAGTTTTAATATTAAATCAGTATGGATCGTTGCTTTACTTTTTAATAGTAAATCAATATGGACCGTCCGTTTAAAAGTAAATTAATCTGGGTCGTTCATGAATTAGTTACTATTAAGTCTTTTTTTCTATAAATAGAAGCTCATTCCTTCATTATTTCTTACGAATTCACTAAAACTCTAGAGAGAGAAAGAAGAGGAGTATTCTGGTACTATCCTAATAAGAATAATTGTTTTAATTGTGGTTCATCGGAACACTTAGCAAGGAATTATACCAAACTTAGGAATCAGATAGGAGGGGGAAACAGAGTACTAGAGAGTAACAATAATCAGTCAACAGTAGCTGCAGTGGGAGCTTAGAGTCGACCAGCCGTGAGAACATTTAACATGTCAGTGAGGGATGTTGTTGCTTTACAGGATGTGGTGACAGGTATCATCCCTATTAACACTTTAAATGCAAATGTGTTATTCGACTCTGGTGTTACTTGTTCCTTTGTGTCTAATAGTTTTTCTAAAAACTTGAATATACCATGTGAAAATTTAGACATAACGTTCTGTGTAGAAATTGTAAACAATGTAAAGATTCATGTTAAAACTATATATAGGAACTTTAGTGTGGATATAAAGGGACACAATTTTCTGGTAAATCTTATTCCAATTCAGTTGGGAGAATTTGATGTAATCTTAGGAATAGATTGGTTAGTTAACCATAACGGGATGATCGATTGTCATCAAAAACATATAAACCTATTGTATACGTCGAAGTCAAAGGTAGTGTTCAACGGAGGTTGTTCACCTAAGCAATCTCGATGTCTAACCATAAATCAGGTAGAAAGGTTACTTAGAAAAGGTTGTTCAGGATATTTGGCCTATATTATTGATACTTGATAGGAAGGAGTAAAACTAGATCAGATACCTATAGTTAAGGAATTTCCCGATGTATTCCCAGATGACTTACCAGGTCTACCTCCAGATAGGAAAATTAAGTTTATCATTGATCTTGCACCAGGAACGACACCAGTTTCTAAGGCACCATAGAGAATGACACCTATAGAACTGAAAGAGTTACTAGTACAACTACAAGAACTCTTAGATAAAAAGTACATACAACCTAGTGTTTCACCTTGGAGAGCACCAGTACGATTTGTAAAGAAGAAGGATTGAACCATGAGGTTATGTATAGACTATAGCGAATTGGTATAACCATGATCTTTGATATTTCAGGTAAAGACAGGTGATGAAAATTATCTTTGTCCTAGGTGCGAAAAGGAATTTAGAACTACAATTATGATTTTGAGTTATTCACATGATTATGGACAGGAACTGTTGATTGATATTATAGGGTTAAAACATTGTTGTTGGACTTTTAACATGGAGAAGGTAATAGACTTTATGGTCTATTTAACTCTTCTAATGGATTGCTCGTTCCGCTACCACTAGGGTTGAAAAGTTTTATCTTTTACCATATGTTCTAAATCTTTAATTTATTACTGACGAAGGCTATTGATAATTTAATTATCTTTAGTCATGATATTCTTTACTGAGCTAGTTATACTCACCCTTTTGCTTCACAATTCCTTTCAGGTAATAAGAGTTTAGCTGGGTCGAGCGGGGGTAACAGAGGAATAGAACGGTGGTTGATAGCTGTTGAGGTTTCTCCTAAAATAGTATGGAAATAATTTTATTGAGAATTTTTGATAAGTGTGTCGTATTTTATACGTTATTTTAACCGTTGATTTTGGTTAACCGAATATGGTGAGGTGAACCCAACTTTGGAAGGGTGTTTTGCCACTATCATACAAGACGCCTAATGACAGACGACTTCGTGTTATCATAAGACAGGGTTGTCCACATGTACTTGCTGATTATATCTATGAGCACAACCTATATAATATTGGGGTTTAGTTGAAATATAATTCTCAATTGGAGACAATAGAGATAATTATATGTCAAGAGAAGACTCACCATTGGAAAGAACATGATAGTAATCTTCTCATTTTTTTTGGGGTCTATTGGGTCAACCAAGGATAATTTTTGAGTCATATGATATCTATCATAACTTAGATACATGGCCTCCCATGTATGAAGGTTTTGTTCAGCATTTTCCAAAAATTTTAATTTCTAAAACAGTTATTGACTGTACTTGTATAAATAAAGTTTGTATTTGATTTTTGTAGTGTGATATCTAGCAACTCAGAATGGGTTATGTGGACCTATTTTGGGGGCGTCACAAATGGTATCAGTGCTTAGGAATATGATCGCTGGCGGAGATATGAGTCTAAAACTAGGAGGGGAGAGACGAGTAATATACTTCGCTAGTGTGTAACTTACCTAAGATGAAATTTTTACTTGATAAGTTGACAAATTGTGATATGTCAATTAACCTTTGTTTTAAAGATATATTCTAGAATGATATCTGAAATACAGGAGATGAGCAATGGAGAAATAATGATGACAATAAAGATGGAATCGAAAATAAAAGCAAGGTATTCTCATCTCTTCGAACTAACAGGTACGTAAATTTCTTGGGCAAAATATCATAAGAAGGGGAGATTGTAAGACCCCAAATTTTATGAAATAAAAGTATTCAATTTTCTTATAATTATTATTCTATCTAATGGTTAAATTGATAAAGGGTTAAAGTTAAGAGTGACATTTGAAAATTTTGCAAAGTAAGCAAGTTGATATAAAATATTCGTTGTGTCGGGGAATATTCGATTGGTCAAAGAATATTCGTTTTAACAGGGAATATTCATACGACGGCACAATCATTGGTGGACCCCACAACAGAGGTACTGCCGTAGTTAGAAAATGACTGAAATATTTTTAAACTGTTGAACTACTCGATAGTAAATGAATAGTAATACGCGTTGTTGTATAGTAGCACACGATATTGATTATTGATGTTTACGTGAGAAGTCACTCAGTTGTACTCAATTATTGCTACAGTAATTGCTACATATTATCTCACGTTATTTGATTCAATTATTGTCACAGTATCATCTGCATAATATTTTATATTACTAAATTAATAATTGAGACGACAAAAATATTCATATTGTTATTTACAATATTGACGATGTCTAGAAAGTTCTGTCGATGAGAGGTTTAGTCACCTAATTACGCGCCAATAGGGAGAAATCCTTATCGGAAAGTCCCCTCTTTCCTGGGAATGATCTGGTTGTTAAATATTATGAGTTAATAGATTAAAAATGTGTTTATTAAAGATAAGTGATTTGTGATAAATATTTATTCAATTTTTGATATAAATAGAGGGGTTTGTTATGAGGTGTTTGTTATAAGTTTGACTTATTATTCCATGAAGAGATATGCTAATTTTTCAGACCGTTGGTTGAAATTATAATGGTAAATCAATATGGATCGTTGGTTGAAGATATAATAGTAAATCAATATGGATCGCTGGTGAAAAGTTATAATAGTAAATCAATATGGATCGCTGGTTTAAAGTTTTAATAGTAAATCAGTATGGGCCATTACTTTAAGTTTTAATAGTAAATCAATATGGACCGTCCGTTTAAAAGTAAATTAATCTGGGCCGTTCATAAATTAGTTACTATTCAGTCTTTTTTCTTATACATAGAAGCTTATTCCTTCATTATTTCTTACGAATTCACTGAAACTCTAGAGAGAAAAAATATAGAGAGAAAGAAGAGGAGTATTCTGCTACTACCCTACTTCAGTATTTAATCTTCTACTAAGGTAAGGTATGTTATTTATTTCTTATTCGTAAGGGGTGTTATTTATTTCATATTTACTTACGATATTATTTTTCGTATTCGCAAGAAATATTATTTTCGTTCAATATTCGTAAGGGATGTTATTTATTTCTTATTCGTAAGGGGTGTTATTTATTTCATATTCACTTACGATATTATTTTTCGTATTCGTAAAAAATATTATTTTCGTTCAATATTCGTAAGGGATATTATTTGTTGTATTCGTAATGGGTGTTATTTATGAGGGATATTATTTGTTGTATTCGTAAGGGGTATTATTTCTTTCGTATTCATGAAGAGGGTTATTTTCTTTCAATACTCGTAAGGGTTGTTATTCCATTCTTTATTATTATGTTGAAATAACCTGTCTACGCTGACTACCGCAGGCATTGTGAAATCCTTTTGTAATTCCATTCTTTATTATTCTGTTGGAATAACCTGTCTACGCGGACTACAACATTCATGGTGAATGACCATTCGTATTTATTTTTATTAATCTGTGAGAGTAACCTGTCTACGCGGATTACCGCATGAATGTAAATGACCCTTCGTATTCATTCTTTAATAAATTATGGAAATGATCTGTTTACGTGGATTACCGCATGGCGGGTGAAAATCTATTTGCAGTTTGTATATTCTATTATACTCGTATGAGATGTCATTTCTTTTGTACTCGTCATGGAATATCGTTTTCTTTTGTATTTTCCTTTTATGAGTACTATTCACGGGTTACTATACGACACTATTCACGTATACGGTATTATTTACGAATATAGAGTACTATTCACGGGTTACTATCTATGAGTTACTATTCACGAGTTATTATTCACGAGTTACTATTCACGAGTTACTATTCATGAGTTACTATTCATTGGTTACTATTCACAGGGTACTATTCATGACAAAATTAGTTTTTTTATCTAACCAAATTATAGTTTATTTATGAATCTTACTCTTGAAATTAAATTCATGTTTTGATTATATTATTTTTATTATCATATATAACATTTTTATAACCATGGTGTTAAAAGTTCTCTTTCACTTGAGTGCAAAGATGGGTAGATTACTGGTATGATCGTCACTATGGGTTCTCTTTGGCCAGTAGTGCAAAGATAAATTGTTTACTGGTATGATCATGATCATTGAATTTATAACTGAAAATATTTAGCTCAAGTGCAAAGGTGAATTGATTAACAAGGTTATAATTATTGTTTATATAAATTTTGAAATGATTATATATTTTGTTGAGATATTAATATCTTTGACCCGTAGTGCAAAGATAACCTGTTGTTGAATATCTTTGGCCTATAGTGCAAAGATGAAATTTTGATGAATATCTTTGGCCCGTAGTGCAAAGATGACATGTTGTTGACTATCTTTGGCCTGTAGTGCAAAGATGAACTGTTAATGAATATCTTTGGCCCGTAGTGAAAAGATGAATTTATTAGTATGGTTATGAATAGGAACTGTGATTTGGTATAACCATGATCTTTGATGTTTCAGGTAAAGACAGGTGATGAAAATTATCTTCGTCCTAGGTGTGAAGAGGAATTTAGAACTACAATTATGATTATGAGTTATTCACATGATTGTGGACAAGAACTGTTGATTGATATTATAGGGTTAAAACATTATTGTTGGACTTTTAACATGGAGAAGATAATAGACTTTATGGTCTATTTGACTCTTCTAATGGATTGCTCGTTTCACTACCACTATGGTTGAAAAGTTTTATCATCTACCATATGTTCTAAATCTCTGATTTATTACTGACGAAGGCTATTTGTAACATTCCAGAATTTTAAAGTGTAATATTAAATATTTATTGATTTATATAAATATTTAATGGATATGTTTATGGTTGAATAAATAATTGTTCCATTTGAGTTGATGTGGTTTAGTTAATTATTTACAAAATAAATAATTAAATATTAAATATCAAATATTTATTTGCAATATTAAATATTTAATGAATTATATAAGTATTTAATAGCAATTTGAGTTGATGTAGTTTAGTTAATTATTTGTTGAATAGATAATTAAGGAGCTAAGAAAATTAATTATTATGAGATCATATAATAAATTAATTTAATAAGTAAGCTAGAGAGCTTACACTGATTTAAATAAATTATAACATTTTAAACGGAAAATTATAATTTAAAATATTAGTTGGTTAAAGACAATTATAATTATAAAAGAAATTATAGTTATGTGATATTAAATTATGTGCTAAAGTAATTTAATAGATTAATGTTTTAATTGATTTATTAATTAAATAAAAGTGTGACTAATAACTTATCTATAAAGGAGTTATTAAAATAAGTTAAAGGACTTTAATTTAGTTTTTGCCAAACATGTCTTATTGCATAATAAGTCTTTAATCTAATAATATTTTAGCAAACAAGGTATAAGGATCAATCCATTTATTTTAATTAGGTTTACCAAACAAGGTGTAAGGGTTAATGAGTTATATTATTTTGATTAGCCAAACAAGTCTTATGGCTTTTGATTTTCAAATAAAAATATAACTGATATAATTATATTAGTACTTATATTATATCATTAATATATATTATTACTATATACGTTATAATATTCTACGTATGTTAGAGTTAGGGAGAAGAAAGACTCAGTTGAAATTTACAGAGAGAAAAGAAGAGAGGAAGAAAACTAGAGAGAATTTGAGAGAAATTCTAACAGGTTTTGATAAAGGAATTGGAGAAAAGACATTGATAATCAAAAGTAGCCATCATCTTCTTAATCAAAGGTAGGAGCTTAACATTTTCTTTAAAAGCTTAGTTTTTCTTCTTCCCAGAAAAAAAAAAAGTTCTTTGGGAAATTTTTATAAAAGATAAATTGTTGTTATGAATATAGTTTTGTATGATTATTGATTATAAGGTTATTTCATGAGTTATATATGATTATAGATATAGTAATTCATGTATGTATGTGTTTTGTAGAAGAAAATATATTATAGAGTGTTCATATGAAAAATATATGAGTATGGCTTAATTTAAAATAAAAATTATGGTTTAATTAGTTGTTAAATTGATAAATTGATATTTGGAATGGCTAGAGTATGTAAAATCATAATCATGATGTTTTGAATTTAGTGTTTTGGTTGAAAAACAAAATCACAGTGTTGATTTTCTTTGAAAATATCGAAAATGGAGTTTTTATCAAAAACATTGAAATTGGGTGTGGTATATTTGATGTCTATGTTATTTTATGAGTAGAAACATGTTAGAAGTCTTCAAAATATGTTTATATGAAGTTTATATGTATATTACATGATAATCAGTCTATTAGATTCGAGTTTTTTGGCCAATTTGGCTTTTGTTCATGCTGTTGTCGAGTTTGGTCGCCGAATTCTGGTCTCTGGCGCCGCAGCGCGGCCCAGCAATACAAATCTCACGCCGCAGCGCCGGCGCCACGCCGCAGCGCCAACCAATGGCCTTTGACCCGAGCCGCAGTGCCAACTCAGCGCCGCAGTGCGAACCATAGTATAAATTGTGGCGCCGCAGCGCGAGTTAGTAGAATGTTCTGACAGCTTTGTTTTAGTGTACAAAACGTGAAAATAAATGTTATGTGTTGATAATAATAATGTTAAATGATAATTTCAGTAGTATTAAACTATGAATGATCATGTTATTAAGTGTTACCTACTTGTAACATAGTAGATTGTGTGAATGGGTAATTTAACCCATATGATGAATACATTTGTTTATATAAATATACAATGTTAGTAATGACTAACTATGTCCGTATAGCATATGTATAGGGTATTAATTCAAGTGGTAAGGGTTTAGCTTGTGCTAAAGGCAAATTCTCTAACTTAAAACTTCATTGTGCAAGTTTTTCTAACTCTATCTTATAATTGAGCTAATTATTGTTTTCAATTCGATTATCTTATAATGATGTAAGTCGTCTAGACTTTGGTTTGAGGACAAACACGTTATTCTTGTATTTCGATTATGAATTTTCATGTATAACTAAATTGCTATGCATGTTTATTATTCAATTCTAATTAACCTTGGCTTAGTGTTGTTCAAGCAAGGTATGCTATAGTTATTCAAATTGTATGCTATTAGATTATTCCTAATGCATGACTTGCTATGATTGGTTCAATCACGATTATTCTATAGTTTATTGTTATTGGTTTTTATTCAACTACTCCGTAGTTGATGTTCGTTAAACTCCAAATTTCCTTGAAAGCTTATCCAAACCAAACTTACTTTGGTGCGGACTTGTATTCTAAATACTGAGATGAACAACTCTTTTAATAGAGGTTTACGCTTAGCGTTGAAATGATTGTGCATAATACATTGTACGAAGGGTTGATTCCCCTAAGTACGTGGAGTCCTTATAGTCTTATGACTGTTAAAGTTTAAGTTGAAAGATTACTTATAACTGTGGACATGATTCGTGGTCATTAGACCCTCAGTAAATGTTAAAGTTTTCAGAAAGTTAATAGAATATATTGTTCAATTCTATTGAGCCTGATATTGGCAATTGATGTAAAAGTTTAATGATTTATTTATTGTTATTTCAAGTGGGCCTTGTTTGCTCACTCTTGCCTGTAAAATTTCTTACAGCTAAAGTTGAAACTGGTGACGCATCGAGCACTAGTAAGGGAAAAGCAAAGATGAATAAATGCTGAAGACTTGTAATAGTTTGATTGTTTATTTTCAGAATTTGGTTTAATGATTGTAATGAAGTTATTTAATTATCCGCATTTGAATGATTGTTGTTCAAGGTTAGATAACCTGGGAAATGTTTATTTAAATTTAATCCTGTATGGGCAGGTTTTCTTTTACTATTCAAGTATATTATGAATGGGTAGTTAGAAATTAATGTTTTGATTACGTGAGCACCAAATCTTGAGGAAATGAAGTACCAAGATTTGGGGGTGTCACAGGTTGGTATCAAAGCTTTAGGTTATGAACCTTAGGTGGGGAAAAAGCCTTAGGAAGTAACCTTTGAAAAGATAGTGTGAGATAACTCTTATCGAGTTTTAGGAAAGAAGTAATAAAACACTTATGTGCTTATGTGTTTAAAACTTATGTGCTCGTGAGTGTTGAGTAGAATGATTAATAACTAAAACTTTAAAACTTTGTTGTCAGGATGACTAATGTCGAAGAATCCAGTCAGGCTAGGGAGGAGGGACCTCAAATGCTTATAGAGGACGAGCCTCGCGACATTCAGGTAGTTTGGGAACAACTACTGCCGCGGGAGTCAGTCCCGTTGGTCACAGTAGTTGAAGACGAGAATGATGATGTGGAGACAGATGAGGAGGATCCCGTTGAGTTACCACATGAGGATGATGATGACGAGGACGAGGAGGAAAGGATTCCACTTAACTCGATAGCAGGCCGTATATACGATGAGGTGCATGACCATAACGTGGAACTTCAAGATACAATTGAGGAGTTCCAAGAGATAGTAGCTGAACAATAGACTGTAATGACACAAAAAGACGGCGAGATCCAGGATCGTGAGGAACGACTGACAAATGCCGAGGAGAAATTAATACAGACTGAAGGAGAGAAAGAACAATTGATCGAGATGGTTGCTGAACTGAAGAGCAAGCTGAGAGAAGAAGCTGCTAAGAGGGCAAGAGCTGAAGATGCATATGAGGAAGCTTATCAACAAACTGGAAGAGCAACGAGAGACGCGCAGGCAAAGAGGATGAAGATGGAAGAGATGGATAAAGTATTTAACACCGCAATTAATCGAGCTCAAGATCGGGTCATGGGATATCCGATTCAGTTCGAGACGCTACCATCATTCGTGTTAGATCGCAGAACAATGTTTCGAGTCATGGAGGAAGAACGTGATAGGGCTAAGAAGTACCTTAATAGATCATCGTAGAAAATGTGTCGGTAATGTACGTAATAAGTATTAAATAAGGTGTAAATCCCTAGTGTTAAGTAACCATGGGATATGATAATAATGATGTTGTCCTGAAACTTTTGTAGTTCAGGAAAGTAATGTAAATAGCAGTGATGCTATTGTTTTATGTTTTCGAAAAGATTATGAATCAATAAAAGTTGTTACCATATTCAAAGTGTTATGTGTTATGTGGTTATTTCTTTTGGAGGCAAGTTAAGTAGAAATTTCTTAAAAGAATTGAATAAAAATCTAATAAATGTTTTTTTAACAGAAAATGCCTCCCAGACGTCAACCAACACGACAGAGAACCACTGAAGGAACTAACAATAACGACAATGTTGATGCGAATCCCGTTCAACAACTAGTGACACTACTGACAGGAGCGTTGCAGAACCAACCACAAAACCATGGTACGACGTTTAAGGATTTCAAGGCGGTTGGACCACCTGAATTCTGTGGGTCCATGAATCCAGTCGAAGCACATACCTGGATTATGGAGATAGAAAAAGTATTTGATGTCGCTCGGGTAGGGGATGATCAAAAGACTGCTTTCGCAACGTTTATGTTGAAAGCAGAAGCTAGTTATTAGTGGCAGGCCAATAAAACTCGTGAAGGGCCAGGAGTGATGACCTGGGATAGGTTCAAGGAGTTGTTTTTCGAGACCTATTTTTCGGAGAGTTCGAAAAGTCAACTGGAAGTACAGTTTCTGGAACTAAAACAAGGAACGATGTCGGTATCTGAGTATGCCGCGAGATTCAATGAATTGGCGAGGTTTGCGCCATATCAGGTTAGCACAAACGAACGTAAGGCGAAAAGGTTTGAACAGGGACTGAAGCCCTGGCTGTATAGTAGGGTATCCCTGTTCCAGTTGAAGACATTTACAGCAGTGATGGAGAAAGCAGTACTCGCTGAAGGTGGAGGCGAGGCAGTGACAAAGTTCAACCAGGAACAAAAGAAGAAGAAGAATGAGAATGAGACTAAGAATGGGAGTAGTAGCGGTGGAAACAACAACAACAACAACAACTTGAAGAGGAAGTGGAATGGGAGTATGGGTACTGGAAACCAGCAGGGTAACCATCAAAACACAAAGTTTGAAGCATGTACGACATGTGGGAAGTTTCACAGGGGTGCGTGCTTGATGGGGAAACGAGTTTGCTACAATTGTGGCCAGGAGGGTCACATCACCCCAAATTGCACTCAACCGAAGAAGAATGCGTGCTTCACGTGCAGATCCAAGGATCACTTTGCTCGTGAATGCTCTAAGAAGAAGGAGGGAGTGACAACCAGAAGCAATGGAGGTAACAATGGAAGTACATGGGCCATTGCAGGACCTGCAGCATCAAACAAACCCACAGCCAGAACATTCAACATGACTGTGCAAGATGCTGTCCAATCAAAAGATGTGGTTTCAGGAATTATCCCAATCAATGATATTGATGCATATGTATTATTTGATTCGGGTGCTACTTGCTCGTTTATATTTGATGAATTTGCTAAGAGGTTAGAATTGCCTAGAGAAGAATTGATTTTTCCTTTGAACATAGAAATTGCGAATAAGGAAATAATCCCTGTTAGATTCGTATACAAGAACTGTAGGGTGAACATTAAGGAGAATATCTTGTTGGTAGATTTAATTCCGATTAGACTGGGGGAATTTGATGTAATTTTGGGAATGGATTGGTTATTCAAATACGGAGCGGTAATTGACTGCAAAAAGAAGTGTGTAAACCTTATGACTCCGTCAAAGGTAGTATTTTATGGTAGCAAGTCGCCTAGACAAATGAAATGTCAGACGACTATGCAGGCCAAGAAATTGTTGAGTCAAGGTTGTATGGGCTATTTAGCTTACATAGTCGATACTCAGAAGAAGGGGGTAAAACTGGAAGAAATACTAGTAGTGAGGGAATTTGAAGACGTTTTTCCAGAGGATTTGCCAAGACTTCCGCCTGATAGAGAAATTGAGTTCGTGATCGACTTAGCACCGGGAACAACACCGATATCAAAGGCCTCGTACAGAATGGCTCCGGTAGAAATGAAGGAACTGATGGTACAGTTGCAAGAGCTGTTGGACAAGAAATATATTCAACCAAGCGTTTCGCCGTGGGGAGCGCCAGTTTTATTCGTGAAGAAGAAGGACGGGTCAATGAGTCTTTGCATTGATTATAGGGAGTTAAACAAAGTCACTATTAAAAACAAATACCCGTTGCCAAGAATAGATGACTTGTTTGATTAGCTGAAGGGTGCTAAGTACTTTTCGAAAATAGATTTGAGAAGTGGGTATCACCAATTGAAGGTAAGAAAGGAGGATATACCACGAACGACATTTAGAACTCGGTATGAACATTACGAGTTTCTGGTGATGTCTTTTGGTTTAACCAATGCACCTGCTGCGTTCATGGATTTGATGAACAGGGTGTTTAAACCATTCCTAGACAAGTTTGTAGTGGTATTCATTAATGACATTCTGGTGTATTCCAAAACTCAAAAAGAACACATGGAACAGTTACGTTTGACATTGGAGACACTGAGAAAGGAAAAGCTGTACACGAAATTCTCTAAGTGAGAATTTTGGCTCGACCGTGTACAATTTTTGGGGCATGTGATTGACAAAGATGGGATCTCAGTGGATCCGTCAAAAGTGAAAGCAGTAATCAATTGGGAACAACCAAGAACACCGTCAGAAGTGAGGAGTTTCTTGGGACTGGCTGGTTATTATAGAAGATTTATTCAAGATTTTTCTAAGATAGCCACTCCGCTAACAAATTTGACAAGGAAAGCTGTAAAATTCGTTTGGACGGGGAAATGTGAAGAGAGTTTCCAAGATTTGAAGAAGAAGTTAAGTGTGACACCTGTATTGACATTACCAGATAATACAAGAAATTTTGTGGTATATAGTGATGCCTCACACAAAGGGTTGGGTTGTGTTCTTATGCAGAACGGCAAAGTTATTGCCTATGCATCAAGACAACTGAAGGATTATGAGAAGGGGTATCCGACTCATGATTTGGAATTGGCTGCAGTTGTGTTTGCTCTGAAGATATGGAGACACTATCTTTATGGAGAGAAATGTGAGATCTACTCGGACCACAAAAGTCTGAAGTATATTTTCACTCAGAAGGATTTGAACATGCGTCAAAGAAGGTGGATGGAATTAATAAAAGATTATGATTGTGAAATCTTTTATCATCCGGGCAAAGCGAATGTGGTGGCAGATGCTTTAAGCAGGAAAGGTCGGGAGAAGTTGATGCTGATAACAACTCAGGAGGAGCTCATTTCAGCAATGACAAAATTGGAGTTAGAAATCAAATTTCCAAAAGAATCTGACGAACAACTATTCCAGATAGAAGCTGGTCCAACTTTACTGAACAAAGTGAAGATTGCTCAACTACAAGATGAAGAATGTGGGAAAATCAAAGAGAATTTGGTTGAAGGCGGTGATGTAAAATACAAGATTGACACCGAAGGACTACTACAGTTTGAGGGAAGAATCTGGGTTCCAGCAACACCAGAGCTGAAAGAAGAAATTTTGACCGAAGCTCATAGCTCAAAATATTCAATTCATCCAGGAAGCACGAAAATGTATCAGGATTTGCGCCGACATTTTTGGTGGTCAAATATGAAAAGGGATGTTGCTGAATGCGTAGCGACATGCTTGACATGTCAGAGAGTAAAAGCCGAACATTAAAGACCCAACGGATTACTCCAACCATTGGAAATACCGGAATGAAAGTGGGAACACATCACGATGGATTTTGTGGTGGGTCTTCCAACTACTCAGAGAGGACGTGATGCGATTTGGGTAGTAGTGGACAGACTGACGAAATCAGCGCACTTTCTACCAATAAAGATTAGATTCAATCTTGATCAGTTTGCAAGATTGTACATTAAGGAGATCGTTTCGAGGCACGGAGTGCCAATATCAATTGTGTCCGATAGAGATCCGCGGTTCACATCGAATTTTTGGAAGAGACTACAAGAATGTATGGGGACACAGTTACGAATGAGTACGACTTATCATCCACAAACAGATGGCCAAAGCGAACGAACAATTCAGACATTGGAAGATATGCTGAGAGCATGTGTCATGGACTTTAAAGGAAGCTGGGAAGATCAACTACCGTTGGTAGAATTTGCTTACAACAATAGTTATCACGCGAGCATCGACATGCCACCTTACGAGGCATTGTACGGCAGAAAGTGCAGAACTCCACTGTGCTGGGATGAAGTCGGTGAACGCCAACTGTTAGGACCAGAACTGGTACAACAAACTGCTGACGTTGTCAAACTCATCAGGATAAGATTGGTCGCAGCCCAAGATAGACAGAAAAAGTATGCTGATAAACACAGACAAGATCGTGCATTTGACGTAGGAACTTTTGTGTTCTTAAAAGTTTCTCCCTGGAAGGGAAAAATTCGTTTCGATAAAAAGGGAAAGCTAAGCCCAAGGTTTATTGGACCCTTTGAAGTGCTGCGAAGAGTGGGAGAAGTGGCTTACGAGGTAGCTCTACCTCCAGTGTTGGAAAACATTCATAATGTTTTTCACATTTCAGTGTTACGACCATATAAACCCGACTACAAACATGTGATCGAGTACGAACCGCTACAGTTCGAGAAAGATTTGTCTTATGAAGAGGTTCCTATCCAGATAGTCGACAGGAAAGAACAAGTGCTCAGGAATAAGGTGATACCTTCTGTAAAGGTGATATGGAGGAACCACAACGCTGAAGAAGCTACGTGGGAACTCGAAGAGAAAATGTTGAATGAGTACCCTGAGTTATTTGTTTAATCTGTGTCTTCGATTCTGGGGACAGAATCTTTGTAAGTAGGGAAGAATGTAACGAATAATTTGTTTGAGTTGTGATTCTAAGGACAGAATCCTTGTAAGGAGGGAATGATGTAATATTCCAGAATTTTAAAGTGTAATATTAAATATTTATTGATTTATATAAGTATTTAATGGATATGTTTATGGTTGAATAAATAATTGTTCAATTTGAGTTGATGTGGTTTAGTTAATTATTTACTAAATAAATAATTAAATATTAAATATCAAATATTTATTTGTAATATTAAATATTTAATGAATTATATAAGTATTTAATGGCAATTTGAGTTGATGTAGTTTAGTTAATTATTTGTTGAATAAATAATTAAGGAGCTAAGAAAATTAATTATTATGAGATCATATAATAAATTAATTTAATAAGTAAGCTAGAGAGCTTAACGTGATTAAAATATTTTAAATGGGAAATTGTAATTTAAAATATTAGTTGGTTAAATAAAATTATAATTATAAAAGAAATTATAGTTATGTGATATTAAATTATGTGCTAAAGTAATTTAATAGATTAATGTTTTAATTGATTTATTAATTAAATAAAAGTGTGACTAATAACTTTAATATAAAGGAGTTATTAAAATAAGATAAAGGACTTTAATTTAGTTTTTACCAAACATGTCTTATTGCATAATAAGTCTTTAATCTAATAATGTTTTAGCAAACAAGGTATAAGGATTAATCCATTTATTTTAATTAGGTTTACCAAACAAGGTGTAAGGGTTAATAAGTTGTATTATTTTGATTAGCCAAACAAGCCTTATGACTTTTGATTTTCAAATAAAAACATAACTGATATAATTATATCAGTACTTATATTATATCATTAATATATATTATTACTATATACGTTATAATATTCTACGTATGTTAGAGTTAGTGAGAAGAAAGACTCAGTTGAAATTTACAGAGAGAAAAGAAGAGAGGAAGAAAACTAGAGAGAATTTGAGAGAAATTCTAACAGGTTTTGATAAAGGAATTGGAGAAAAGACATTGATAATCAAAAGTAGCCATCATCTTCTTAATCAAAGATAAATTGTTGTTATGAATATAGTTTTGTATGATTATTGATTATAAGGTTATTTCATTAGTTATATATGATTATAGATATAGTAATTCATGTATGTATGTGTTTTGTAGAAGAAAATATATTACAGAGTGTTCATATGAAAAATATATGAGTATGACTTAATTTAAAATAGAAATTAAGGTTTAATTAGTTGTTAAATTGATAAATTGATATTTGGAATTGCTAGAGTATGTAAAATCATAATCATGATGTTTTGAATTTAGTGTTTTGGTTGAAAAACAAAATCACAGTGTTGATTTTCTTTGAAAACATCAAAAATGGAGTTTTTATCAAAAACATTAAAATTGGGTGTGGTATATTTGATGTCTATGTTATTTTATGAGTATAAACATGTTAGAAGTCTTCAAAATATGTTTATATGAAGTTTATATGTATATTACATGATAATCAGTCTATTAGATTCGAGTTTTTTGGCCAATTTGGCTTTTGTTCACGCTGTTGCCGAGTTTGGTCGCCGGATTCTGGTCTTTCGCGCCGCAGCGCGGCCCAGCAGTACAAATCTCGCGCCGCAGCGCCGGCGCCACGCCGCAGCGCCGGCGCCATGCCGCAGCGCCGGCGCCACGCCGCAGCGCCAACCAATGGCCTGTGACCCGAGCTGCAGCGCCAACTCAGCGCCGCAGCGCGAACCACAGTGTAAACTGTGGCGCCGCAGCGCGAGTTAGCAGAATGTTCTGACTGGTTTGTTTTAGTGTACAAAACTTGAAAATAAATGTTATGTGTTGATAATAATAATGTTAAATGATAATTTCAGTAGTATCAAACTATGAATGATCATGTTATTAAGTGTTACCTACTTCTAACATAGTAGATTATGTGAATGGGTAATTTAACCCATATGATGAATACATTTGTTTATATAAATATACAATGTTAGTAATGACTAACTATGTTCGTATGACATATGTATAGGGTATTAATTCAAGTGGTAAGGGTTTAGCTTGTGCTAAAGGCAAGTTCTCTAACTCAAAACTTCATTGTGCAAATTTTCTAACTCTATCTTACAATTGAGCTAATTATTGTTTTCAATTCGATTATCTTATAATGATGTAAGTCGTCTAGACTTTGGTTTGAGGACAAACACTTTATTCTTGTATTTCGATTATGAATTTTCATGTATAACTAAATTGCTATGCATGTTTATTATTCCATTCTAATTATCCTTGGCTTAGTGTTGTTCAAGCAAGGTATGCTATAGTTATTCAAATTGTATGCTATTAGATTATTCCTAATGCATGACTTGCTATGATTGGTTCAATCACGATTATTCTATAGTATAGTGTTATTGATTTTTATTCAACTACTCCGTAGTTGATGTTCGTTAAACTCCAAATTTCCTTGAAAGCTTATCCAAACCAAACTTACTTTTTATTCTAAATACTGAGATGAACAACTCTTTTAATAGAGGTTTACGCTTAGCGTTGAAATGATTGTGCACAATACATTGTATGAAGGGTTGATCCCCCTAAGTACGTGGAGTCCTTATAGTCTTATGAATGTTAAAGTTTAAGTTGAAAGATTACTTATAATTGTGGACATGATTCGTGGTCATTAGACCCTCAGTAAATGTTAAAGTTTTCAGAAAGTTAATAGAATATATTGTTCAATTCTATTGAGCCTGATATTGGCAATTGATGTAAAAGTTTAATGATTTACTTATTGTTATTTCAAGTGGGCCTTATTTACTCACTCTTGCCTGTAAAATTTCTTACAGCTAAAGTTGAAACTGGTGACGTACCGAGCACTAGTAAGGGAAAAGGAAAGATGAATAAATGCTGAAGACTTGTAATAGTTTGATAGTTTATTTTCAGAATTTGGTTTAATGATTGTAATGAAGTTATTTAATTATCCGTATTTGAGTGATTGTTGTTAAAGGTTAGATAACCTGGGAGATGTTTATTTAAATTTAATCCTGTATGGGCAGGTTTTCTTTTACTATTCAAGTATATTATGAATGGGTAGTTAGAAATTAATGTTTTGATTACGTGAGCACCAAATCTTAAGGAAATGAAGTACCAAGATTTGGGGGTGTCACACTATTGATAATTTAATTATCTTTAGTCAATATATTCTTTACTGGGCAAGTTATGCTCACCATTTTGCTTCACAATTCCTTTCAGGTAATAAGAGTTTAGCTGGGTCGAGCGAGGGTAACAGAGGAATAGAACGGTGGTCGATAGCTGTTGAGGTTTCTCCTAAAATAGTATGAAAATAATTTTATTGAGAATTTTTGATAAGTGTGTCGTATTTTATACGTTATTTTAACCGTTGATTTTGGTTAACCGAATAGGGTGAGGTGAACCCAACTTTGAAGGGTGTTTTGCCACTATCATATAAGACGTCTAATGACAGACGACTTCGTGTTATCATAAGACAGGGTTGTGCACATGCACTTACTGATTATATCTATGAGCGCTACCTATATAATATTGGGGTTTAGTTGAAATATAATTCTCAATTGGAGACAATGGAGATACTTATATGTCAAGAGAAGACTCACCATTGGAAAGAACGTGATAGTAATCTTCTCATTTTTTTGGGGTCTATTGGGTCAACCAAGGATAATTCTCAAGTCATATGATATCTATCATAACTTAGATGTATGGCCTCCCATGTACGAAGGTTTCCTTGAGCATTTTCTAAAGATTTTAATTTCTAAAATAGTTATTGACTGTACTTGTATAAATGAAGTTTGTATTTAATTTTTATAGTGTGATATCTGGCAACTCAGAATGCATTATGTGAACCTATTGTGGGGGCGTCATAAATGGTATCAGAGCTTAGGAATATGGTCGCTGGCGGAGATATGAGTCTAAAACTAGGAGGGGAGAAACGAGTGATATACTTCGCTAGTGTGTAACTTACCTAAGCTGAAATTTTTACTTGATAAGTTTACAAATTGTGATATGTCAATTAACCTTTGTTTTGAAGATATATTCTAGAATGATATCTGAAATACATGAGATGAGCAATGGAGAAATCATGATGACAATAAAGATGGAATCGAAAATAAAAGCAAGGTATTCTAATCTCTTTGAACTAACAGGTACGTAAATTTCTAGGGCAAAATTTCATAAAGAGGGGAGATTGTAAGACCCCAAATTTTATGAAATAAAAGTATTCAATTTTCTTATAATTATTATTCTATCTAATGGTTAAATTGATAAAGGGTTAAAGTTAAGAGTGACATTTGAAAATTTTGCAAAGTAAGCAAGTTGATATAAAATATTCGTTGTGTCGGGGAATATTCGATTGGTCGGAGAATATTCGTTTTAACAGGGAATATTCGTACGACGACACAATCATTGGTGGACCCCACAACGGAGGTACTGCCGTAGTTAGAAAATGACTGAAATATTTTTAAACTGTTGAACTATCCGGTAGTAAAAGAACAGTAATACGCGTGATTGCATAGTAGTACACGGTATTAATTAATGATGTTTACGTGAGAAGTCACTCAGTTATACTCAATTATTGCTACAGTAATTGCTACATAATATCTCACGTTATTTGATTCAATTATTGTCACAGTATCATCTGCATAATATTTTGTATTACTAAATTAATAATTGAGACGACAAAATTATTCATATTTTATTTACAATATTGACGGTGTCTAGAAAGTTCTGTCGAGGAGAGGTTTGATCACCTAATTGCGTGCCAATCAGGAGAAATCCTTATCGAAAAGCCTCCTCTTTCCTGGGAATGATCTGGTTGTTAAATATTATGAGTTAATAGATTAAAAATGTGTTTATTGAAGATAAGTGATTTGTGGTAAATATTTATTCAATTTTTGATATAAATAGAGGGGTTTGTTATGAGGTGTTTGTTATAAGTTTGACTTATTATTCCATGAGTAGATATGCTAATTTTTCAGACCTTTGGTTGAAGTTATAATGGTAAATCAATATGGATCGTTGGTTGAAGATATAATAGTAAATCAATATAGACCGCTGGTGAAAAGTTATAATAGTAAATCAATATGGATCGCTGGTTTAAAGTTTTAATAGTAAATCATTATGGGCCGTTACTTTAAGTTTTAATAGTAAATCAATATGGACCGTCCGTTTAAAAGTAAATTAATCTGGGTCGTTCATGAATTAGTTACTATTAAGTCTTTTTTCCTATAAATAGAAGCTCATTCCTTCATTATTTGTTACGAATTCACTGAAACTCTAGAGAGAGAAACTATAGAGAGAAAGAAGAGGAGTATTCTGCTACTACCCTACTTCAGTATTTAATCTTCTACTAAGGTAAGGGATGTTATTTATTTCTTATTCGTAAGGGGTGTTATTTATTTCATATTCACTTACGATATTATTTTTCGTATTCGTAAGAAATATTATTTTCGTTTAATATTCGTAAGGGATGTTATTTATTTCTTATTCGTAAGTGGTGTTATTTATTTCATATTCACTTACGATATTATTTTTCGTATTCGTAAAAAATATTATTTTCGTTCAATATTCGTAAGGTATATTATTTGTTGTATTCGTAAGGGGTGTTATTTATGAGGGATATTATTTGTTGTATTTGTAAGGGGTATTATTTCTTTCGTATTCGTGAAGAGAGCTATTTTCTTTCAATACTCGTAAGGGTTGTTATTCCATTCTTTATTATTCTGTTGGAATAACATGTCTACGCGGACTACCGCATGCATGGTGAAATCCTTTTGTTGTTCTATTCTTTATTATTCTGTTGAAATAACTTGTCTACGCGGACTACCACATGCATGGTGAATGACCATTCGTATTCATTTTTATTAATCTGTGGGAGTAACCCGTCTACGCGGATTACCGCATGAATGTAAATGACCCTTCGTATTCATTCTTTATTAAATTGTGGAAATGATCTGTTTACGTGGATTATCGCATGGCGGGTGAAAATCCATTTGCAGTTCGTATATTCTTTTATACTCGAATGAGATGTCATTTCTTTCGTACTCGTCATGGAATATCGTTTTCTTTTGTATTTTCCTTTTATGAGTACTATTCACGGGTTACTATTCACATATATGACACTATTCACGTATACGGTACTATTTACGAATACGGAGTATTATTCACGAGTTACTATTCACGGGTTACTATTCATAAGTTACTATTCATGAGTTACTATTCACGATTTATTATTCATAAGTTATTATTCACGAGTTACTATTCATAAATTACTATTCACGAGTTACTATTCATTGGTTACTATTCACGGGTTACTATTCACATGGTACTATTCACGACAAAATTAGTTTCTTTTTCTATGCAAATTATCGTTGATTTATGAATCTTACTCTTGAAATTATATTCATGTTTTGATTATATTGTTTTTATTATCATATATAACATTTTTATAATCCTGGTGTTGAAATTTCTCTTTCACTTGAGTGTAAAGATGGGTAGATTACTGGTATGATCGTGACTATGGGTTCTCTTTGACTAGTAGTGTAAAGATGAATTATTGACTGGTATGATCATGACCATTGAATTTATAACTGAAAATCTTTAGCTTAAGTGCAAAGGTGAAATGATTAACATGGTTATAATTATTGCTTATATAAATTCTAAAATGATTATATATTTTGTTGAGATATTAATATCTTTGGCCCGTAGTGCAAAGATGACCTGTTGTTGAATATCTTTGGCATATAGTGCAAAGATGAATTTTTGATGAATATCTTTGGCCCGTAGTGCAAAGATGACATGTTGTTGATTATCTTTGGCATGTAGTGCAAAGATGAACTATTAATGAATATCTTTGGCCCGTAGTGAAAAGATGAATTTATTAGTATGATTATGAACAAAAACTGTGATTTGGTATAACCATGATCTTTGATGTTTCAGGTAGAGACAGGTGATGAAAATTATCTTCATCCTGGTTACGAAGAGGAATTTAGAAATACAATTATGATTATGAGTTATTCACATGATTGTGGACAAGAACTGTTGATTGATATTATAGGGTTAAAATATTGTTGGTGGACTTTTAACATGGAGAAGATAATAGACTTTATGGTCTATTTGACTATTCTAATGGATTTCTCGTTCCGCTGCCACTAGGGTTAAAAAGTTTTATCTTCTACCATATGTTCTAAATCTCTAATTTATTACTGACGAAGGCTATTGATAATTTAATTATCTTTAGTCATGATATTCTTTACTGGGCTAGTTGTGCTCAACCTTTTGCTTCACAATTTCTTTCAGATAATAAGAGTTTAGCTGGGTCGAGCGAGGGTAGCAAAGGAATAGAACGATAGTCGATAGCTGTTGAGGTTTCCCCTAAAACAGTATGGAAATAATTTTATTGAGAGTTTTATATAAGTGTGTCGTATTTTATACGTTATTTTAACCGTTGATTTTGGTTAACCGAATAGGGTGAGGTGAACCCAACTTTAGAAGGGTGTTTTGCCACTATCATACAAGATGCCTAATGACAGACGACTTCGTGTTATCATAAGATAGGGTTGTGCACATGCACTTGCTGATTATATATATGAGCACTACCTATATAATCTTGGGATTTAGTTGAAATATAATTCTCAATTGGAGACAATGGAGATAATTATATGTCAAGAGAAGACTCACCATTGGAAATAACATGATAGTAATCTTCTCGTTTTTCTTTGGGGTCTATTGGGTCAACTAAGGATAATTCTCTAGTCATATGATATCTATCATAACTTAGATGTATGGCCTCCCATGTACGATGGTTTCCTTGAGCATTTTCCAAAGATTTTAATTTTTAAAATAGTTATTGACTGTACTTTTATGTAAAGTACCATTGTAAGGTGTCGTGGTCGAGGCACCATGAGAGTTACATATATTTGTTTTAAAACTCACAGTTTATGTGTTGTCCTACTCTGCACGACAGTTCAATAATTGTATAAATGAAGTTTGTATTTGATTTCTGTAGTGTGATATCTGACGACTCAGAATGGGTCGTGTGGACCTAATTTGGGGGCGTCATAACTACTCCCTGAGTTAAATCATATTCATAATGTGTTTCATGTGTCCGTATTGCGACCATATAAACCTTATTATAAACACGTTGTAAACTATAAGCCGATCCAAATTGAAGAAGATCTTTCTTTTGTAGAAGAACATGAGATCATCGACCGTAAAGAGCAAGTCCTGAGAAATAAAGTGATAGCATCGGTCAAAGTGATCTGGAGGAATCAGAATGTTAAAGAGGATACATGGGAGCTCGAGGACAAAATGCGAGAGAACTATCCCCAACTATTTACTTAACTTGTACTGTAATTTCGAGGACGAAATTCTTATTAGTGGGAGTGAATGTGA
This sequence comes from Panax notoginseng, assembly GCA_016801055.1. Classification (NCBI taxonomy): domain Eukaryota; kingdom Viridiplantae; phylum Streptophyta; class Magnoliopsida; order Apiales; family Araliaceae; genus Panax; species Panax notoginseng. The sequence continues at coordinate 148,414,933 of CM029013.1, read as the reverse complement.
AACCCCAAAATCGTAATAAGATTCGGTTATGTAAATTCAGTTATATTAATAAAATCTCTCCGTTCTGAAAGTGTTTTGTGTTATTATATACTGTGTTTAACAAATTAGGTCAAATAAATTTTTGTTCGAAAATTAACGTGCTTGACACGTCGTGCTTACACAGACAAAACGCTTTGTCGATTTTGTTAGGATTTATGAAAAATCTAAGTTAGGAACCCTAATTTGTAAACCTTAACCCTAATTAGGTTATCCAAACACCTAATCATGATTGCTAAACTTTAATTAGCTACTAATAAACATCATTAAGCAACCCTAATCATAAAAACAAAAATCCTAATCAAGATTAAAGAGAATTAGGCCATAAGTAAGTTACTAATCTAATCAAACTAGCTCACAAGTAGGTTAGGAGTCACCAAACCAAGTCCCAAGAGTGCACATAGTCTGGCAACCTTCCCCAAGTAGCACAAGTAACTTAATCTTTGTGGAGGCAAGTAGGTAAAAATGACCAAAAACCCTAAGTTGCTAAAGTCTATAAATAGTAGACCTGGCAAACGGGCCGGGCGGGCCAGGTCAGGCCAGGCCGAGAGCGGGCCGGGCTTAAAACGGGCCGGGCCGAAATGGCCCCAATTTTGGTGGGCTGAAAATGTGAGGCTCGTGGCCCGGGCTAGGCCGACCCGGCTCGGCCCGCGGGCTTCTTCCTTTTTTTTTTGCAAAATTTTTTTTACACCAAAAATAGTAATATTAATAAATATTAAAAAATAATAAAATAATTTATAATAAATAATAATTCTAATTACCCTTATATTAACAATAATTAGAAATTATAAAAAAATAAATAATCTTATAATGAGTAATAATTTTTTAAATAATTTATAATATTTATCCTTATATTAACTAAAATTTATAATAATTTTAAATTTAAAAATATTTTTAGTTGACTTTAGATAATAATGAGAGTATAAATAAATTTTTGAATAACAATAAATCCAACTCAGGCCAGTGGGTCATTGTTGGGTTGAAGTCAACCATATTCTTTAGCTCCTCTTCTGTATAGCAATAGCAGAAGCCAAGCAATTCATGAGCTAAAAATGACGAAAATTGAGCATAACAATAACAACAGAAAACCAAAGGCACAACTGAAGTTGATTATTTGCTGTTTGGTTTCATTCCTTTCTCTCTATATATAGTAATGCTCATAAATAATTAAATATTATAAATTAGGCACGATTTAGGTTTTACTTTTTAAGAATAGTAAAATTTGAACAAAAGTAAAGAAACAATATATTGAAGATTGCATTAAAATTAATAATTGTTGTAGTTCAGTTGGTTTGAACTCTTATTTATTTACTTACAAATCTTGTGTTCAAGCCTCACAACTCACAAGTAGCAACATTTTATTTTAAAAAGAAAAGAAGTCACAGGCCACGGGCAGGGCCAGGCCACCCGCGGGCCGGGCCAAAATGGCATGCATTTTTCTAAGCTAAAAAACTGCAGCCCACAGCCCAGCCCGTGGCGGGCCGGCCGGCCGAGCCTGCGGGCTTGGGCCATATTTGCCAGGTCTAATAAATAACAATACATCATCTAGCCAAACCCACGAATTCTCTAAGCCTATACACTCTTATAAACATACCAAAACAAGCCTTGGTGATAGCAATAACAGAATCAGGAGCCAGAAATCAAAATCACGCAAGAAAGGTGCAAACCCTAATTTTAAACTAGATCTTTGATGCTATGTTTAATTTGTTGTTTAGATGTTTAGATATATGTAATAACATGTTAGAAAGTATGCTAAGTTGATAGAATATGTTTTCATAACATCTAGATGCATCAAAATAGTTTTTTAAGCAAACTAGAAATTTTAGAAAAACAGGTCTGACAGTCGAATGTCAGAGCCTGTAGATCCATGTATGTTAATAGTTAGGTCTGTTAATTGTATGTTAGTTGTAGTATTACATGAGGTCTTTGATCTGGAAAAGAAAATAGGTTCATTGGAATCATATATTGCAAGATATAGGTGGTCAAAAGTGGTTGACCGATCACAAAGTTCTGTTTTCTGGGTTACACATAAAACTCAAGAACAGGTTGAACCGGTTACTTTGACCAACCTTTTAATCGCTTTCTGATTGTTGCTATGATGTCTAAATATAATGAATTGATACCCTGATATACATACTACATATCTATGACACTCAAATGCTTAATCAATTCATAGGATTACTGGAATTAATGGTCAAAAGTCGTTGACCGAGCATGACTATGTTTTCTGGGTTACCTAGAAAATTGAATAACATGAAGAACAACATTTGGCTGTACTTTGACCAACAATGATTTAGACCTTAGAATCATACTTTGTCTACATCAGTGTTACATATATGTACCTTGATATATAGACTACCTATTACAACAAACAAAACACAAATCTATCACACGGATTGAAAGATCTAAAATCCACAAAACCGTTGACCGACCATGACTACTGTTCTAGGTTACCCAGAAACTCAAGAACAGCTCTGACAGTGACTTTGAGCCTCTATAACTTCTTGTTATATGTAAGTTAAAGTATGAAATTAGTATGTTGTTGTACAACTACATGGGTACTATAACACACATACACTTCCAAACCCAGAATCATTAACAATAGAGAATTAGATTAAGGTCAAAGTGACCTCTAGGCCATGACCAACTGATTCCCAAAAACTTAAGAACACCTATAGCGACACTTTCTGTCACTATAGAGCTTTAGCGACAGACGGAAAATAATTTCTAATAAATAAATTAATAAAAGTAGAAATAATTAATAAATAAATATAAATAAATATAAAAATAGTTTTAAAAATTATTTTAAGTTATACTAATTAACTTTTAATATTTTTACATAAATTCAATAAATATTTTATTTATTTGGATATTATTAATAATTAAGTTAATAATAAAGTAATTAGAATAATTATTTATAAATAATAAATAATTATGTAAAAATAATATTAATGATTTAAAAATCATAATAAATGATTATAAATTATTTAAAAATAATAAACAAGATTTTTATAATATTCTAAGTAAATATTAATTATTTAGAAATAAAAATAAATGATTTAAAAATCATTTAAATAAATACTTAAAAATTGTTATAAGCTTCCAGAAATTATTATAAAAGATATATAAATTATCTAAAAATATAATAACGCTTATAAATAAAGTTTAACCGAGTTATTAACTTATTAATTACCTGGTAAAGTCTTTGGACACCGAAACCATATCGAACTTAACCCGAACATAAATAGTTTATGTATTTGAGTATTGTTATCAATACTAATGTGTTAGGTTTATAAAAATGAACATCTTAGGTGTTTATTAACGAATCGAATAGTGTTACTTGATTGATCTTCGCTCAGGCAAGTTCCCTAATCATAATTACTTTTGTAAGTTTACTAAACCCTGTTTTAATTCGTTGAACAAGATTCATATCTTGAATTACTTTTGATATATTATACCAAACCTAAACTTGAATTGTCAATTATTGTAAAGTTATTGCTATAGCTTCAGCATAACTAAGAAATGAATGATTTATTCATATGATATTGTTTATTAAGCATAAACTATTGTGTCAAACCAAAATTATTTGGTAAGACATCCTATACTGAGTTGTATGTCCCAAGAGGGATAGATGTGTGTCAATTAAATCTGACACTTAGTGCAAGTGGGCACGATTAAGATGAAATGCATACTCCTAGGATGTTGAATAAGTTAATCCCCTATTTCACATCTGAAAGTATTCATTCTTCATCGATTCCTGCTTCTGGAATAGCACCTTCTTGCACTTTTTTCTTCATATTCATCAGCTCCGGATTTGTAACTTGAGCAACTTTAACTTTATCGGTTAAAGTCAGTTTTACTCATATATTTAACATCATCATGTGGGTCCCTGAAGTCTTTAATTCTATCTCCATCCTTTGTAAGTCATACAAAATGGGTCTTTGCGTTGATAATATCGCACTTGTACCCGCATATGATCTTCTACTCAACGCGTCAGTTACCACATTCGCTTTTCCAAGATGGTACTTAATGGTATGGTCGTAATCTTTCAATAGCTCGAGCCAACGTCGTTGCCGCATATTGAGTTTCTTTTGGGTGAAAAAATATTTGAGGCTTTTATGATATGTATAGGTCTCCACTTTCTCCCCCATACAAGTAATGTCTCCAGATCTTTAGCGCAAAAACGACTGCTGCCAAGTCTAGATCATGAGTAGGATAATTCCTCTCATATTCTTTGAGTTGTCATGAGGCATAGGCTATGACTTTCCCATGTTGTATGAGAACACATCCTAAACCTCTGCCTGAAGCATCACTGTAGATGACAAATCCTTCCGAACCTGATGGTATTGTCAGAACAGATGCTGAAATGAGTCTCCCCTTGAGTTCTTGGAAACTCTTCTCACATTCCTCGCTCCATTCGAATTTTGTATCTTTTCGAGTCAGCTGAGTTAATGGAGTGGCGATTCGATAAAATTCTTCTATGAATCTCCGATAATAATCAGCTAAGCTCATAAAGCTACGTACTTCGGTTACTGACTTAGGTTGCTTTAAACTTTGTATTGCTTCAATCTTCGCTGGGTCAACTTATATTTCATGTTTTGATATCACATGTCCAAGGAATGCTACTTCCTCAAGCCAGAACTCATATTTCTTCAATTTGGCATATAGCTTATTTTCACGCGGCTTTTGGAGTATCAGCCTCAAGTGTTGCTCATGATCTTCATGGATTTTGAAGTATATGAGGATGTCATCAATAAAGACAACCATAAAATGATCCAAATATTCCTTGAATACTCAGTTCATCATATCCATAAAGGCAGCAGGAGCATTAGTCAATCCAAAAGACATGACTAGGAATTCGTAATGCCCGTACCGAGTTCTGAAAGTAGTCTTTAGAATGTCATCAGTTTTAATCTTTAACTGATGATATCCAAAATGAAAATTGATCTTTAAAAAGAATTTAGCACCTTTCAACTGGTCAAACAGGTCATCAATACGAGGTAACGGGTACCTATTTTTGATGGTGATATGATTCAACTCCCGATAGTCAATGAAAAGTAGCATACGTCTATCTTTCTTCTTTACGAATAAAATAGGAGCACCCCAAAGAGACGTACCAGGACGAATGAAATTGATGTCTAACCATTCTTTCAGTTGGGTTTTAACTCCTGAAGTTCAATACGAGCCATTCGATATGATGTTTTGAAAATGTGTTTTGTACCGAGTTCAAGGTTAATACAAAATTCAATTTCATGCTCTAGGGGTAGGCTAGGAAGTTCTTCGGGGAATACCTCTGGAAATTTATTAACAATAGAAATATCATTCAAATCTGACATATTTTTGTTTAAATCTGTAACATGGGCTAAGAAAGCTTGACATCCATTTTTCAATAAATAAATGACTTTATGGTTTGATATGACAGTGATTGACTTTAGTGGTTTGGTTGCTTGAATTCACATAATAAGTTGGTTAGGAATATGAAAGATAACAACCTTACGAAAATAATCAATTTTAGCATGATGAGTAGTTAACCAATCAATCCGTAAAATCACATCAAATGCAAGTATTTTCAAAGAGATGAGATCAGCAGGTAATGTGAAAGTGTCGATTTGAATTAAACAAGATTTATAAATAATGGATGTAATGAAGGTTTCTCCCAACGGAGTCTCAACAGATAAGTCAAAGTCTAATTTCTCTGGAGTCAAATTTAAACGTTGAGCATAAGCAGGTGAAATAAAAGAATGGGTAGAACCGATATCTAATAAGGTATATACTTCGCAAGAGTTTATGATTAGCTTACCCATGATAACTTCGTTTGGGTTTCTCACTTTTTGGGAGGTCACAACAAACGCTCTCCCTTGAACTGCTAGCTTTGACTTGTCTGGGAAAGCCTTTGGTGTCACCATCCCAGCTGGACTTGACTTCACTGCACGACAAAATTGAGCTAGGTGACCTTCTTTTTCGCAATTGAAACACACTTTGGGTTGCTACGTACAGTTTGAACTGATGTGTCCCTCATTTCCGCATCTATAGCATACGACCGGTGGTCGTTCTCCTTCCTTAAAAACGGGTGTTGGTGCTGCTATCTTTCCATCATTATTGAACCTTCTCTTTTTAAAATTTCCACTTGACTCATTTCTTCTATTATCTTGGCCAGGATTACCACCGAAGTTGTTACCATTTCTGGCATACTAATTTCCTTCACATTTGTTATCACCACTTCGATAATAGTTTCCACTGGTATGACCATTGTCCTTTTGCCGACTGTTATCTTTTGGTTGGGCTGACTCATTATCGCGCTCCAATAACTGAGCCCTATTTACAACATCTAAATATAAACAAAGTTTGTGAGAAATGAGGTATTAACGAATTTCAGGCTTCAAACCTCGCAGAAACATTCGCGCCATACGCTCCTCATTATCTACCAAATGGGATGCAAACTGGGATAACTCTACAAACTTAGCCTCGTATTACGATAAGGTCATATTGTTTTATTCTAGCTTGATGAATTCCACCTTCTTCACGTGACGAATACTCTCTGGAAAGTACTTGTCGTTGAACAATTCTTGGAACTCCTCCCAAGACATCTTTAGTGCGGAAAGATGAGTACGTTTTATAGATTCCCACCAGTAATCTACCTCTCCATGCAATATAAAGGTGGCGAAGGGAACCTTTTTCTCCTCTGAGCATCCCAAGACATCAAATATTTTGGTGATCTGCTTAATCCATGTCTCTGCCTTAAGTGGCTCTGGCTTTCCCAAAAACTCCGGTGGTCCCAGCTCCTTGAATTGCTTAGCGGTGACCAGCCGTGAGTTGCCATTGATTCAAACTGTATTTTGAACAGAAATCTCTCTCGTTTGGTGTTGCATAAATTACAGAAAGCTCCTAAACATCCCATAGTTCATCATTTGGTCGGTGTTGTTTACATGAGGATTATTGCCTTCCTGATGCACATTATACTGGTTATTAATTGGGGTGTCTCAACGGTCTCATGTGCTCCATTGCTTATCAAAAAAATTTTAGATGCTATTCTCAAACACTGCCACAAAACAAGGGTTAATTGACATGCCACATATTATCCATATATTTCGACCGACCAATTAAATAACAAATACACTTAGGAAGGACACACTAGCAAAGATTTACTTATCTCTCCCCTCTTAGTTCTAGCCTCAGATATCCGTTAGAGATCATATCCCTAACCTTTGATACCAACTATGATGCCTCCAAAATAGGTCCATACAACCCATTCTAAGTTACCAAATACATGGTACAAAATTTAAATATTAACTTTATTTATACAATTATTAACTGTCGTGCAGAGTACGACAAAACATAGACTGTGAGTTTCAATACAAATATTATCTCGTAAACAATATTCAAACTCAAATAAAGTCCACATTATAATTATTATCACACTATTTTATAGAATGGTGATGACTATTATAGCCACCATCTTGGACTATCACTACATTCCCCGACTAGTCCCAAATATATTCTCATTTCTTGAAGAGAACAATGAAATAAAAGGGTGAGCTTAACTAGCCCAGTAAAGAATATTATGACTAAGATAATGTAGAATAAATTATTCTTAGTCTTCAACAGTGTAAAAACTGATAGAATATAATAGACAACAAGTTTAACTACAGCGGAACAAGCAATCTATTACAAGAGTCAAGTAGAGCATGATGTCTACTATCTTCTATGATTAAAAAGTTCATCATCAATATTTTATCTTTGTAACACAACTCAATAAATATTTCACATCTGGGAATTATCCATGCACTACGGGCCAAGGATATTCGTTAGTATCACCAGTGGTCATGATCATGTCAAACAACTGTCCATCTATACACTGCGGGCCAAAGAGGACTTTTACCACATCATTTGTTTGTAACATTACGGGTCATGATTATACCAATACAAAATTCATTGTTATAATCATACCAATCAACAGTCCATCTATGCACTACGGGCCAAAGATGACTTTCACCACAATATAAGCATGAGCATAATGACAATGATATAAGAAATCAATCAAGTGAGATCAATGATAAATATTAAAGATTTATAATTCAATTTATCCAGAGTTTAAGAATGTCCAAATTGTCAACATGATAATTAATTGTGGAGTAAAATTCAAGAATGATATTCATGTATCAAAAATAATTTGGATAGAAAAGAAACTAATTTTGCCATGAATAGTACTCCGGGTGAATAGTACCCGAGTGAATAGTACCCCGTGAATAGTGCCCAAGTGAATAGTACCCCGTGAATAATACCCCGGCATGAAAGGATTAAAATTTTATAAGAATATTCAGGAAAATATTTTAGTGAAATGATACTAGATGAAGTGCAAAATTTAAGGATATTCTACTAATTTCAGGGAGTATAGAAGAAATACTTATTAAAATAAGTGTAGATTTAGGAAATTGAAACGAAATAATATTACTTACATACTATATAGTATGGAAGAAAATAATATTTTTTACGAATATTGAACGAAAATAATATCCCTTACTAACCTAAGAGTTATAATTTGAACAAAATTTCTAAGTCTTTGTGACTGACAGAGATAAAAAGTCCCAAAATGGTTGAAATATAAAAATTCCAGAAATGGTAATAACAATCAGTTAAGTTTTGAACTGTTATACTTCTTCAAATCATATATTATTATAAATATAAAACTTGCTGAGCATGTCATAGCTCACTCTTACAAATCATTCCCTTTGCAGTATTAGATGGTAACCCTAGCACATCTGGAGTAAATAAAGGGAAGCGTCCCTGCTTAGATTAGTTTATATTACTGTCTAGCTGAATGTAATACTTTGTAATAAGAAATTCTTTATGAAGAATTATGTAATCGAACCTTAATATATGATATATATATATATATATATATATATATATATATATATATATATATATATATATATATATATAACATCTTTTATTTCCGCAACCGTGTTTTCTTTACATATATACATGTAATAAGAATTTTCAATTTAGCTTGAGATCCTAGGGAAATATTTATCTGAGTAAGGGTATTGACAACATGGATTGTTCATGTTGTTGTAGATACTCTGGATTCCAGATAAATAGGTAATATCGATACGATAGTGTAATTCGCATGATATAGACTATACATCTGAGTGAGGGTATTGGTAATATGGATTGTTCATGTTATTACTGGTACTCTAAATTTTGGATAGATAGATACTATTCACAGATACAGTCCATACATCCAAGTGAGGGCATCCAAACACAGCAATAGTTCTCCAGGGAATTGTTATCTATTATGGGATACTGTGAATCTTGGATCTATGGGAATTGCATCTTATAATAATTTTATAGTCATTCAATTAGATATAAGCATAGAATTGGATACCATGGGCGTATAGATTTGAATGCGTTATATTAATTGACTAGTAGTAAGCACCATATCGAATACCGTAGGAGTATAGATAAGGGGGCATTACACGTACCAATTCTGGTCCCAACAACGTTACTTCACCCACCTCATCCCAACATACTGGAGAACGACACGTTCGTCCATACAATGCCTCGAATGGAGCCATGCCTATACTTGCTTGATACCTGTTATTGTAAGAGAATTCCACTAATGGCAACTACTTGTCCCAACTTCCTTTGAAGTCTAGGACATAAAGTCTTAATAGATCTTCAAGAGTTTGAATAGTCCTCTCTAATTGCTTGTCCGTCTGAGGATGATATGCAAAATTGAATCGTAAATCCGTGCCCATAGCTTTCTGCAAACTAACCCAAAATCATGAATTAAATCTTGGGTCACGATCAAAAACTATAGATACTGGCATACTATGCAGTCTTTCAATCTCATTTATATATATACGAGCAAGACATTCAAGTGAATAAGTTTCTCGTATAGGTAAGAAATGAACAGACTTAGTTAATCTATCAACAATGACCCAAATTGCATCTATGCCTTGAGAAAACTTCAGAAACCTTAGGAAACTAACAATCCTATTCTAGCTCAAATTGGACAACATAACACCCAAATTAGCTCTCTCCCTGCCGATCGGCGCGCCCACTGCTGCTCATGTTGTTGGATTGTTCATGTTGTTGTAGATACTCTGGATTCCAGATAAATAGGTAATATCGATACGATAGTGTAATTCGCATGATATAGACTATACATCTGAGTGAGGGTATTGGTAATATGGATTATTCATGTTATTACTGGTACTCTAAATTTTGGATAGATAGATACTATTCACAGATACAGTCCATACATCCAAGTGAGGGCATCCAAACACAGCAATAGTTCTCCAGGGAATTGTTATCTATTATGGGATACTGTGAATCTTGGATCTATGGGAATTGCATCTTATAATAATTTTATAGTCACTCAATTAGATATAAGCATAGAATCGGATACCATGGGCGTATAGATTTGAATGCGTTATATTAATTGACTAGTAGTAAGCACCATATCGAATACCGTAGGAGTATAGATAAGGGGGCATTACACGTACCAATTCTGGTCCCAACAACGTTACTTCACCCACCTCATCCCAACATACTGGAGAACGACACTTTCGTCCATACAATGCCTCGAATGGAGCCATGCCTATACTTGCTTGATACCTGTTATTGTAAGAGAATTCCACTAATGGCAACTACTTGTCCCAACTTCCTTTGAAGTCTAGGACATAAAGTCTTAATAGATCTTCAAGAGTTTGAATAGTCCTCTCTGATTGCTTGTCCGTCTTAGGATGATATGCAAAATTGAATCGTAAATCCGTGCCCATAACTTTCTGCAAACTAACCCAAAATCATGAATTAAATCTTGGGTCACGATCAAAAACTATAGATACTGGCATACTATGCAGTCTTTCAATCTCATTTATATATATACGAGCAAGACATTCAAGTGAATAAGTTTCTCGTATAGGTAAGAAATGAACAGACTTGGTTAATCTATCAACAATGACCCAAATTGCATCTATGCCTTGAGAAAATTTCAAAAACTTTAGGAAACTAACAATCCTATTCTAGCTCAAATTGGACAACATAACACCCAAATTAGCTCTCTCCCTGCCGATCGGCGCGCCCACTGCTGCTCATGTTGTTGGATTGTTCATGTTGTTGTAGATACTCTGGATTCCAGATAAATAGGTAATATCGATACGATAGTGTAATTCGCATGATATAGACTATACGTCTGAGTGAGGGTATTGGTAATATGGATTGTTCATGTTATTACTGGTACTCTAAATTTTGGATAGATAGATACTATTCACAGATACAGTCCATACATCCAAGTGAGGGCATCCAAACACAGCAATAGTTCTCCAGGGAATTGTTATCTATTATGGGATACTGTGAATCTTGGATCTATGGGAATTGCATCTTATAATAATTTTATAGTCACTCAATTAGATATAAGCATAGAATCGGATACCATGGGCGTATAGATTTGAATGCGTTATATTAATTGACTAGTAGTAAGCACCATATCGAATACCGTAGGAGTATAGATAAGGGGGCATTACACGTACCAATTCTGGTCCCAACAACGTTACTTCACCCACCTCATCCCAACATACTGGAGAACGACACTTTCGTCCATACAATGCCTCGAATGGAGCCATGCCTATACTTGCTTGATACCTGTTATTGTAAGAGAATTCCACTAATGGCAACTACTTGTCCCAACTTCCTTTGAAGTCTAGGACATAAAGTCTTAATAGATCTTCAAGAGTTTGAATAGTCCTCTCTGATTGCTTGTCCGTCTTAGGATGATATGCAAAATTGAATCGTAAATCCGTGCCCATAACTTTCTGCAAACTAACCCAAAATCATGAATTAAATCTTGGGTCACGATCAAAAACTATAGATACTGGCATACTATGCAGTCTTTCAATCTCATTTATATATATACGAGCAAGACATTCAAGTGAATAAGTTTCTCGTATAGGTAAGAAATGAACAGACTTGGTTAATCTATCAACAATGACCCAAATTGCATCTATGCCTTGAGAAAATTTCAAAAACCTTAGGAAACTAACAATCCTATTCTAGCTCAAATTGGACAACATAACACCCAAATTAGCTCTCTCCCTGCCGATCGGCGCGCCCACTGCTGCTCCTAGGCCAATTTGGGAGCCCCCCGCGCTACTGTAGCAAAAAATCTATTGGCCCGGCTCACCCCGCGCTGTTTTTGGCGCGCCTTGTAAGACCCCGAATTTTATAAAATAAAAATTTTCAATTTTACTATTTATTAAATGGTTAAATTGATAAAAAGTTAAAGTTAAGGGTGATATATGTAAAATTTTCAAAATACTCAAGTGGTTATAAAATACTCATTTTTGTTGGGAAATATTCGTTTGGCCGTGGAATATTCTTGTTGTTGGGGAATATTCGTACGACGACGCAGCCATTTATGTGCCCCATAATAGAATAACTGTCAGATAAAGAAAACGACAAGTTTAAATTTTTATAAATAATGACGTAATGTTTACCGTTAACACTGTTGGAATACCTGGCGATTAAAATACAGTAATACACGTGGTTGCACAGTAGCACACGGTATTACACAATATTTTTGAAATTATTGATTCTTACGTAAGAATGAACTACTCAATAATTGTTATAGTAATTACTGTTCAATATTTTATTTTATTGAGTCAATAATTACTGCGTTGATATTTTATATTATTGTTATTTCAATAATTGTCATTGCACAGTATTTTTCATTATCAGATCAATAATTCATATTATTTGAATAATATTATTAGATAGCATTATTACCAATGTCTAGAAAGTTCTGTCAAAGAGAGGTTTGGTCACATAATTGCGCGTTAGTAAGGAGAAATTCTTATCGGAAAGCCCTCTCTTTCCTGAGAACGGCCTAGTTTTCATAATTGTGATTCTATAATATTATTTGTGAATAATTAGTTATTAATTTATATGATAAGAAAATATTTATTTTATGTGGATATAAATGATGGATTTATATTTATTGTGGTTATAAATGAAGGAATTAATGTTGAGGTGTTTTATTAGTATTTTGTCGAAAAGAAGAACAAAATATGGGATTTTCTGAAGAAATAGTTTATTACTTGATTTTGTAAAATCCATAACTCTTTGTGTATAATAAGTTAGGAGATGAGCCATATATCAAAAGAAAGCCATGTAAGTAAGCTAATCGTAGAAATTTGAATCCCCCAAATATTCTTTGTGAATTTTTCATGGTGACTGTTTGAGTGAAACTGGTACGAGGGACTTATAGTCCGAAAACCAAATCAGTGTTCTATTACGTGAGTTATAATTTTAATCCGACCGTTGAATCGTTGTGATTTTTGGATATGTTATACATACATAAGTTAAGTTTATGTCCACAAATTTTGAACCGTTAAAAATTAACGTATGATTTGTTATGAATTTTAAGAGGTATTAAAAATTGTCCGTATGTGGATTTCAGTCATTTTTCGTTTAGAATTTGGGAAAACTTAAACTGACAAAGTTGTAGAGAATTTAATTTTCTATGGAATGGACATAAAATTCGTATTTTTCTGATAAAAGGGCTATTTATTATGAATTATTGAAGTTTCAGAAAATAAAATATTTTTATTAAAAATATGGGTGGACCCCACTTTTGGTTGGTGAAGAAATGTGCTAAAATTTTTGGTGGGTGAGAATAGTAGCAGGTAAAGCCATCAGGTTGTAGGTTAAGTCTACTTTGGCGTTCTAATATTTTCCTATAAATAGGGTGCTTAGTTAGAATTGAAAATCACACCAGAAACAAGTTTTCTCTCTTTCTCTCTCTATATTATCGAGTGTATTTTGTGAGTATTTAGATACTTTGTGTGTTGCTATTCATCAGTGCAAGTTTTCTTCAGCGTCATATCCGTTATTCCGGTCAGAAGTACTGTTCTTTTGAGGTAAGGGATAGTAAGGGATAATAAGGGATAGTAAGGGGTGTTATTTTCTTCATAATGATGTTATTCTTTCAATATCACTATACTGAAATATTGATATGGATTTTATTGTGAAATTTCTACCTTTTTTCATGTCGGGATTACTATTCACGTATACGACATTATTCACGTATACGGCACTATTCATGTATATAGCACTCTTTACGTATATAACATTATTTACGTATATGGTACTATGTACGAATACGAAGTACTATTCACGAGTTACTATTTACGAGTTACTATTCATGAATTACTATTCATGAGTTACTATTCACGAGTTACTATTCACGGGTATTCACAACAAAATTAGTTTTTTTTTTCTGACCAAATTATCGTTGATTTATAAATCTTACTCTTGAAATTAAATCCATGTTTTGATCATAATATTTTTATTATCATATATAACATTTTGATAACCCTGGTATTGAAATTTCTCTTTGACTTGAGTATAAAGATGGGTAGATTTTGGTATGATCGTGACTATGAGTTCTCTTTGGCCAGTAGTGCAAAGTTGAATTGGTGACTGGTATGATCATGACCATTGAATTTATAATTGAATATCCTTGGCTTAAGTGCAAATGTGAATTAATCAACATGGTTATAATTATTGTTTATATAAATTCTGAGATGATTATATATTTCTTTGAGATATTAATATCTTTGGCATGTAGTGCAAAGATGATCTGTTGTTGAATATCTTTGGCTTGTAGTGCAAAGATGATCTGTTGTTGAATATCTTTGGCCTGTAGTGCAAAGATGATCTTTTGTTGAATATCTTTGGCCAGTAGTGCAAAGATGAACTGTTGACGAATATCTTTGGCCGTAGTGCAAAGATGAATTTATCAGTATGATTATGAACATGAACTGTGATTTGGTATAATCATGATCTTTGATGTTTCAGGTAAAGACAGGTGATGAAAATTATCTTTGTCCTGGATGAGAAGAGAAATTTAGAACCACAATTATGATTATGAGTGATTCATATGATTGTGAACCAAAATTGTTGATTGATGTTACAAGGATAAAACATTGTTGGTGGATTTTTAATATGGAGAAGATAATAGACTTTATGGTCTATTTGACTCTTCTAATTGATTGCTCGTTCCGCTGTAACTATGGTTGAAAAGTTTTATCATCTATCATATATTCTAAATCTCTGATTTATTAATGATGAAGGCTATTGATAATTTAATTATCTTTAGTCATGATATTCTTTACTAGGCTATTTGTGCTCACCCTTTTGCTTCACAATTCCTTTCAGGTAATAAGAGTGTAGCTGGGTCGAGCGGGGGTAACAGGGGAATAGAACGGTGGTCTCTAGCTGTGAAGGTTCTCCCTAAACAATATGGAAATAATTTTATTGAGAACTTTAGAATAGTGTGTTGTATTTTATACATCATTTAGTAGTTATATTTGGTGAATCATATAGGGTGAGGCGAACCCAACTTTGGAAGGGTGATTTGCCACTATCATAGTGTCATCATAAGACAGGGTTGTGCACATTCACTTGCTGATTATATCTATGAGCACTACCTATATAATCTTAGTGTTTGGTTGAAGTATAATTCTAAATTGCAGACAGTGGAGATAATTATATGTCAAGAGAAGACTCACCATTGGAAAGAATATGATAGTAATCTTCTCATTTTTCTTTGGGGTCTATTGGGTCAACCAAGGATAATTCTGTGGACATATGATATCTATCATAACCTAGACGCATGGCCTCCCATGTACGAAGGTTATCTTTAGCATTTTTTGAAGATTTTAATTTTTAAAACAGTTATTGACTGTACCTTTATGTAATGTATCAATGTGAGGTGTTGTCCATAGTTGGGATATGAGTCACAGTTGTTATTAAAACTCACAGTATATGTGTTGTCGTATTTTGCACGACAATTGTAGTAATAAAGTTGTAGTTTTTTTTTGTACCATGTATTTGGTGACTCAGAATGGGTTGGGTGATGTATACCTATTTTGGGGTCGTCACACGTCCCTTTGGTAAAATAGACATAACTTTTGATCCGCTAGGAGTTACG
Organism: Panax notoginseng; assembly: GCA_016801055.1. NCBI lineage: Eukaryota > Viridiplantae > Streptophyta > Magnoliopsida > Apiales > Araliaceae > Panax > Panax notoginseng. The sequence continues at coordinate 148,398,900 of CM029013.1, read as the reverse complement.
GGGCCTACCACCTATCAAATCGAAAATATCGACAAGATCTACAACTTTTATTCTTTGAGAATTGAGAGATACTGATTGGATCAAGGCCGAAATCGGGCTTTAAGTAGATTTTATGTAAATGGCAAGCATGACAACTCTGAGCTTTGATCTTTGTTAATAAAAAGACCATAACTGTAACGACCCCAAAATTTAAATAATTTAATTCTCGACTTCGGTCATTAAAAAAATATTCAACCTCTAATTTTACATCCTGAAATATAATACAACCATTAAAATTTGCGGAATAGTTAAAATTTTCTATTACAAACTATTCTCGTTCCCAAAACTTTCAACCTTTACATCTAAATATCTCAGAATCATTTTAATACTACAAGAGTTTACATCGCAAAACGATATTACAATTCAACATTAATACATTATTCAAAACCTTAAACGTGGTTCAAATAATAATAGCTCAGCCAAAGTGTATAAATCTTCAAGTATCACATCTGATTCATGTCTTTCAAGTAGCACATAACTTTACCTTGAATCTTTAACCTGCAAAAGTGATTATTTGCAAGGTTGAGCTCGACAGCCCAGCAAAATCTACAGTTTTCATGCATCACATAGCACATAATAACATGCTCAACATACATCTCATAAACATTGGACTAACATAACATATATGTTGCAGTTCATATAACAAGTATAAAGATTGAGTTCCTTACTCAATCATCATTCATTATTCAATCAACGTAGTCATAAATTGGCTTTAACATTTCATACTTTCAATATATATAGAACACATCATGCTCGTTGCAACAAAGATTTAAAACACTTGATCATCAAGTTCACAAAGCAAATAGGAACGGAAAGACTTGTCTTGATCGCTGTTTACCAATAATAGTTTAACAGCTTACAGCTATCTGTACTTCACGTGCCCTACACAATTATATAATCATGCACATCAACTATTAGTCACATATCAATGCATAGTATTTTTAATGTAAACTTTACTCTATATCTCATAACCCTTCCTATTATCAATACACAATGTTTAATTTGACTGTGTTAACTTTCGACTTACATCTCACTATATTTCATACTCGAAGTTCATTCAACTGCTTAAGTCTTGTTAGGAATCATTATTGATTTTATATTAACCTTATTCCATATCTTTTAATATTCATTTCAATTGAATTGAAACACTTTTTAAGTTCATTAACACTTGGAACGACGTTTAGACGTTCATTCGTCACACGCCCGATTTGTCTCTCTTGTTTGTGCTTAGTATGCTTATACAACTTATCTAATACATCATTTATTAATGTTAAGCATCATTATATTTATTAACATTCATGTTTTATAACTTAGAACAACATCTTTTATCGTTAGAAGCACTACACTTGCATACGTGCATGCCCGACGCCCTCCGATTGCCTCTGAAAACACAATAGTCCTATAGATGACTATTTTGACCCCTGTTCCCGACCTCAAATATAGAAACTTAAATAATAAAAGTTGTAGGTCTATTCTTCATCATTCTAGATCATCTTGAAACACCTCAATCGAAGTTTGTATAAAAAGGTTATGGCTATTTTATCAAAATAGGTCAAAGTAGTCACACTTAACACACTTTGGGCGCGGCCGCGCCCATTTCCTTCACACTCCAGTGCACCCGCACCAGCTAGCAGTGCCCAGCGGCACGTCCACACTCCTGGGTAGCGCATCTGCACTTGGCTTCGCCCAAATTACAGTTTTTACGATGTTCTTACTTCAAATCTTCATAACTTCTTCATTTTAAGTTGGAAGTAGTTGGTTTTCGACTCTATGAACTCGTGAAACACTGAACTACTCATCTACCTAATAATTATAACACTTCAAAAATACTAAAAATTCATTTTAAGGGTTCCAATTTAGTGTTCATGCTATTTTTTCATGTTTTAAACATATTTAGCGTAATCATTCACCACGGATTCAATTCCTAACCAAATCAATCCATTTAAACTTCGTTGTTTTCATTATTCAATATACAAACAATATCTAGCATTAATTTCAGATTCTATTCATGAACTAACTAATAATTTTGACTCCAAAATAAGTTGTATCATATATATAACAACAAAAACTAAATTTCTTCTTTTAAAACATAATTACATGAATCTCATTACTGAAAACTCAATTATAGAACGAATTATACATATCTAAGAATATATATAATCCAATTTCTTGACAAATCCTCCACCAAAATCCATTTATAGAGAAAAACTCAAGAAATCAAAAACAAGTGTTTTAGGGCTAGGTTATTACCTTTGATTAGCCATAAAGCTTGAACAATCTTCTTGTTTCTTCCTTTGATTCTCACAAAGCACATTCTTCTCAATTTCACAGAGGATTTCTTCTCTTTCTCTCTCAATTTCTCTCATATTCTTTGTTTTCTCTTCTTCTTTGTGTTTTGCAAATAGGCTAACTATGATAAAACACACCTTACATGTTTTTATCAGCTATCAGTTATACAAACCCAAAAGGTTTTAACTGATAAAAAAATCCAAAGGTCTCAAGACCTTGTTTGGCTAGCTTTAATCTAGTCTCTTTTAATTTATTTTTATAATTCCCTTTAGCATATGATTCATTCATGTCATAACCATTAACAAATTCTAATATTTAAATTAAATTAAGCCTTATTATTATAATGATAATTTCTATTATTATAATTATAGTTTCTATTTAGCCAACCATAATTATAATTTTATTCAACAAATCAATCCTTTAATTTAATTATTAGATTAAATTAGAATATTTCCATCAAATATTTATTTTACTCAATAAACATTCCAATTAAAATATTTATTTTATTTAATAAATATTTTAACTATTTACAAAATTCACAATCATATTACATTAACATACCACATTTATATGTAATATATTACTCTATCATTTTATTAAAACAAATATATTCACATTAATTCATTATTTTAATTAAGTGAATTACTCACATTATTTATGAAATTTAATTCATAACAATTCCATCGCCAATCAAGGCATACCAATTAAATTATATTATTTCGTAATATAATTTCCATCTTAATTAACTAATATTATTTAGTTAATTTCTTTTGCCACCATATTCCTTTTTCATAACTAATTTGCTTCACTTTCTTTAATAGTTTTATCAACTATTAAATCTCATACAAATTTAATTTCTTCACACCAAAACACATAATTCAAAATATATACATCTCATAATAAGAATTTTAATTATTAAATTCTTATTTTAATAATTTATAAAAATTCGGGTTATCACAATAACTCTCGCATCCGAACTCCGATTTGGATGATTCAAGATGTTCCGAAAAGATAAGAAGTAGATCTACAATGAAATTCAAGTTCCAAACCAAGAATATACATCTAACTTGGTGTTAAAAGCCCTGCAATCTTTCTTTCTTGTATTTGCTTGCATATTTTAGTCCAAAAGATGTCGAAATTGCTTTTCCTTGCTTCTTCATGCCAATGTTGTGTCATAGCCTACAAAATAACATAAAATGTATGAAATGGACACACAATGCATGCAAAGTAACTACGAAACATAGGATTAAGCAACTGATTCAAGTAATAGATGCCGGATAAGTAAGTATAAAACCTACTTATCAGCGTAAGTCAAGTATATGACTAATTAGTATGTGTTATTTCCGTATGTGGTATATAGGGATTGCGATAAATAGTTCAGTGTAAACTATAAGCTGTAGTTGTGCTTAAGGTAAGTTTTCTAACTTCATTCATATTCTAAATAAATGTTAGTTTCTTAAACTTTCTCAGATGTTGAACTTGAGAAGTTTTATCTAGGTACAAATGTACAATATTTGTACAAGGTGTTAGTATGTATGAGGCCTTATGTCACAATTTTAACACTTTGGTGTTTCTATGAGATGAACTGTTCTATGATTGAACTGTTCAATATGAAAATGCTATATTTATTCATGAACCGTTATTGTTAAGTTTGTGCTAATGATTCTAGCCAGACATAATGTGTATGAAAAAGGTAGAAGAATGAAAGTATTTCAAAGTGAATGTGACTAATGTTTTAAATTTATAGGAATCAGAATTTATTCCTATAATTTAAGCTGCTTTATAACCTTTGTTCGGTTATTGAAGTTTTTAAAGAAATGTTTAAATTTTTAATGTTGTTTATTCAACTGCTATGACTTGCTTAGCAATTGAATGCTCACATTTGCTTTAAATAAAAATATTTTCAGTGAACGATGTTAGAACGAATTAAGGATCCCGTAAAGATCAAGCTGACCAGTATCCAGACGAAGTGTCATTCATTACATGAATGAGCGTGAAGATCAAGCTAAGACTTGTAATGTAGAATAGTCTAATTGAACTATAAATTAGTTTAACGAACTGTGATATATCTTTAGTGGCAGATGAAAGTCACTCTTGTAAGATATAAAGAATAATGTAATTATCAATATTTATAATGAATGAAGTTTTAAGGTGATAGAACCTAGGATTTGAGAATGTATATTGTTATATTTAGTTATATAATGATGTATGTTTGGAATGAGATGTACTTGTGATGTACGAAATCCGGGTGTGAAGATAGACCGAATTTCGGGGCGTCACAGATTAGTATCAGAGCAGATAGGTTATAAACCTTAGGTATTAGTACTTGAGACTATAATCGTAAAGAGAAGGATAAGAAAATCGTTGTGTTAAACAATTAGGAAGAAGATCACCACGTGATCATATTAAATCGTAATAACAGATTTTATGTAAGATCCCAACTTTTTATGAATAAAGATTTAATTTTTTCTAAATATTATTTTGAATAATAAGGTGTTGTCGGGGAATATCCGTACAACGACACAATCATTAGTGGACCCCACAACCGAATTACTTTCGGATATAAAAATCGACAGAAATAGCCTTTTTATAAAAATAATGACAAAACTTTTACCGTTAACTGTTGAAATACCTGGTCATAAAAGTACAGTAATCCACGTGGTTGCACAGTAGCACACGGTATTGTACAGTATCTATGATTATTGATGCTTACTTAAGAAGTCACTTAGTTTTATTTAATTATTGCCATAGTAGTTGCTGCATAGTATCTCATATTATTGATTCAATTATTATCACAATATCATCTGCACAATAGTTTATATTATTAAATCAATAATTGAGACGACACAGTTATTCATTTTATTAATTGCATTATTGATAATGTCTAGAAAGTTCTATCGAGGAAAGGGGTTAGGTTATTTAATTACGCGCCAATAAGGAGAAGTCCTTATCGAAAAGCCCCGACCCTCTTTCCTGGGAATGATCTGGTTGTTAATATTGTGAGTTATAATATTAATGATGAATAATTGTTGAAAGATTAAAAATATGTTTATTGAAGATAAGTGATTTGTGGTAAATATTTATTCAATTTTTGATATAAATAGAGGGGTTTTCATGAAGTGTTTGTTGTAAGTTTGACTTATTACATGGACCCTCACTTACTCATTTTTAAAAATCGCCGGTAGAAAGTTATCTCAGTTTTGTTTTATTGTTATTGTATAATAATAAAACAGAAAATTTTTTTTATATAAAATAGAATATTTTTTATATTATATATAAAGTTATTTATTTTATTAGATTATGAATAGAATATATTATATTTTATATAAAGTTTTCATTTTATTAAAATATTTTATTGCATAGTAATAAATAGTAAAAATTAGAAAATCAAGCGAATTTCGTCCGTGAAAAAGTTACTGTGCGTCCGTGATTATTTTCTTAAATAATGCCCTGCCATTCCCCTATAAATAGAATGTTTAGTTAAAAAATGAAAATCACACCAGAATCAGAGAATTCTTCTTCTATAATATTGTGCGTAATCAGAGAATTCTAATTCTATAGTTTACATTAATGTAGTAAATTGAGATAATAAAATAATATCCCTTAAAAAGAGCCCAATTATTGGACTCTTTTCAATAGGCCTTAGAAACTGAGATTCATAGAATTCGGGGGCTTCCTTAAGCGGGGAGGGGGGGTGGGGGAAGGTGTTAGGCACCCTTCAACTTTCGTGAAAACATAATTACCGCATCTTTTCAATTCCCTAATTTATTTGAAATGCATGTCTGTGTTGCAGTTAATTGGGCCTAAGTGCTTTATTTGGAAGTAGTGCTTTCCTCTTTTGCACCTATATATAAAGGGTTTGACTTGTATAAAAGTTTAATTTTAACATAAGTCATATAAAATGATGTTTTGAAAACTGGTTTTCAATTCCTTATGCTCACATAGTAATTGAGGCATTTGATACTTTCATTTATTCTGTATTCGGCTTGTTTTGATTTTATCCTCGAGATGCTAAGCATCTTCGACAAAATAATATACATATAAGTTTCGGGCTCCTCATGGGCATGAAAGCCATCAAAGTATGTTCGAGCACCACACATATGATTTACAAGCTAGCTGTACAACTGAAAAGGATCCATCATGGGAACTAGATCTAGATCCGTCAGCTGGATCTTAGATCACATGGCTCCTAGGCTCACATAATATCATATGAATACCCTACATAACAAATATACTACAATAAATAGATATTTAATCTAAACGTTGTAAACCAAAGGATTCATCAGTTAAATCCTTGTATGCGCGTAGCCAAAGCTTCCAGCTTCCTCTAGATATAGATCTAGGGTCGCGCAGTTGCTTAATATTTACAAACTAGAAAGAAAACTATATTTAAATAAATGTTAGCCATTCTAGCATAACAGTTTTAGTTTTACAACTTTTGAACAGGTTAAGAGTTAGATATGGCTAGATTAAGATAAATCTAGTCCTTAAATTTAAAGATTTTACATGGAATAAACATTTAAAACTAATATTTAATCACAGTAAAAAATTATATATATATATATATATATATATATATATATATATATATATATATATTAAAGCAGTTAAAAGCTTCGGATCGGAAAAGATCTTATAGTGTGTAGCGAGAAAGGCTATAAACTACTTTTGAAGTTTCAATTTCCATCGGTTAAAACTTGACATGTTGTAATATATATGTATACAAGTGTTTACAAAGAAGAATATCGAAATTTGGAACATTATAGGAGGGGTTAAGAGTTGAAATGGGCGGAATTCCCTCTCTTTTTCTCTTTTTTCATTTATTTTATGGCTGATGGGGGGTCTTATTTATAGACCCAAATCGCCACGTGTAAGACCCCGAATTTTATGAAATAAAAGTATTCAATTTTTCTTATAATTATTATTCAGTAAATGGTTAAATTGATAAAAAATTAAAGTTATCGGTGAAATATGCAAATTTTACAAAATAAGCAAGTGGTTATAAAATATTCATTGTTGTCGGGGAATATTCGTTTGGTCGAGGAATATTCTTTCTGTCAGAAAATATTCGTACGACGGCGAAGCTATTTGTGGGCCCCATAACAAAATAACCGTCAAATGAAGAAAACAACAAATTTGAATTTTTATAAATAACGGCATAATCGTTACCGTTAACACTATTGGAATACCCGATGGGTAAAGTAAAGTAATACGCGTTCTTGCACAGTAGCACACTGTATTACACAATATTTTTGAATTATTGATTCTTACGTAAGAAGGAACTACTCAATAATTGTTACAGTAGTTACTGTTCAATATTTTATTTTATTGATTCAATAATTGTTGCGTTGATATTTTATATTATTGTTGTTTCAATAATTGTTGCTGCACAGTATTTTCCATTATCAGATCAATAATTCATATTATTTGAATAATATTATTAGATAGCATTATTGGCAATGTCTAGAAAGTTCTGTCTAAGGAGAGGTTTAGTCATCTAATTGCGCGCCAGTAAGGAGAAATCCTAATCGGAAAGCCCTCTCTTTCCTGGTTGTTATAATTGTGATTTTGTAATATTATTTATGAATAATTAATTATTGATTTATATGATAAGAAAATATTTATTTTATGTAGATATAATTGATGGATATATTTATTTTATGTGAAGGAATTAATGTCGAGGTGTTTTTGTCCGAATGGAGGTATTAAAAATTAAATCACTGTTCTTGAGATATATTGCGTGAGTTATAATTTTTAATCCGACCGTTGGATCGTTGTGATTTTTGGTTATGTTATTCATATATAAGTTGAGTATATGTCCACAAATTTTGAACTATTAAAAATGAACGTATGATTTGTTTTGAATTCTAAGAGGTGACAGATTCGGAAATTAGGTTTATAAATGATTTTTGTAAAAAATTCTATAATTGGTGGGCCCCACTTTTGGTTGGTGAAGAAATGTGCTGAATTTTATTTCAAATGTGGTGGGTGGCAATAGTAGCAGGTAAAGCCATCAGGTAGCAGGTCAAGTCTGCTTCGGCGTGCTAACATTTTCCTATAAATAGAGGGCTAAGTTAGAATTGATAATCACACCAGAAACATAAGCTTTCTCTCTTTCTCTCTCTCTATTATGAAGTATATTTTGTGAGTATATAGATACTTTGAGAGTTGTTATTCCGTGCAAGTTTCATTCGGCTTTGCATTCCAGTCAGAAATACTGCTCTTTTGAGGTAAGGGATAGTAAGAGATTTTAAGGGTTATTATATTTTTCAGTTTCGTAATTTTTCTGACCATCAGAAAATTCTGAAAAAATTTGAAATGATATTTTGATGAGTGTTATTGATTGTGTCCAAAAATGGTGATTTTTGGATGTATAGATTAAGAGTTATGAATTTTATGATAAAAGACTATTTTAAAAGTAACCGCTTATAACTCCTTGTGGTTAACTCCAAAATTGATAAAATTTTTATTAAGAGTACATCTATATAATATCAGTGTACGCTGTGAATTTTGAAATTTTTGGATAAAAGTATAATTTATGATAAATGTCTAAATATTCTGCTGTTTTGGCCATATGAAAAATAGTAAATGATTTTTAAAAATTCTGGAAAAAATATATGTTCAATATGAGACTATGTTCTGCTAAATCTCAGAAAAGAAATATTTTTGGGACTGATTTGGTATTTTTCATGAAAATAGACTAGTTATGAGTAAATGAATTAAATATGTTATGCGAAGTAAAAAAATTGAAAAATAGGATTTTATGGCTTGAGAATCCTATATGAGGTATATGCAGATTTTTTATGAGGGTTTTGGTTATTGGTGATGAAATCTTATGAGTTTAGCATTTTAAGATAATTAAATGCATTATTTAGTAAAGTGTAAACAATTAAAATAAATTATTTATAAGTTTAAGAAATGTTATTTCAATATCATTATACTGAAATATTGGTATAAATTTTATTGTGAAATTTCTACCTTTTTGTGTCGGGTTTACTATTCACGAGTTACTATTCACGAGTTACTATTCACGATGTTACTATTCATGGATTACTATTCACGAGTTACTATTCATGACAAAATTGGTTTCTTTTTCTAACCAAATTATAGTTGATTTATGAATATTACTCTTGAGATTAAATCTAGATATTTTGATTATATTGATTTTACTATCATATATAACATTTTTATAACCCTAATGATGATATTTCTAATTCACTTGAGTGTAAAGATGGGTAGATTTTTGGTATGATGACTATGTGTTCTCTTTGGCCAGTAGTATAAAGTTGAATTGTTGACTGGTATGATCAAGACCATTGAATTTATAATTGAATATCTTTAGCTTAAGTGCAAAGGTGAAATGATCAACATGGTTATAATTATTGTTTATATAAATTCTGAAATGATTATATATTTTTTTGAGATATTAATATGTGACACCCCCAAAATTAGGTATACATCACCCATCTTGTGTCGTCAGATACATAGTACAGAATACAAATACAACTTACTAATGCAACTGTCGTGTACAATACGACAAAATATAAACTGTGAGTTTGAATACAAATATTATCTTCTAGAGAGTATTCATACTCAAAAGGAGTCCTCATTATATTTATTAACACACTATTACATAGAATAGTGAGGACTACTAACTAATACTATCATTCGGACCATCACTCCGTTCCCCGACTTGTCCCAGCTACGTTCTCATTTTCTGAAGAGAACAGTGAAAGAAAGGGTGAGCTCAACTAGCCCAAATATTATGACTAAGATAATGCAGAATAAATTATCATTAGCCTTCAACAATGTTAAACTGATAAAATATAATAGACATCAAGTTTAACTGCAGCAGAACAAGCAATCCATTAAAAGAGTCAAGTAGAAAATAAACTCTACTATCTTTTATGATTTAAAAGGTTTTTCAACACTGTTATCGCTGAGACTCAGCTTAATAAAATAATCCACATCATCGAATCACCCCTGCACTACGGCCAAGGATATTCGTGTATTCATTAATGGTCATGATCATGCCAACAACTGTCCATCAACGCACTACGGGCCAATGAGGACTTTTACCACATCATTTGTAACATTACGGTCATGATTATACTGAATAATCCCTGGTCATAATCATACCAAGTCCATCTATGCACTACAGGCCACAGATGACTTTCAACATTTTATAAACATGAGGATGATGACAATGATATAAGAATTCAATAAAATAAGTTCAAGAATTAATTTATCTAAGAATTAACAACGTCCAAATTGTCAACATGATACTGCTTTGTGGAGTAAAATTCAAGAATGCTTAGAAAAATATTTTCATGAAAAGATACTGGATGAAACGCAATTATCATGGATATTCCACTAATTTTATGGAGTATAGAAGTTAAAACTTAACCAACTGAGTACAATAAAGAATGGAATAACAAAAGAAATCACCATGCATGCGATAGACCGCACAGACAGGTTATTCCAACAGAATAATAAATAATGGAACCAGGTCCGGCGTAAACGCACAGACAGGATATTCCGACAGAATAATAAATAATGGAACCAGGTCCAGCGTAAACGCACAGACAGGATATTCCGACAGAATAATAAATAATGGAACCAGGTCCGGTGTAAAACACACAGACAGGATGTTCCAACAGAATAATAACAAGACGGAACCAGGTCCGGTGTAAAACACACAGACAGGATGTTCCAACAGAATAATAGAAGAATGTCACCAAGTATAGGGTAGACCGCGTATACAGGTTATTCCAACAGAATAATAAGAAATGGAATAAAAACAGTTCTCTTCATGAATAAGAAAAAATAACACCCCTTACCGTTTTAAAGAAGAGCTGAAATAAGGAAGTAGTTAAGTAGCAGAATATTCTTCTTCTCTCTCTCTATAGTTTCTCTCTATAGTTTCTCTCTCTAGAGTTCAGTGAATTCGTAAGAAATAATGAAGGAATGATCTGCTATTTATAGAAAAATAGAATGCATAGTAACTAATTCATGAACGGTCCAGATTGATTACTTTAATCTGACGGTCCATATTTAAAGAAAAATCTTTTAAATAAAATATAATATATTCTATTTATAGAATAACTTTAATAAAGTATTCTGTTTTATATAAAAAGATGTTTCTGTTTTATTACGTTAATAATACGAATAAAACAAAACGTCATTATCGGTAAATAATTCATATTATTAAATGACAATAATGGAATCAAACTGAGTGACTTCTCACATAAGCATTAATAATCAATACCGTGTGCTACTATGCAACCACACGTATTACTATACTTTTACTACCGAGTAGTTCAACAGTAACAATGGTAAAACTTTCGCCGTTATTTTTAATAAAATATTTTTGTCGTTTTCTCAATCCGACAATAATTCCGTTGTGGGGTCCACCAATGATTGTGCCGTTGTACGAATATTCCCTGTTAAAACGAATATTCCCCGACCAATCGAATATTATATAACAACTTGCGTACTTTGCAAAATTTATAAATATTACCCACAACTATAACATTATATCAAATTAACTCCATAATATTCAAAAATGATATTTATAGAAAATTCATCTTTATTTATAAAAGTTGGGGTCTTACAACCTCCCCTTCTTATGAAATTTCGCCCTCGAAATTAGGGTACGTACCTGGTATGTCGAAGAGGTAAGGATACCTTGATTTCATTTCAGATTCTAACTCCCAAGTCATTTCCTCAACATCGTGGTTTCTCCACAAAACTTTGACTTGAGGTATAACCTTGGAGCGTAGAATATGTTCCTTCTTATCCAAGATTTGAACATGAACTTCTTCATACGTCAAATCCTCCGCTATTTCGTCCGGTTCTAACTCAATAATGTGGTTCGGGTCTTCCACATATTTGCGTAACATGGATATGTGAAAAACGTTATGAACACGAGACATACTTGGCGGTAAAGCGAGTCTATAAGCCACAGTTCCTACTCGATCGAGGATTAAAAATGGACCGATGAATCGAGGATTGAGCTTTCCTCTCTTTCCAAATCTCGTAACTCCTTTCCATGGAGCAACACGTAAGAACACATGATCTCCTACATCAAATTCCACGTCCTTTCGATGAAGATCAACATAACTCTTTTGTCGATCTTGTGAGGTTTTTATACGTTGTCGGATCGTTTGAATCTTTTCTGTAGTCATACGTACCAACTCCGGTCCCAACAACGTTACTTCACCCACCTCATCCCAGTATACTAGAGAACGACATTTTCTTCCATACAATGCTTTGAATGGAGCCATGCCAATACTTGCTTGATAACTGTTGTTGTAGAAAACTCCACCAATGGTAAGAACTTGTCCCAACTTCCCTTGAAGTCAAAGACACAGAGTCTTAATAGATCTTCAAGAGTTTGAATAGTCCTCTCTGATTGTCCGTCCGTCTGAGGATGATATGCTGAGCTAAATTGTAAATCCGTGCCCATAGCTTTTTGTAAACTAACCCAAAATCGTGAAGTGAATCTTGGGTCTCGGTCAGAAACTATGGATACTGGCATACCATGCCGTCTTACAATCTCGTTTATGTACATACGAGCAAGACGTTCAAGTGTATAAGTTTCTCGTATCGGTAAGAAATGAGCAGACTTGGTCAATCTATCAACAATGACCCAAATCGCATCAATACCTTGAGAAACCCAAGGAAGACCGGTAACGAAATCCATGGTAATGTGCTCCCACTTCTATTCTGGAATTTTAAGTGGTTGCAATGGACCTTTTGGTACTTGATGCTCCGCTTTGACTCGTTGACAAGTTAGACACCTTGAGATAAACAACGCTATCTCTCTCTTCATATTGCTCCACCAAAATGTATGACGAAGATCATGATACATTTTGGTACTTCCAGGATGGATTGCAAACGGTGTGTTGTGCGCCTCCATCATGATTTCATACTTTAAATCAGAGTTGTTAGGAACACAAAGTCTGGAGTTGACTTGAAGTATTCCTTCTTCATCGATTCTTGCTTCCGGCATAGCACCTTCTTGCACTTTCTTCCTCATACGCATCAGCTCCAGGTCTGTAGCTTGAGCAGCTTTAACTTTATCGATTAAAGTCGGTTCTACTCGTATATTCGCCATCATCACATGGGTCTCTGGAGCCTTTAACTCTATCTCCATCCTTTGCAAATCACACAAAATGGGTCTTTGTGTTGACAATATCACACTCGTACTTGCATATGATCTTCTACTCAATGCGTCAGCTACCACGTTCGCTTTTCCAGAATGGTATTGAATGGTATGATCATAATCTTTCAACAGTTCAAGCCAACGTTGTTGTCGCATGTTGAGTTCCTTTTGAGTGAAGAAATATTTAAGGCTTTTATGATCCGTAAAGATCTCCACCTTCTCCCCATACAAGTAATGCCTCCAAATTTTAAGTGCAAAGACAACAGCTGCCAACTCTAGATCATGAGTAGGATAATTCCTCTCATATTCCTTGAGTTATCTTGATGCATAGGCTATGACTTTTCCATGTTGCATGAGAACGCATCCCAACCCTTTGCTCAAAGCATCACTGTAGATGACAAATCCCTTCGAGCCAGATGGTATTGATAGAACAGGTGCTGAAATGAGTCTCCTCTTGAGTTCTTGAAAACTCTGCTCACAATCTTCGCTCCAACCGAACTTTGTATCTTTCCGAGTCAGCTGAGTTAATGGAGTAGCGATTCAAGAAAATCCTTCCACGAATCTTCGATAATAACCAGCTAAACCAAGAAAGTTACGTACTTCGGTCACTGATTTAGGTTGCTCCCAGCTTTGAATAGCTTCAATCTTTGCCGGGTCAACCGATATTCCACGACTTGATACTACGTGCCCAAGGAATGCTACCTCCTCCAGCCAGAACTCGCATTTCTTCAACTTGGCATAAAGCTTGTATTCACGAAGCTTTTGGAGTACCAACCCCAAGTGTTGCTCATGATCTTCACGGCTTTTGGAATAAATAAGGATGTCATCAATAAAGACGACCACAAAGTGATCCAAATATTCCTTGAATACCCGGTTCATCATATCCATGAAGGCAGCAGGAGCATTAGTCAATCCAAAGGACATGACTAGGAATTCATAATGCACGTACCGAGTTCTAAAAGTCGTCTTTGAAATATCCTCAGTTCTAACCTTCAGCTGATGATATCCAGAACGAAGATCAATCTTTGAAAAGAATTGTGCTCCTTGCAACTGGTCAAACAGGTCATCAATACGTGGCAATGGGTACCTGTTTTTGATGGTGACATGATTCAACTCCCGATAATCAATACAAAGTCGCATACTTCCATCTTTCTTCTTTACGAATAGAACAGGAACACCCCAAGGAGAAGTACTAGGACGAATAAAGCCAATGTCTAACAATTCCTACAGTTGGATCTTTAACTCCTGAAGTTCAATAGGAGCTATTCGATATGGGGATTTGGAAATGGGTTTTGTACCGGGTTCAAGGTTGATACAAAATTCAATTTCACGCTCTGGGGGTAGGCCAAGAAGTTCTTCAGGGAATACGTCAGGGAATTTATTAACAATAGAAATATCATTCAAAACTGACGTATTTTTGTTTAGATCCGAGACATGAGCTAAGAAAGCTTGACATCCGTTTTTCAATAAACGAATAACTTTATTGCTTGAGATGACATCGATTGATTTTAATGGTTTTGTTGCTTGAATTCGCATAATAGGTCGATTAGGAATACGAAAGCTAACAACCTTACGAAAATAATCAATTTTTGCATGATGAGTAGTTAACCAATCAATCCCAAGAATCACGTCAAATGCAAGTATTTTTAATGAAATAAGATCGACAGGTAATGTGTGGGTACCAACTTGAACCAAACAAGACTTATAAACCGTAGATGTAATGAAGGTTTCTCCTAATGGAGTTTCAACAGATAAGTCAAAGTCTAATTTCTCCGGAATCAAATTTAATCGATGAGCGCAAGTAGGAGAAATAAAAGAATGGGTAGAACCGGCATCAAATAAAGTATAGACTTCGTTAGAGTTTATGATAAGCTTACCCGTGATGACCTCATTCGGGTTCCTTGCTTTTTGGGAGGTCACAACAAACGCTCTCCCTTGCACTACCGGTTTTGACTTTTCTCGGACGGCCTTTGGTGTCTCCATCTTGGCTGAACTTGTTTTTGGTAAACGACAAAATCGAGCTAAATGACCTTCTCTTCCATAATTATAACATGCTTTAGACGGCATCGCGCAGTTTGGACTGATGTGCCCCTCCCCTCCGCATTTGAAACATATGATAGGTGGTCGTTCTCCTTCCTTAACAACGGGTGCTGGTGCTAACGTCTTTCCATCATTGTTGAATCTCCTCTTCTTGAAATGATCATTCTTATTGTTTTGGCCCTGATTACCATAGAAGTGGTTACCATTTATGGCCTGTTGATTCCCTCCATGCTTGTTGTCACCGCTTCGATGACTGGTCTCACTGGTATTATCATTTTATCGACTGCTCTCTTTTGGTTGCGTTGACTCGTTATCGCGCTCCACTAACTGAGCCCTATTCACAACATCTGAATACAAACACAGTTTATGAGAAATAAGATGTTGACGTATCTCAGGTTTCAAACCTCGCAAAAACATTAGCGTCATTCGCTCTTCATTATCCACCAAGTGGGACGCAAACCGGGACAACTCAGTAAATTTAGCCTCATACTGCGACACGGTCATATTATTCTGCTCCAATTTGATGAACTCCACCTCCTTCATGTGACGAACACTTTTGGGAAAGTATTTGTCATTGAACAGCTCTTGGAACTTCTCCCAAGACATCTTCAGTGCGGCAGGTTGAGTAGGCTTAATCGATTCCCACCAGTAATCTGCCTCTCCTCGCAACATAAAGGCGGCAAAAGGAACCTTTTGCTCCTCGGAGCATCCCAAGACATCAAATATCTTGGTAATCTGCTTTATCCATGTTTCCGCTATAAGTGGTTTTGGCTCTCCCTTAAACTCTGGTGGTCCCAGCTCCTTGAACTGTTTAGCGGTGACCGTCCGAGAGTTTTCAGTGTTTCCACCTATATTTGGGACAGGAGCCGCTCTCGCCTGCTGTTGCATGAACTGCATAAAGTTTCTGAATATTCCATCATTCATCATCTGGTAAGTGTGGTTGTTTGCATGGGGATTGTCACCTTCCTGATGCACATTATCCTGATTATTGATATGTGGTGAATCAACAGTCGCCTGTGCTCCATTGCTATTCTCAACATTCTCAGATGCCATTTTCAGATACTGCCACAAAATAAAAGTTAATTGATATATCATATATTATCCTTATATTATGACCGACCAATTAAACACCATGCAAATAAACTTAGGTAGGTCATACTAGCGAAGGAATTCCTCGTCTCTCCCCTCCTAGTTTTATTCTCACATCTTAGCCAGGGATCATATCCCTAAGCTCTGATACCAACTGTGACGCCCCCAAAATTAGGTATACATCACCCATCTTGGGTCGTCAGATACATAGTACAGAATACAAATACAACTATCGTGTACAATACGACAAAACATAAACTGTGAGTTTGAATACAAATATTATCTTCTAGAGAGTATTCATACTCAAAAGGAGTCCTCATTACACTTATTAACACACTATTACATAGAATAGTGAGGATTACTAACTAATACTATCATTCGGACCATCACTCCGTTCCCCGACTTGCCCCAACTACGCTCTCATTTCCTGAAGAGAACAGTGAAAGAAAGGGTGAGCTCAACTAGCCCAGTAAGAAATATTATGACTAAGATAATGCAAAATAAATTATCATTAGCCTTCAACAATGTTAAATTGATAAAATATAATAGACATCAAGTTTAACTGCAGCGGAACAAGTAATCCATTAAAAGAGTCAAGTAGAAAATAAACTCTACTATCTTTTATGATTTAAAAGGTTTTTCGACACTATTATCGCTGAGACTCAGCTTAATAAAATAATCCACATCATTGAATCACCCCTGCACTACGGCCAAGGATATTCGTGTATTCATTAATGGTCATGATCATGCCAACAACTGTCCATCAACGCACTACGGGCCAATGAGGACTTTTACCACATCATTTGTAACATTACGGTCATGATTATACCGAATAATCCCTGGTCATAATCATACCAAGTCCATTTATGCACTACAGGCCACATATGACTTTCAACATTTTATAAACATGAGGATGATGACAATGATATAAGAATTCAATAAAATAAGTTCAAGAATTAATTTATCTAAGAATTAACAACGTCCAAATTGTCAACATGATACTGCTTTGTGGAGTAAAATTCAAGAATGCTTAGAAGAATATTTTCATGAAAAGATACTGGATGAAACGCAATTATCAAGGATATTCCACTAATTTTATGGAGTATAGAAGTGAAAACTTAACCAACTGAGTATAATAAAGAATGGAATAACAAAAGAAATCACCATGCATGCGATAGACTGCACAGACAGGTTATTTCAACAGAATAATAAATAATGGAACCAGGTCCGGCGTAAACGCACAGACAGGATATTCCGACAGAATAATAAATAATGGAACCAGGTCCGGCGTAAACGCACAGACAGGATATTCTGACAAAATAATAAATAATGGAACCAGGTCCGGTGTAAAACACACAGACAGGATGTTTCAACAGAATGATAACAAGACGGAACCAGGTCCGGTGTAAAACACACAGACAGGATGTTCCAACAGAATAATAATAGAATGTCACCAAGTATAGGGTAGACCGCGTATACAGGTTATTCCAACAGAATAATAAGAAATGGAATAACAACAGTTCTCTTCATGAATAAGAAAAAAATAACACCCCTTACCGTTTTAAATAAGAGCTGAAATAAGGAAGTAGTTAAGTAGCAGAATACTCTTCTTCTCTCTCTCTCTATAGTTTCTCTCTCTAGAGTTCAGTGAATTCGTAAGAAATAATGAAGGAATGAGCTACTATTTATAGAAAAATAGAATGCATAGTAACTAATCCATGAACGGTCCAGATTGATTACTTTAATCTGACGGTCCATATTTAAAAAAAAATCTTTTAAATAAAATATAATATATTTTATTTATAGAATAACTTTAATAAAGTATTCTGTTTTATATAAAAAGATGTTTCTATTTTATTACGTTAATAATACGAATAAAACAAAACGTCATTATCGCTAAATAATTCATATTATTAACTGACAATAATTGAATCAAATTGAGTGACTTCTCACATAAGCATTAATAATCAATACCGTGTGCTACTTTGCAACCACACGTATTACTATACTTTTACTACCGAGTAGTTTAACAATAACAATGATAAAACTTCCGCGGTTATTTTTAATAAAATATTTTTGTCGTTTTCTCAATCCGACAATAATTTCGTTGTGGGGTCCACCAATGATTGTGCCGTTGTACGAATATTCCCTGTTAAAACGAATATTCCCCGACCAATCGAATATTATATAACAACTTGCGTACTTTGCAAAATTTATAAATATTAACCACAACTATAATATTATATCAAATTAACTCCATAATATTCAAAAATGATATTTATAGAAAATCCATCTTTATTTATAAAAGTTGGGGTCTTACATAATATATTTGACCTGTAGTGCAAATATGAACTGTTAATGAATATATGTGGCCTGTAGTGCAAATATGAACTGTTGAGGAATATCTTTGGCCTGTAGTGCAAAGATGAATTGTTGATGAATATCTTTGGCCTGTAGTTCAAAGATGAATTGTTGATGAATATCTTTCGCCCGTATTGCAAAGATGACCTGTTGTTGAATATCTTTGGTCTGTAGTGCAAAGATGGTCTGTTGATGAATATCTTTGGCCGTCGTGCAAAGATGAAATTGTTAGTATGATTATAAACAGGAACTGCGATTTGGTATAACCATGATCTTTGATGTTTCAGGTAAAGACATGTGATGAAAATTATCTTCGTCCTGGATGCGAAGAGGAATTTAGAATTACAGTTATGATTATGAGTTATTCATATAATTGTGAAAGGAACTGTTGATTAATGTTACAGGGATAAAACATTGTTGGTGGACTTTTAATGTGGAGAAGATAATAGACTTTATGGTCTATTTGACTCTTCTAATGGATTGCTCGTTCCGCTGCAACTATGGTTGAAATTTTTTATCATCTACCATATGTTTTAAATCTCTGATTTATTACTGTTGAAGGCTATTGATAATTTATTTATCTTTAGTCATGATATTCTTTACTGAGCTAGTTGTGCTCACCCTTCTATTTCAAAATTCCTTTCAGGTAATACGAGTGTAGCTGGGTCGAGCGGGGGTAACAGGGGAATAGAACGGTGGTCATCATTTAGTAGTTATATTTGATGAATCCAATAGGGTGAGGCGAACCCAACGTTGGAAGGGTGTTTTGCCATTATCATACAAGATGTCTAATGTCATACAACCTCGTGTCATTATAAGACAGGGTTGTGCACATCCACTTGCTGAGTATATTTACGAGCACTACCTATATAATCTTGATGTTTGTTTGAAGTATAATTCATGATTAAAGACAGTGGAGATAATGATATATCAAGAGAAGACTTACAATTGGAAAGAATATGATAGTAATTTTCTTATTTTTCTTTGGGGTCTATTAGGTTAACCAAGGATAATTCTGTGGACATGTGATGATATCTATCATAACCTGGAAACATGGTCTCCCATGTACGAATGTTTCCTTGAGCACTTCCCAACGATTTTAATTTTTAAAATAGTTTTTGTCTTTACCTTTATGTAGGTATCACTGCGAGGTGTTGTCCACTGATGGGACATTTGTCACATTACGGTTGGGACACGAGTCACAGTTGGTATATATTTATATCCAAACTCACAGCATATATGTTGTTATATTTTGTACGACAATTGTTGTAATAAAGTTGTAGTTATTTTCTGTACCATATATTTGGCGACTCAAAATAGGTTGGGTAAAATGGACCTATTTTGGGATTGTCACATTTGGTATCAGAGCTTAGGGATATGGTCTCTAGTGGGATCGGGGAATATAACTAGGAGGGGAGAGATGAGTAAATCCTTCGCTAGTGTGTCCTACCTAAGCTTATTTGTTGGTCAGTCATAATATCGGGATATTATGTGATATGTTAATTTGTTCAATTAACCTTTTTTTTGAAGCTGTATTCTAGAATGATATCTAAAATACAGGAGATGAGCAATAGAAAAATTATGATGACAGGGAAGATGGAATCTAAAATGAAAGAAAGGTATTCTCAACTCTTCGAAATACCAGGTACGTAAATTTTAGGGATGAAATTTCATAAGGAGGGGAGATTGTAAGACCCCGAATTTTATGAAATAAAAGTATTCAATTTTTCTTATAATTATTATTCAATAAATGGTTAAATTGATAAAAAATTAAAGTTATGGGTGAAATGTGCAAATTTTACAAAATAAGCAAGTGGTTATAAAATATTCATTGTTGTCGGGGAATATTCGTTTGGTCGTGGAATATTCTTTTTGTCTGGGAATATTCGTATGACGGCGCAGCTATTTGTGGGCCCCATAATAAAATAACCGTCAAATGAAGAAAACGACAAATTTGAATTTTTATAAATAATGCCGTAATCATTACCGTTAACACTGTTGGAATACCCGGTGGGTAAAGTAAAGTAATACGCGTTGTTACACAGTAGCACACGGTATTGCACAGTATTTTTGAATTATTGATTCTTACGTAAGAAGACACTACTCAATAATTGTTACAGTAGTTACTATCCAATATTTTATTTTATTGATTCAATAATTACTGCGTTGATATTTTATATTATTGTTGTTTTAATAATTGTTGCTGCATAGTATTTCCCATTATCAGATCAATAATTCATATTAGTTGAATAATATTATTAGTTAGCATTATTGAGAATGTCTAGAAAGTTCTGTCTAAGGAGAGGTTTGGTCATCTAATTGCGCGCCAGTAAAGAGAAATCCTTATTGGAAAGCCCCCTCTTTTTCTAGGAACGGCCTGGTTGTCATAATTGTGATTTTGTAATATTATTTGTGAATAATTAATTATTGATTTATATGATAAGAAAATATTTATTTTATGTGGATATAATTGATGTATATATTTATTTTATGTGATGGAATTAATGTTGAGGTATTTTTGTCGGAATGGGGGTATTAAAAATTAAATCACTGTTCTAGAGATATATTGCGTGAGTTATAATTTTTAATCCGACCGTTGGATCGTTGTGATTTTTGGATATGTTATTCATTTATAATTGAGTATACATGTCCACAAATTTTGAACCGTTAAAAATGAATGTATGATTTGTTATGAATTTTAAAAGGTGACTGATTCGAAAATTTGGTTTATAAATGATTTTGGTAGAAAAATCTAGAATTGGTAGGCCCCACTTTTGGTTGGTGAAGAAATGTGCTGAATTTTATTTCAAATGTGGTGGGTGGCAATAGTAGCAGGTAAAGCCATCAGGTAGCAGGTCAAGTCTGCTTCGGCGTGCTAACATTTTTCTATAAATAGAGGGCTAAGTTAGAATTGATAATCACACCAGAAATATAAGCTTTCTCTCTTTCTCTCTCTATATTATGAAGCATATTTTGTGAGTATTTAGATACTTTGAGAGTTGTTATTCCGTGCAAGTTTCATTCGGCTTTGCATTCTAGTCAGAAATACTGCTCTTTTGAGGTAAGGGATAGTAAGAGATTTTAAGGGTTATTATATTTTTCAGTTTCGTAATTTTTCTGACCATCAGAAAATTCTGAAAAAATTTGAAATGATATTTTGATGAGTGTTATTGATTGTGTCCAAAAATGGTGATTTTTGGATGTATAGATTAAGAGTTATGAATTTTATGATAAAAGACTATTTTAAAAGTAACCGCTTATAACTCCTTGTGGTTAACTCTAAAATTGATGAAATTTTTATTAAGAGTACATCTATATAATATCAGTGTACACTGTGAATTTTGAAATTTTTGGATAAAAGTATAATTTATGATAAATGTCTAAATATTCTGCTGTTTTGGCCATATGAAAAATAGTAAATGATTTTTAAAAATTCTGGGAAAAATATATGTTCAATATGAGACTATATTCTGCTAAATCTCAGAAAAGAAATATTTTTGGGGACTGATTTGGTATTTTTCATGAAAATAGACTAGTTATGAGTAAATGAATTAAATATGTTATGCGAAGTAAAAAAATTGAAAAATAGGATTTTATGGCTTGAGAATCCTATATGAGGTATATGCAGATTTTTTATGAGGGTTTTGGTTATTGGTGATGAAATCTTATGAGTTTAGCATTTTTGGATGATTAAATGCATTATTTAGTAAAGTATAAACAATTAAAATAAATTGTTTATAAGTTTAAGAAATGTTATTTCAATATCATTATACTGAAATATTTGTATGAATTTTATTATGGAATTTCTACCTTTTTGTGTCGGGTTTACTATTTATGAGTTACTATTTACGAGTTACTATTCATGAGTTACTATTCACGAAGTTACTATTCATGGATTACTATTCACGAGTTACTATTCATGACAAAATTGGTTTCTTTTTCTAACCAAATTATAGTTGATTTATAAATATTACTCTTGAGATTAAATCTAGATGTTTTGATTATATTGATTTTACTATCATATATAACATTTTTATAACCCTAATGATGATATTTCTATTTGACTTAAAGATGGGTAGATTTTTGGTATGATCATGACTATGAGTTCTCTTTGGCCAGAAGTGCAAAGTTAAATTGTTGACTGGTATGATCATGACCATTGAATTTATAATTGAATATCTTTAGCTTAAGTGCAAAGGTGAAATGATCAACATGGTTATAATTATTGTTTATATAAATTCTGAAATGATTATATTTTTCTTTGAGATATTAATATATTTGACCTGTAGTGCAAATATGAACTGTTAATGAATATATTTGGCTTGTAGTACAAATATGAACTGTTGAGGAATATCTTTGGCCTATAGTGCAAAGATGAATTGTTGATGAATATCTTTGGCCTGTAGTGCAAAGATGAATTGTTGATGAATATCTTTGGCCCGTAGTGCAAAGATGACCTGTTGTTGAATATCTTTGGCCTGTAGTGCAAAGATGGGTTGTTGATGAATATCTTTGGTCGTAGTGCAAAGATGAAATTGTTAGTATAATTATAAACAGGAACTGTGATTTGGTATAACCATGATCTTTGATGTTTCAGGTAAAGACATGTGATAAAAATAATCTCCGTCCTGGATGCGAAGAGGAATTTAGAATTACAATTAGGATTATGAGTTATTCATATAATTGTGAAAAGGAACTGCTGATTAATGTTACAGGGATAAAACATTGTTGGTGGACTTTTAATGTGGAGAAGATAATAGACTTTATGGTCTATTTGACTCTTCTAATGGATTGCTCGTTCCGCTGTAACTATGGTTGAAAATTTTTATCATCTACCATATGTTCTAAATCTCTGATTTATTACTGTTGAAGGCAATTGATAATTTATTTATCTTTAGTCATGATATTCTTTACTGAGCTAGTTGTGCTCACCCTTCTGTTTCAAAATTCCTTTCAGGTAATACGAGTGTAGCTGGGTCGAGCGGGGGTAACAGGGGAATAAAACGGTGGTAATCATTTAGTAGTTATATTTGATTAATCCAATAGGGTGAGGCGAACCCAACGTTGGAAGGTTGTTTTGCCACTATCATACAAGATGTCTAATGTCATATAACCTCGTGTCATTATAAGACAGGGTTGTGCACATCCACTTGCTGAGTATATTTACGAGCACTACCAATATAATCTTGGTGTTTGTTTGAAGTATAATTCATGATTAAAGACAATGGGGATAATGATATGTCAAGAGAAGACTCACCATTAGAAAGAATATGATAGTAATCTTCTTGTTTTTCTTTGGGGTCTATTAGGTCAACCAAGGATAATTCTGTGGACATATGATATCTATCATAACCTGGAAGCATGGCCTCCCATGTACGAAGGTTTCCTCGAGCACTTCCAAAATATTCTAATTTCTAAAATAGTTTTTGACTATACCGTTATGTAGGTATCACTGTGAGGTGCTGTCCACTGATGGGACATTTGTCACATTACGGTTGGGACACGAGTCACAATTGGTATATATTTGTATCCAAACTCACAGCATATTTGTTGTTGTATTTTGTACGA
This sequence comes from Panax notoginseng, assembly GCA_016801055.1. Classification (NCBI taxonomy): domain Eukaryota; kingdom Viridiplantae; phylum Streptophyta; class Magnoliopsida; order Apiales; family Araliaceae; genus Panax; species Panax notoginseng. The sequence goes on along the minus strand of CM029013.1, from coordinate 148,374,347 downwards.
CAATTGTTGTAATAAAGTTGTAGTTGTTTTCTGTACTATATATTTGGCTACTCAGAATAGGTTGGGTGAAATGGACCTATTTTGGGGTTGTCACACCACGGGTCTACCTGCGACAGTCGCGGGTCTACCTTTGGCTGACCCGGGTGGGCCCGACCCCATGGGTCCCATTGTCTCTAAGTACGTGTACTCGGAAATTTCAATCCGAGAGTCCGGTGGAAGCGTTCTATACCTTTTCAGAAAGTCCTTGACGAGTGCTACACAATGACATGAGATTTGACCTTTTTCGAATCCGGGAAGATGGGTGCATGACCATAACTTCAAGTCTTCACAGTCACAACGTTGAGCTGTCTTGTGTTACTTTCACTCGAGATTGATGTTATGGTTTTACATGACCTTCATGGCAGTGATTTGACTCTATTTGATGTTGAGTTAACAAAATTACTATTTTGCCCCTCTGGGTTGTCTCCGGGTTTGATGTAGTTGTAGCTGTCTTTTCTTAAGGTTGTCTCTGAGATTGGACTGTTGTTGACTTTTGTCAGTCCTTAGGGTTGTCTCTGATGTTGGTTTGTTATTTTCTGGGGTTGTCACCGGGGTTTGACATGATCTCCCGGGGTTATCGTTGGGGCTTGACTTGATCTCCCGAGGTTGTCGCCGAGGCTTGACTTGATCTCCCGGGGTTCTCACCGGGGTTTAACTTGATCTCCTTGTGTTGTCGCCGGGGCTTGAATTGATGATTTTAACTTTTAGGGTTGTCTCTAGAAAACAAAAGACAATTCTATCCTCCTGCGTAGTTAGTAACATGAATGCAAAATTTCAAGTGTCAACACCTATCATTGTTAAGATTGATCTTTCAATCAGCATATCATATTATACCTCATAATACTACGACTCTATAACTAAATTATCTAACATTTAATCAAATACTAGATAAAACCTTAAAACATCTGTATTATTATCGTCCTTTGATAATTTTTCAATCACTTTATCATATACATTATGATTTAACACTTAATCATTCATTTTATAAGTTCCTCTTTATAATCCAGTAAGCCGAATGCTAATATAGTAAACCGAATACCAATTTAGCAAACCGAATTCACCAATTCAGCAAGCCGAATACACCAATTCAGCAAGTCAAATACAAGCTAACATAAATAATTCAGCAAGCTGAATACACCAATCCAGCAAGCTGGATCCAAACTGTATTTCCCTTTTTAACATATTGAATTTCCAATTCATCATACTATTCAATATAGCCTATTGAATGTCCAATCAATAACTTAACTTCTCTTTTAAACTATCATTTAATATTATTAATTATTTAATAATATTTTATTCATTCACAAGTTTATTAATTATTTAATAATATCTTACTTACCTTATAATATTATTAATCATTAAATAATATTTTAATCCTTAACTAATATTATTAATTATTTAATAATATTTTAATCATTTATTAAACTTATAAATAATTTATTTTAATTATTTAATCTTTACTAATTCATTTATTTAATGAACATAAAATGTCATAAATATAACATCTTACCAACAATGACCAAAACATCCTTAAAAAAACTGCATATACCATATATAGGGTTTTCAAGCCATAAAATCCTATTTTCCTAATTCTCAACATCACATAACATATTTTATTCATTTATTGATAACTAAATAATTTCCATGAAAAAATATCAAATCAGTTCCAAAAAAATTTCTTTTCTGGGATTTGAAATATAAATCCCTTATGAACATATATTGTTCCAGGAATTTTTGAAAATCATTTACTATATTTAAATAGTCCAAAACAGCCAAATCTTGCTACATTTATTATAAATCAAAACTTTGTCCACCAATTCTGTAATTTACAGGGTATGTTCCTAACATATATATACTTCCAGTAAAAACTTTCATAATTTTTGGAGTTACCCATAAAGAGTTATTCTGGTTTACGTTCAAAAGTAGTCATTTACAGTAACAGCCATAACTCTCATTCTATATGGCCAAAAATTCTCATCTTTTTACATGCCTCAGATAAATTATCATACTATCACTCCAAATTTTTCCAAAATTTTTGAAGTAAAATAATCGGACGAAAGAGCCCCTGGAAATGTCTGGTCAGCGAGATTTTATTCCCTTTTTCCCCTTTTGAAAAATCTGGACTTTTTTTGCCAAAACAATCCCCATGACTTCTAAACTTAATATTTTTGAGTGCTACCACTTGAGTTTACTAGTTAACTTACATATCTAGTACCCCTCTTTGACGGATCGCAAAAAGGATGTGTAGATCTCAAGTGATAATCCTTTAAAGTAGTAGAAAGTTAGGGTTTTCTAACCCTTAAGAAACTAGTTTTGCTATTTTTTCTTTTGATCCAACTTTTAACACTCAAAAGGGTTAGATGTAAACATAATACACTTATTAACATGTAGATCTAAGGTTTTGAAGTTCAAGAACATAAATTCAAGTTTTGATTTAGAATAATCTAAAATACTTAAAGAAAAGGTGTTTAATATATATATATATATATATATATATATATATATATATATATATATCTCTAAATATTCATATAAATATTTATGCATGAAATACAAATATATTATCTTATAACAATAGCACACTAATTTGTCATTTTATTCTGTGATATATAAGATCGTTAGTATGGAAAGACCTGTTTGACTTCTTTTTTTTTCTTTTTTCCACAAGCGCTAATTATTATATCAATTCTTTGTTTTAACAAAATAAAAAGCAGTAGATTTTCAGGAAACAATAGCATTAATTATTCCTTATTTTAAAATGTCCAATATTAAAAAATTAATTAATTAACTTGGCTATTAATTTACGTTATAATCTTCTATATATTGATCATATATGATCATCGATATGTCATTTAATTATTTCATTACCAATTTCCATCAAAAAAGTATTCGATCGCCCATTAATTATTTGCTGCAAAAGAAGAAAAAATAATTGAAAAGAATAACTTATACTATATTCCAAGGCAAAATAAATAAATTAAAGAACAGGTAATATAAATATCATAATTTTGTAAGTATTTGACATATATAAGCAGAAATCACAGTGTTATTATTATTATTATTATTATTATTATTATTATTATTATTATTATTATTATTATTATTATTATTATTATTATTGTTGTTGTTGTTGTTGTTGTTGTTATTATTATTGTTGTTGTTGTTGTTATTATTATTATTATTATTATTATTATTATTATTATTATTATTATTATTATTATTATTAATATTATTATTATTATTATTATTATTATTATTATTGTTATTATTATTATTTTTATTATTATTTTTATTATTATTATTATTATTATTATTATTATTATTATTATTATTATTATTATTATTATCATTATTATTGTTATTATTATTATTTTCATTATTATTGTTATTATTGTTATTATTATTGTCATTATTATTGTTAATGTAGTATATAACTTCCTGAGATTATATTAATGGTATGTAGTGAAGGAGAAGAAATGAATATATAGGGAAAATCTCATGTTTTGATATAAATATTAATCCTTGCAAGATATTAACAGATAACTTGTGTTGCTGTAGCGGTCAAATGACCAAAGTTCCAAATGATAGGTCATAGGTTCGAATATGTTTCACATTTGGGCATAATTTTTAAATACTAAATACGAATATTTTTTGAGAATTCTCCGAATACCAAATATAGTCTTACAAAAACATGCTTATTGGGATTATCTTAATTTAATGCAACATTTTAATAGTCGTTGCAAAAAGTTTTATAAAATATGCAACAAAAATAAAAATTATTGCCAATGAATGTGGTCCATATTACGCAACGAAATATAGCAACAAAAAAACTTCTGTTGCCTACGATGAGGAGAAATCAAGTGGTTAGAAATTTTGTAACGAATTTCTAATGAATTTTGTTTCCAAATTTTACAACGACTTATGAATTTCGTTGCACAAAGTGAAAGCTTGACACAATCTGCAACGAAGGACAAGTTTCGTTGCTAAACACACACTTTTAGCAACGATTTATAAGGTCGTTGCCTGAAAATTCGTTGCTAAAGCCCCATTTTTAGAAACAAAAAAACTTTCGTTGCCCACGATGACGGAAAATCAAGTGGCCAAAAATTTTGCAACGAATTTCTAACAAACTTTTTTCCTGTTAATGAATTAGCAACGAAATTTTGCAACGACTTATAAATTTCATTGCAAAAAGTGAAAGCCTGACACAATCTGCAACGAAGGACAACTTTCGTTGCTAAACATATACTTTTAGCAACGACTTATAAAGTCGTTGTTCAAAAAATCGTTGCTAAAGACCCATTTTTTTGTAGTGTATCTTATTAAACGAAAATTTGATTTCTAAGACAACTCAAATTCCTCCTTTAAAATAATTTATAAAATAATTTACTATATATAAGAAAATAATATGTAAGAAAATAAAATTTGTTCGAATAATACCTGGAGTTGCATCCCCGGCTGTTACAGTTTCTTGAACGGTCATGTTAAAGATGCTTGCGATTGATTCTGTTGGTTCGTTTGTTAATGTTGGTCCCGTTGTCGCCAATGTCCTGCTGCCTTTTCTTGTTTGCGCATTCCTTGTCTCCCTTCTCCTTCTTGGACTGTCTTCCACCTTATACTCCATTGATTCACAAATAAAACACCCACTATACATTCTTGGGTTGGGCAGTTGGGAGAGATATGTCCCTCCTGCCCACACTTATAACACACGAACTTTCTTTTTTTTTAAACACACTCCCGGCCTAATTTTGGTATTATCAAAATTATCTCCTTTCATCGTATAGGTAGCAAAAACTTTCTTTTGTCCCTCCGTTACCCTAGTTATCACAACCGCGTCAACAAGGTCAGTTGATCTTCTAAATCCTGGCAGTACTATTGCCTTGAAATATTTAACGTTTGTCGATCGATTACTTGGCTGGTTTCCCGCGGCTGGTACTCCGTTCTGCATAGCTTGATCGTCCACATTCGCAAAATTCTGTATCGGGTCTGGTTGTCTTCCAGCTTTGTTGACAGGTTCTTCTATCCTTGGGTTTCGTTTTCGTCTTGGCGGCATTATCACAATTTATTCTTTATTCTAAGCCTTATCGTATACGTATAATCATATAACACAAAACTTTCTATTCGAATAATCATGTACTCAAAATATTAGATTTTGAAAATTTGGTCTTCTGCATTAACCAGTACTCATATAATTAACTACAAACTTTATACCAACTTATTTCTCTAATCCATCATAGACTCGTATTCATAACACTTGACATACCATAGCACATTTTGCTTTAGACTTTTGCTATCCCTTTATGACTCAAAAGTCAGGAATCGCTGCCACTTTTATATAAAAGTTAAAAATATTACCTTATACAAACATACCTATCATATACATAACATAGAATCATACCTATTCACGTAATACTATTACTACTTATTTCTTACGCCTCCACTAATGATCAATGGCTTAGTAATCTGTCTATTCCCATTATCCTGAATAATCTATTCACACCTAACTATACCTAGTTTGTCCAACATACCGTACATTATGAGTTTAAGAACTCACCACAAACATATGAGTTTAAGAACTCGACATTGACCACATATTCTTTAACTATATTCTATCTATTAGTTATACTATCGTTTATGGGTCCGGTACTATACTTTCCAAAATAACTACCTAATTGAGGTAGCTTTCAGTGTGAGCCTCTATTTCAGCTATTGGCTTTAACATCGACCCGATTATGGAGGTCTGCTCTTTCTTTACAATCTGAGGGTATTCTAATTCTTTTCTATCTGACATCTACACATTTAAATTATCCTGATTATCACAAAGTATATACACACAACCAATAAAAGTTTATATACGTTATCTTTTATTTGATTTTTCGATGAACTTATTCAATTCATCTCATTTTAAACTCTATATGAGTTATTTATATTTTCAACGTTTCCCTCTGTTCTAAGGTTATAGCCTAAGGTCTAGCCCACCTAAGGTTTTTAACCCTAAAGCTCTGATACCATGATGTAACGCCCCCAAATTCAGGTACTTAAAATTCGAATTCAGTGCTTTACGATACCATTTCTGTGAGCGGAATAATACTAATAATAATAACAATAATATAAATATCAAACTTAATTTACATTTATCAGAGTCTAATCCCAAGTACGCAACCTTTACTATAATTATTTACATGATATATAATACATATCATTGTCTTAATACAATTTAACTATTACAAAAGATACCATTAAACATATTCTGTTTGCTTTCCTTTTCACTTGTTCTTGGCCAAACCTTCTAGCTTTTCACACTTAGCTAAAAACATTTAAATTAAGTAAGGGTGAGCATTTGAGTGCCCAGTAAGTAATAACAATTATAAATATAAGTAGCTGAAAGAATTAAATATTTTCTTTATACATCACTTCTACAACGAATTAATAGTTGTGAAGTAAACTGAACCGATAATAATAACATAACAACTGTATCTCAAATTTTTGAAACTACGTAATGACTATATATGGTGTTTAGTTGACATACTATGAACATTATTTTTAATTTTCGAATAGGTTTTGCAGAACTTCATCCGCAAACCGTCATAACTTACGGGCGCGAGGGTGTACATCCCATAGACCCTATATTGATCAATACTACATTGCAAGAACGATGTGATCGTTCACTCTGTCCACCTTGGGCGCATAAAAGTTTTTCCGTGATCGGGATGTTCATACTTAGTCTGGAATCCTAACCAAAATAATTTGATTGGATACAAAAAGGTTTTTATCATATTCAATGATATTTCAAAATATGTGTCTAGCTAGTCAATTAGCTTGGATGTGTGTTTGTGTGTGTGTGTGTGTGTGTGTGTGTGTGTGTATATATATATGTTCATAGTATATAGTATATATATCACAAATAACTTAAATTATTTTCTTATACCATAATATATTTTTAAATAATTTTTCATGTATTAAAATTATTTTTAAATAATTTATTTAGTATTATAATTAAATAAATTAAATACTTTTAATATTCTAAAAATATTAAATATTTATGAAATATATTCAAAATATTTAAAAACTAATTTTCAGAATTTAAAATAATTTTTAATAATTTATTTTATATTTTTAATAATTAAAAACTATTTTTTCCTGTTTATTTAATAAAAATAATTAATTTATTAATTAATCTATCGCTAAAAGACCCTATAGTGACGAAACTGTCACTATAGGTGTTCTTGAGCTGTTCTTCATGCAACCCAGAAAATCATGTCCATGAACGAGTGACCAAGTTTGATCATAAATAATTCAATGTGTAGTGTGCTTCTAGACCAACTAAGCATCAGATCGTGTAGTACTAGTGTAAGACTACATAATGCAACAACAATCATGATCATACAGTACATAACAAAGAAGATCTGGGCATCCCAAATGACTGTCGGAGTTGTTCTTCATTTCTGGGTTGCCCAGAAATGAAGAATAGTTCAACTGATCTAATTCGGGCTTCCATAACTTGAACTCCTGTCGATGTTTTAGTGATTTCAGAGCTCGAGGTTGTAGACCACATGTAATACTACAGATGTGTCACAAAGTATCAACATAATAATAACAAATCAAATCGATAAGGACCGGTCAAAGTAGTGGTCAGAAACTGCTTATGAAGATTTCTGGGTTACCCAGAATCTTCATCCGGCAGTTTCGTCTGGCCTACTTTGACCCCAACGTTCTTGGATTTTGTGCAGTATTTAAGGATTATCAAGACATGAATTGATAGTACTCATGTCAGTCTACACAACCATAACAACAACATAGCATAACTAACTAACAACATCAAGATCAAAGCCCTGCAAAAACGTTGTCAAACTTTTGGAAAAATTCCGGGTTACCCAGATTTGAAAAGTCATGGTCGGTCAACGACCTTTGACCATTAATAACTTTCAATATATAACTGATCTGACCCTGCTTTGAGTTCTAGATGAAAGACCTCATAGCATACTACAAGATCAAACACGTAAACAATTAAAATACATAACATACAAAGATCTATGAGGTCTGACATTAGGCTGTCAGACACAAATTTCCAAATTTCCAGATTCTTGAGATCTTAAAATCTGAACCTATAGATGTTATGGATCTAACATCTATCAACCCAGATCATCATTAGGTACTACATAGAACATGTTTAACACAAAAAAACAACATCAAACAACAGATCGATGGCCAGATTCTTAGGTAGAGTTTATACCTTCTATGATCAAGTTCTTGATTCAAGGCTTCTGATTTGTTAATGGTAAACGCGGGGCTTGTTTGTGGAATTGATATACATATTTATTTCGTAGGTAAGAGAGAGAGAGGGACTTGTTTGAGTGTTAGAGCAAAAATAAGTTAGCAAATGCAATTCTCTCTCTCCCAATCCACATATATATAACTTGTAATGTAATGGATGAGTTGTAGTGGCTGGTATACATTTAATTTCAATCACATGGGTTCCTTAGGGTTGGCTAACAACTCTCACTAGGTCAATGGCTAAATTTTAGCTTCAATAATGCAAGGGGCAAAGTGGTCTTTTTGCTTGCATTTTTAATGGCATTTGTGTATTCTTGTCCCAAACCCTTAGGGTTTGACCCTTAGGGTTTAACCCTAAGGTCTTGCACAATTAATTTTATAGGATTTCTATTTAAGCAAAAAAAATAAATAATTAGAATTTTAGTTTCTAAAAATTTGTAATTAGGGTCTCCTAATTAAGTTAGGTTAACTAACCACTTAGGTCTTGAACATAAGGATTTAACATATACTAATTATCATTAAGCGTTCTAATTTAGCAATTAAGGTGTCAAATTTACCAATTAGGGTTTATAATTAATTATTAGGGTTAACAATTTGCAATTAGTGTTAAAAATTTGTAATTAGGGTTTCTAATTACATTAACATAAACATTAGGGTTTTAATCACCAATTACAATTAACCTTGCTAATTTAGCAATTAGGGTTTACAATTTATAATTAAGTTTACTAATTAAGTTTACCTAATATAGAAATTAGGGTTTCTTAATATTAATATTTCAAAATGTTAATTAGGGTTTTAAAATACTAATTAGTCTTTCCTCAATTAACAATAATGTCTAACATACATGATATTAATCACATTAACACAATTTCTGACTGATCATAAACTCCATTTTAGGTTTCTAAATTAGGGTTTCTCATTTCAGAAGTTAGAGTTTTATAATTAGGTTTTTTTTCTAGATTTTAATTAGGGTTTACCTAATTAACATAAATCATATAACACAGTTACAACACAGTCTTGAATCTCCCATCTGAATTTCAAGATAGGGTGAAATAAATTAATGCTAGGGTTTTGACATTAAACACCATAATTGACCAGCCATTTTCCATACACACATACGGTACATAATTATAGCACTGAAAAATCGAAATATAATTAATACTATATTCTTATTCTCATTCCTTGATCAAAATCCAAAATTAGGGTTTTTGATTCCATATCTGATTTTAACTGTCATATATAACATTAATAATTAAGTTAAAAATAAATAACTTAATTAATTTGAAATAAATTCATATAATAAAATAAAATAATTATTATAATAATTCTATAATCCTTTCATATATTATTTAAATAATATAATAATCATGTTCTCATAGAAAATAATTAATAAAAATATTTTTACTGTAAAATTAATTATTATAAGAATATAATTTATAATGATCAATAATTCTAAAATAAAATTATTTGCAAACATTCATGTAATAAATATATTTTTATTTATTACAATATTTACATAAACTTTATCTTATACAAATCCTCATCCTTAAACTTTTAAAAAAATTTATACGCAAAATTTCTGATTTAATTATATAAAAAATATCGGGTTATTACACCTTGGGTCGCGCCGCGGCATCAGCCCTGTGCCACAGACAACTTTGACAGATAATTTCTTATGTTAGATTACCGGGCTCATAACTTCTTTGTTATAAGTCCGAATTGGCTCGTTCAAAAGCCGTTAGCTCACAAATTACATGCTCTAAGTGTTCATGCAAGAATTTTACATTTTTGAATCAGTTAACACTGACTTCACCTTTTAGTTCATTTTAACAAAAACGATAAACGTTCGTGAACGTTCATAGCTCGTTTCTTCGTTCTAAGTCGGAATTTGGTCATTTTCGAGTCCGCAACTCTAGAATGCCAATTGAGACTAATATCCATCGAAAATCAACGTTTTCGAGTTAAATGTCAAAATTTGACTTCCATTCCGAGAATTTCACGATTTTGACGATTAACGTCTAATTTCGTAAATTTCGCCATAACTTCGTTACTTAAGATTTTTACATCGTTTCAAATGGATTCATTACATCATACTAACATCATAACCAAACATATTTCATTATGTGTACATGCTAAATTCTTTCATGTTCTTCATGAGTTCATAACTTATATAAGTATGAATTACTTATTCATGACTTATTAAAGCTTAAGTCCTTTGATTAGTCATTCTCATCACTTCTTAGCATACAAGTTCTACCACTACTCACTTCTTTAACAATTGAAGAGAGGGAGAATCATGGTTTAAGATTAGTACCTCTGATGATCTCTTGGTTAATCTTTGTTCTTCCTTCTTGCTTCTTGAACTAACAAAGTCTAGCTTTTCTAACTTTTTCTCTTTAACAAATAAGCACTTAAGTTGTTGGTGAAAATCTAACAAGTAAATAATGAAATCAAGCTCTCATATTTATAGGAAAAGCTAAGTGATGGCTTAATGGACATTTAGGCCATCCACCTCATTATTCCACCTCCTTACTATTCATCTCTTGGTCACCAAGTAAAACCACTTTACTTGGTCACCAAGATGGTGCCATGTGATCATGGGATCCACATGGGTTACCCCATGGGTCATTCTTACCCATTGGATCGATTCACGGATCCGGTTCTTAATTTGGATTTTAGGTTTAATTAACTTAACTTATTCTTTGGGCTTGCATTTAACAAACATTTGGGCCTTAACAATACTTACCATTGGACTCTAACCATTCCTACACTTGGGCTTGTATAATTCCTACCAAATCCTACGAGTCCAATACATTTGGCTTAAAGCCTTATAACGTATTATACACGTATTCTTCTTGTACACTAACTCATATACTCATTCATAATATACTACATAACATTATTCATACATACTCGTATGACACCTCGTATCATACTCGTATTTATTACCTTGTTTAATACTTGCGTATCATACGATCATCTTTTAACTCATTAACACTTTACTTTCCTTAACGTTCTCAAATTTAGTACGCAGGCGAAAATCTGCGTTTGTCATACTTGAATTATTATTACATAATTCATCCTCCCTTATTATTCTATCGTTATGTATTTCTCGGAAGTTCAAAAATAATTCCCGAGCAGAAATTCGTGAATAGTGTTTTTTCGAAAAATATCTCGGAAAGCTTTTATTTTCGTCTTGGAAATTCAAACACTTTAATTCTTTCAAGTAGTCAAAATACTACAATATTACGATATAATTAGGTTATAGAACAACCTTCATCTTACTAACACATAATAATCACATATACTATAATTTTATTCATTATTTAATTAAATAAAATTATTTTACAATAAATCCGAATTTTTCGGTTATTACAATCATTGTGCATTGGATTGATATTAAGCTTTACTTTGGTAAACTACGCTTGAGGCAAGTTTCCTAACTTACATAACTTTGGATTTTGTGCATGTTCTCAAATTTCATTTTATTGGTATATTGAATGCAAGTACTCGAACTTTACTCTTTATTGAGCATTACTTAAACTTGTGCTATTGTTGATCGTACAAGTAGAACTCTGAAGAAATAATATGTAACAATCCGAAATTTTAAATTGTAATTTTAAATATTTATGGAATGATATAAATATTTATTTGTTGTGTTTATTGTTAAAATGGATGAAATAAATATTTTATTAGTGTGGTTATTATTAATAAATATTTATGAATTAAATAATTAGATAATATTCTAAATTAAATTAATTTATAATTTAGAGAGTTGTAATATAACATGAGATGTCATATTGTTGTTTTAATTTAATAATTTAGAGTGCTATGTTAAATTATTAAATAAAATTATAATGAAATTATAATTTTGTAATAATTGTTTAAGTGGAATATTTATTTAAAATATAGTATGTGTAATTAATTTATTTGATTAATGTTGAATATGAAAATCCAAATAAATACTATATGATTATAAATTATAAACTAAATGATTTATCAAAATAATTAAAGTAGTTTTAAATTGATTTAACCCAAACAAGACTTAAATATATTAAGTCTTTAATTTTTAAAGAGTTTTGCCAAACAGAGCCTTAAGGCTTTTGGATTTTTAAAATTTGAATTATACTAATATAAATAAAATAAATAAAATAATAAATAAAACATAATTATAACTTATACGTTATATTTTGTAACTGATTAGGCTTATTATGGCCATATCAGTTTCTTTTTACGTATACTTGCTATCAATTGTTGTTTTTGGCTTCAGCCTAAGAGAAGAATTCAAAGAAACTTGAGAGCTTGAGAGAATTTGAGAGGGACTTGTGAGATTTGGCTGCAATTAGCAAGGATTGTTTAAGTATAAAGTGTTTCTCTAACTTTATATATTGTGTATATATATATATATATATATATATATATATATATATATAGGTTTTACGGCAAAATTGTTAAGTTTTCAAATTATGTGAATTCAATTTGTCAAATTGTTGCTATACAACTGAATTTTGATGATTATATGTGTTTGTGATGTTAGAACTAGTGTTTAAACAAGGAATTTGTATGCTAATTACAGATAAAAGTAGAAAAATAATGACAGTGTTTATATTTTTCATAGGGCTTGTGTAAGTACCAATTTTAGTGATCAATTTGTATGTGAAACTATAAATTGAGTCTTGTTTATGTTAGTCCATTAAGAAACGAAGAGAACGTAGTTTGAATGAAGTGATTTGGTATAGAACTGAGATTACAGTGATGATTTTTGTGAAGAAACTCAAAAATGGAATTTTCATATGAAAACATAGAATTTGAAGAATTAAAATAGTTAAAAGTGTTGTTAAATTGTTCTAAGTGGTTGAATATGTTAGCAATCATGTTTGTGATAGTTCTGTACCAATTGTATATGTTAATTTCACTATTTTGTGGGTGAAATTCGTGTTAGTTGGTCTAAAAATGACTATTGTTCATTACTGTCTCTGTTTCTGTCTGCGCACCAACGCAGCTGCGCTGGTCCCAAGACTAAAAAGTGCGTAGCTGCACTGGCGCAGCTGCGCCGGTTCCAAGCCTGTGTATGGCGCAGCTGCGCCATACACTGAACTGAGGCAGAGACTTTTGTTGCTGCTGCAATTCTGGGATAGCAACATACCTTGGTCTAATGATGTGTTAGTATAATAAACATGTAACAACAAGGTTAAAACAGAGTCGTGTTATGTGGTTAATAAATTCAACGTTGTGAGAATGATTAGTAGGTTACAAAAGCATTATGTGATAACTTAGTATACACAATGAATGTTGGACACGTGTTGTGAAGTCAACACTTGGAACTTCTAAAATGTAAATGATAATGTAAGACTTGTACTGAAATAACAAGTTTAACTAGAAATGTGTGTTATGTTGGAAAGTGAATGTTAATATATCTAATAGATATTATGGTTCTAATACTATGTGTAGGTGAACGTGAGTTTTAATATTATAGCTCACGCTCGAGGCAAGTTCTCTAACTCTACTCTTAGAATAATTGTGCAAGTATCTAAACTTTCTTTGAGCAAGTTTTCTAACTCTACACTTTTGTTGAGTTAGTTTATTTATTATTGTGCAAGCTTACTTGTCATATTTCAATTATAATTTCGCAAGCTCTTGTATCTAGTTTGTTCATGATGATGCAAGTTTTCTAAACCTTATTTTGATGTTGAGCAAGTTATTCTTGTCTTTAACTTGTTAATTAGTATGCAAATTTATATAATCTGATACACGGATGTTGAATAGTTTTTATTATTCAAATTGATATTGGTTATGCATGTTTAATATTCAATTCTAAATAACCTTGGCTTAATATTGTTCAAGCAAGGTATTTATAGTTATTCAATATTTATGCTCTTAGATTATTCCTAAAGCATAACTTTAATATACAATGTTAATTCACTTATGATTATTCCATAGCATAATTTGATTACCCTTTTATTCAACTAATCCTTAGTTGATGTTTGTTGAATTCCAAATTACCTTGAAATATATCCAAACCAAACTTACTTTGGTGCGGACTTGTAATCTAATTACTGAGATGAACAACCCTATTATTAGGGGTTTACGCTTAGCGTTGAAATGTTTGTGCACAATACATTGTACGAAGGGCTGATCCCCCTAAGTACGTGGAGTCCTTATAGTCTTATGACTATTAAAGTTTAAGTTCAAAGAGTACTTATAACTGTGGACATGGTTCATGGTCACTAGACCCTCAGTTGTATAATTCAGAATGTTAATAGAACATATTGTTCAGTTCTATTGAGCCTATTATTTGGCAGTTAATGTAAAGTTTTATTAAATTTCATTTCAATTGAGCCTTGTTTGCTCACTCTTGCTTATATAACTATTACAACTAAGGATGAGAAGGTCGATGTACCTAGCACCAGTAAGGGAAAGGGAAAGATGAACAAGTACTGAAGACTTGTAATCATTTTTATATTTTATTGTCAGACTTTAGTTTGAATGATTGTAATGAAGTTTATTTATTTTCCGCATTTGAATGATTGTATTTAAAGGTTAGATAACCTGATAGATTTTTATTAATGTAATACTTTAAGGTAAGGTTTATTATTCAATTTTTATTACGATTGGGTAGTTAGAGGTTAATGTTTTTTATAAAGTGAACACCAAATCTTGAGGTAATGAAGTACCAGGATTTGGGGGTGTCACAAGTTGGTATCAAAGCTTTAGGTTATGAACCTTAGGTGGGGGAAAAAGCCTTAGGAAGTAACCTTGGAAAAGATAGTGATGATAAACTCTTATCGAGTTTTAAGAAAGAAGTAATAAAACACTTATGTGCTTATGTGATTATAACTTACGTGCTCGTGAGTGTCGAGTAGTAATGATTAATAATTAAAACTTAAAATTTTTGTTGTCAGGATGACTAATGTCAGAGAATCCAGTCAGGCTAGGGAGGAAGGACCTCAGATGCCTAGAGAGGAGGAGTCTCGTGACATTCAGGTGGTTTGGGAACAACTACTACCACGGGAGTCAGCCGCGTTGGTCACAGTGGTTGAAGATGAGGATGATGATGTAGAAACGGACGAGGAGGATCTCGTTGAGCTTCCACAGTCAAATGAGGATGACGAGGAGGAGGAGGAGAAGGAGGAAGATATTCTATTGAACTCGATCGCCGCTCGTATGTACGATGAAGTCTACGACCGCAATGTGGAACTTCAGGATACTGTCAAGGAGTTACATGAGATAGTAGCTAAACAATAGACCTTGATGGCACAGAAGGACGATGAGATGCAAGATCGAGATAAACATTTGAATAATGTTGAGAAGAAGTTGGTTAACACGGAAGAAGAGAAGGATCAAATGACAGCGGAGATCGCAGAACTGAAGAACAAGCTGAGGGAAGAGTCTACTAAGAGGGCAAGAGTCGAAGACGTATATGAGAAAGCTTTTCAACGAGCCGGGATAGCAGTAAGAGATGCACAAGCAAAGAGGATGAAGATGGAGGAGATGAATAACGTATTCACCATCGTGATTAATCGAGCTCAAGATCGGGTCATGGGTTATCCTATTCAGTTCGAGACGATGCCATCATTCATATTAGATCGCAGAACAATGTTTCGAATCATGGAGGAAGAGCATCATAAGGCTACGCAGTATCTTAGTTGGACATCATAGGGAATGTACCAGTTATGCGATTAATAAAATGTTAAATATTATGTAAATCTCAAGTGTTATGTAACCTATGGGATACGATAATGATGTTATCCTGAAACTTTAGTAAGTTCAGGAAAGTAATGTAAATAGCAGTGATGCTATTGTTCAGTGATGCTATTGTTCTTATGTTTTCAGAAAGATTATGAATGAATAAAAGTTATTATTTTATTTTATTCAAGGTGTTATGTGTTATGTGATGATTATTCCTTTTATAAGGATAAGTTAAGTAGAAATTTCTTAAAATAGTTGAGTAATAATCTAATGAGTGTATTTTTAACAGAAAATGCCTCCAAGACGTCAACCACCCCGACAAAGAACCACTAAAGGAACCAATAACGATAATGCTAAAGCTAACCCTGTTTAATAACTAGTGACGTTACTAACAGGAGCATTGCAGAATCAACCTCAGAATTAAGGTACACCGTTTAAGGATTTCAAGGCTGTTGGACCACCTGAATGTCGTGGGTCTATGAATCTTGTGGAGGAACAGACATGGATCATGGAAATAGAGAAGGTATTCGAAGTTGCGAGAGTAGGGGAGGATCAGAAGACTGCTTTTTCAATATTCATGTTGAAAGTAGAGGCTAGTTATTGGTGGTAGGCCAATAAAATGCGAGGAGGTCAAGGGGTTATGACCTGTGATAGGTTTAAGGAGTTATTCTTTGAGACCTATTTCCCAGAGAGTTCGAAGAGTCAGCTAGAAGTGTAGTTTTTAGAACTAAAGCATGGAACGATGATGGTGTCTGAGTATGCCACAAAATTTAACAAGTTGGCGAGGTTTGTGCCATATCAAGTCGGCACAGACGAACGCAAGGTGAAGAGGTTTGAACAGTGACTGAAGCCCTGGTTGTACAGTAGGGTCTCTCTGTTCCAGCTGAAGACATTTACAACAGTAATGGAGAAGGCAATTCTTGCTGAAGGTGGAAGCGAGGTGGTAACAAAGTTCAATCAAGAACAGAAGAAGAAGAAGAATGAAGTGGAAATTAAGAACGGTGGTGGTAATAGTGGAAACGGCAATAATAGTCTGAAGAGGAAATTGAACGAAAATGTGGGTGCTGAAAATCAGCAGGGTAACCAACAAAATAAGAAGTTCGAAGCATGTGCTACATGCGGGAAGTTTCACAAGGGTGTTTGTTTATTAGAGAAACGAGTATGCTTTAACTGTGGCCAAGAAGGTCACATCGCCCAAAATTGCACTCAACCTAAGAAGAACGTTTTTTTCACGTGCAGGTCCAAGGATCACTTTGCTCGTGAGTGCCCTAAGAAGAAAGCTGGAGAGACAATGGGAAGTAAGGGAGGTAGCAGTGGAGGTGCATGGGCCATTGCTGGACCAACGACATCAAACAAACCCAAAACCAGGACCTTCAACATGACTGTGTAAGATGCTGTGCAATCAAAAGATGTGGTGTCAGGTATTATCCCAATCAATGATATAAATACATATGTATTGTTTGATTCGGGTGCTACTTGCTCATTTATATCTGATGAATTTGCAAAGAAGTTAGAAATACCTAATGAAGAATTGAATTTCCATTTAAACATAGAAATTGCGAATAAGGAAGTAATTCCTGTTAGGTTCGTATACAAGGGTGAATATTAATGGGAATATCATGATGGTGGATTTAATTCTGAATAGACTTGGAGAGTTTGATGTTATTTTGGGAATGAATTGGCTGTTCAATTATGGAGCGGTAATTGATTGCCAAAAAAATGTGTAAACCTTATAACTTTGTCAAAGGTAGTTTTCTATGGTAGCAAATCTCCTAGATAAATGAGATGTCTGACGATTATGCAGGCCAAGAAGTTGTTGAGTCAAGGCTGTGTGGGTTATTTAGCTTACATAGTCAATACTCAGAAGAAGGGTGTGAAACTGGAAGACAGACCAGTGGTTAGGGAATTTATAGATATGTTTTCGGAGGATTTGCCAGGACTTCCGCCTGATAGAGAGATTGATTTCGTAATCGACTTAGCGCCAGGAACGGCTCCAATATCGAAGGCCCCGTACAGAATGGCTCTGGTAGAGATGAAGGAACAGATGGTACAATTGCAAGAACTCTTAGATAAGAAGTATATTCAACCAAGTGTATCACTGTGGGGAGCACCGGTATTATTCGTGAAGAAGAAGGATGGGTCAATGCGTCTTTGCATTGATTATAGAGAATTAAACAAAGTCACTATTAAAAATAAATATCCGTTGCCAAGAATAGATGACTTGTTTGATCAATTGAAGGGTGCTAAATACTTCTCAAAAATAGATTTGAGAAGTGGGTATCACCAATTGAAGGTAAGGAAGGAGGATATACCTAGAACGACATTCAGAACTCGGTATGGACATTACGAGTTTCTGGTGATGTCTTTTGGTTTGACCAATGCCCCTGCTTCATTCATGGATTTGATGAATAAGGTGTTTAAACCATTCTTAGACAAGTTTGTAGTGGTATTTATCGACGACATTCTGGTGTATTCCAAAAATTAAGAAGAACACGTAGAACACTTACGTTTGACGTTGGAAACACTTAGAAAAGAAAAGTTGTACGTGAAATTCTCTAAATGCGAATTTTGGCTAGATGGAATACAATTTTTGGGACATGTGATTGACAAAGATGGAATTTCAGTGGATCCATCAAAAGTGAAAGCTGTAATCAATTGGGAACAACAAAGAACACCTTCAGAGGTGAGGAGTTTCTTGGGACTTGCCGGTTATTACAGATAATTTATTTAAGATTTTTCCAAGATAGCCACTCCGCTAACAAATTTGAAAAGGAAAGCGGTAAAATTTGTTTGGACGGAGAAGTGTGAAGAAAGTTTTCAAGATTTGAAGAAGAAGTTATGTGTGGCACCTGTGTTATCATTACCAGATAGTACAGAAAACTTTGTGGTGTATAGTGATGCCTCACATAAAGGATTAGGATGTGTCCTTATGCAGAACGACAAAGTTATTGCATATGCACCAAGGCAACTCAAGGATTATGAGAAAGGGTATCCGACTCATGATTTAGAATTGGCTGTAGTAGTATTTGCTCTGAAGATATGGAGACACTATCTCTATAGAGAAAAATGTGAGATTTACACAGACCATAAAAGTCTGAAGTATATTTTTCACTCAGAAGGACCTGAACATGCGTCAAAGAAGATGGATGGAATTGATAAAAGATTACGATTGTGAGATCTTTTATCATCCGGGCAAAGCGAATGTGGTTGCAGATTCTTTAAGCTAGAAAGGTCGGGAAAAGTTGATGTTGTTAACCAGCCAGGAAGAACTTATTTCAGCAATGGCAAGGCTAGAGTTGGAAATCAAATTTCCAAAAGAAACTGACGAAAAATTATACCAGATAGAAGCTAGTCCAACTTTGGTGGACAAAGTGAAGAATGCTCAACTACAAGATGAAGAATGTGAAACGATCAAAGAGAAAGTGGTTGAGGGTAGTGATGCAAATTATAAGATCGATACTGAAGGGTTACTGAGGTTCGAGGGAAGAATTTGGGTTCCAGCATTACCAGAGATTAAAGTTGAAATCCTGATAGAAGCTCATACCTCAAGATATTCGATTCATCCGGGAAGTATGAAAATGTATCAAGATTTGCCGCGACATTTTTGGTGGCCAAATATAAAAAGAGACGTTGCAGAATGCGTTGCAAGGTGCTTGACATGTCAGAGAGTGAAGGTCGTGCATCAAAGACCAAGCAGATTACTTCAACCATTATAAATACCGGAATGGAAGTAGGAGCATATCACAATGGACTTTATGGTAGGTCTTCCAATAACTCAGAAAGGGTGCGATGTGATTTGGGTTGTAGTGGATAGATTAACGAAATTAACACACTTTTTGCCCATAAAGATTAGATTTAATCTTGATCAGATGGCAAAACTATACGTCAAAGAGATCGTGTCCAGACATGGAGTTCCAGTGTCAATAGTATCAGATAGAGATCCGAGATTCACGTCAAATTTCTGGAAGAAACTGCAAGAATGCATGGGAACACAACTGAGGATGAGTACAATATATCACCCACAAACCGACGGGCAAAGCAAACGAACAATCCAGACGTTAGAAGATATGTTTAGAACGTGCATTATGGATTTCAAAGGAAACTGGGACGATCATTTACTGTTGGTAGAATTCACCTATAATAACAATTACCATGCAAGCATAGGCATGCCGCCTTATGAAGCATTATACGGCAGGAAGTGCAGAACTCCACTATGCTGGGATGAAATCAGTGAACGTCAACAATTAGGACCAAAATTGGTTCAACAAACTGCTGATGTTGGCAAACTCATCAGAACAAGATTGGTAGCTTCTTAAGATAGATAGAAGAAGTATGCTGATCAACACAGGCAGAATCGCGAATTTGAAGTATGAAATTTTGTTTTCCTAAAAGTTTCTCCTTGGAAGGGGAAAATTCGTTTTGGCAAGAAAGGAAAGCTCAGTCCAAGATTTATTGGACCTTTCGAGATACTACGAAGAGTGGAAGAAGTGGCTTACGAGGTAGCTTTACCTCCAGAATTAGAACATGTGCACAATGTTTTTCATGTGTCGGTGTTGCAACCATATAAACCCGATTATAAGCATATGATCGAGTATGAACCGTTGCAGTTTAGTAAAGATTTATCTTATAAAGAAATTCCTATCCAGATAGTCGACATGAAAGAATAAGTGCTCAGGAATAAAGTGATGCCTTCTGTGAAGGTGATATGGAGGAACCACAACGTCTAAGAGGCTACGTGTGAAATCAAAGCTGAAATGATAAAGAATTATCCTGAGCTATTTGTTTAGTCTGTGTCTTCGATTCTGGGAACATAATCTTTGTAAGAAGGGAAGAATGTGACGATTTGATTGTTTAAGTTGTGATTCTGGGGACATAATCCACGTAAGGAGGGAAAGATGTAACAATCCGGAATTTCAAATTGTAATTTTAAATATTTATAGAATGATATAAATATTTATTTGATGTGTTTATTGTTAAAATGGATGAAATAAATATTTTATTGGTGTGGTTATTATTAGTAAATATTTATGAATTAAATTATTAGATAATATTCTAAATTAAATTAATTTATAATTTAGAGAGTTGTAATATAACATGAAATGTTATATTGTTGTTTTAATTTAATAATTTAAAGTGGTATGTTAAATTATTAAATAAAATTATAATGAAATTATAATTTTGTAATAATTGTTTAAGTGGAATATTTATTTAAAATATAGTATGTGTAATTAATTTATTTGATTAATATTGGATATGGATATCCAAATAAATACTATGTGATTATAAATTATAAACTAAATAATTTATTAAAATAATTAAAGTAGTTTTAAATTGATTTAGCCCAAACAAGGCTTAAATATATGAAGTCTTTAATTTTTAAAGAGTTTTGCCAAACGGAACTTTATGGCTTTTGGATTTTTAAATTTTGAATTATAATAATATAAATTAAATAATAAATAAAGCATAACTATAACTTATACGTTATATTTTGTAACTGATTAGGCTTATTATGGCCATATCAGTTTCTTTTTACGTATACTTGCTATCAGTTGTGGTTTTTGGCTTAAGCCTAAGAGGAGAATTCAGAGAAACTTGGGAGCTTGAGAGGAACTTGTGAGATTTGGCTGCAATTAGCAAGGATTGTTTAAGCATAAGAAGGTATTTCTCTATAATTTCATATTGTATGTATGTATGTGTGTGTGTATATATATATATATATATATATATATATATATATATATATATATATATATATATATATATAGGTTTTATGGCAAAATTGTTAAGTTTTCAAATTATGTGAATTCAATTTGTCAAATTGTTACTATACAACTGAATTATGATGATTATATGTTTTTGTGATGTTAGAACTAGTGTTTAAATAAGGAATTTGTATGCTAATTATAGATAAAAGTAGAAAAATAATGACAGTGTTTATATTTTCATATGGCTTGTGTAAGTACCAATTTTAGTGATTAATTTGTATGTGAAACTGTAAATTGAGTTTTTTTATGTTAGTCCATTAAGAAACAAAGAGAACGTAGTTTGAATGAAGTGGTTTGGTATAGAACTGAGATTAGAGTGATGATTTTTGTGAAGAAGCTCAAAAATAGAGTTTTCATATGAAAACATGGAATTTGAGGAATTAAAATAGTTAAAATTGTTGTTAAATTGTTCTAAGTGGTTGAATATATTAGCAATCATGTTTGTGATAGTTCTGTACCAATTGTATATGTTAATTTCACCGTTTTGTGGGTGAAATTCGAGCTAGTTGGGCTAAAAATGGCTATTGTTCATTGCTGTCTCTGTTTCTGTCTGCGCACCAGTGCAACTGCGCTGGTGCCAAGGCTAAAAACTACGCAGCTGCGCTGGCGCAGCTGCACCGGTTCTAAGCCTGTGTATGGCACAGCTGCGCCATGCACTGAACTGAGGCAGAGACTTCTGCTGTTTCTGCAGTTCTGGGATAGCAACATACCTTGGTTTAATGACGTGTTAGTATAATAAACATGTAACAACAAGGTTAAAACAGAGTCGTGTTATGTGGTTAGTAAATTCAACATTGTGAGAGTGATTAGTAAGTTACAAACGCGTTATGTGATAACTTAGTATACACAATGAATGTTAGACAAGTGTTGTGAAGGCAACACTTGGAACTTCTGAAATGTAAATGGCAATGTAAGACTTATACTGAAATAACAAGTTTAACTAGAAATATGTGTTATGTTAGAAAGTGATTGTTAGTATATCTAACAGATATTGTGGTTCTAATACTATGTGTAGGTGAACGTGAGTTTTAATATTATAGCTTACGCTCGAAGCAAGTTCTCTAACTCTACTCTTATAATAATTGTGCAAGTATCTAAACTCTCTTTGAGCAAGTTTTCTAACTCTACACTTTCGTTGAGTTAGTTTGTTTATTATTGCACAAGCTTACTTGTCCTATTTCAATTATAATTTCTCATACTCTTGTATCTAGTTTGTTCATGATGATGCAAGTTTTGTAAACCTTATTTTGATGTTGAGCAAGTTTTTTTTGTCTTTAACTTGTTAATTAGTATGCAAGTTTATATAATCTGATATACGGATGTTGAATACTTTTTATTGTTCAAATTGTTATTCGTTATGCATGTTTAATATTCAATTCTAAATAACCTTGGCTTAATATTGTTCAAGCAAGGTATGTTATATTTATTCAATATTTATGCTCTTAGATTATTCCTAAAGCATAACTTTAATATACAATGTTAATTCACTTATGATTATTCCATAGCATAATGTGATTACCCTTTTATTCAACTAATCCTTAGTTAATGTTCGTTGAATTCCAAATTACCTTGAAATGTATCCAAACCAAACTTACTTTGGTGCGGACTTGTAATCTAATTACTGAGATGAACAACCCTGTTATTAAGGGTTTACGCTTAGTGTTGAAATGTTTGTGCACAATACATTGTATGAAGGGCTGATCCCCCTAAGTACGTGGAGTCCTTATAGTCTTATGACTGTTAAAGTTTAAGTTGAAAGAGTACTTATAACTATGGACATGGTTCGTGGTCACTAGACCCTCAGTTGTATAATTCAGAATATTAATAGAACATATTGTTCAGTTATATTGAGCCTATTATTTGGCAGTTAATGAAAAGTTTTATTCAATTTCATTTCAAGTGAGCCTTGTTTGCTCTGTGACACCCCCAAATCCGGGTTACCTAACCCCCGAGTTTGGTGTTCACAATCCACAATATAATAACATCCAACTACCCATTTTTATAGAAATAATAATACATAAGTCATTAACATAGATTGTTAATACATAACTTCCAGGTTCACTAACCTTAACATTACAGACATACCCCTTAGATATACAAAAAGGGTTTACAATACAATACAATTGTTCATCATAACTAATTTATCACTATGCCTTTTCCTTTGTTCTTCTTCACAGCACTTTCTGCAACTTCATTCATAGCTGAAAAGGTTTATTTAGCAAGGGTGAGCAACAAGTTTACCCCGCAAGTTAAGACATACAATAAAATTATAGAAATCAAAATTAAGTCTTCTCACATTGTACGCAACAATAACCTAATAATGAAAGAGTACAACGCTTTCAAGGTTTTCTATGATATTCAAATGAATAATCAAGAATTAATTCTACGAAATATCAGAGTGGAATGTTTTTCAGATTTATGTTGAGCGATCCATTGGATCTTGAGCTTCTCTTCTCGAGTAACTATCAAAGTTATACTTTGATATACCCAGGTGTATCAGATAACCATAAAAATTAAATCATACCCCTCTGCAAGTATATAAAGTGATCAGCTTTAGTATACCCTATATTATCCATAATACTTAATCGCGCGCAAAGGTCGAGTATACAACTAATAAAATATTCCCTTTATATAAAAGGTTGTTATTCTCAGTCTCAGAATCAAGATTTGATTTTTACAACGAAATACTGTGATTTCAATTTCTATTTACTTCTCGATCTAGCCGAAATAATTGGCATCGATCTGTCAATATCAATTGAATTCTCTTCTCGAACCTATCAAGTTCTAACAAATGTTCGTCTAGCCAGAATGATTAGCTAAGACATTTCTCAACATAATTCGACAATAACATGAATTATCTGTAATGTCAATTCTATCTTCTACTAATATGAATATCCGAAAACAGTTATTCTACAAATGTATATTTTTTGAATTAGTAATTCAATTTGAATTATAAAACATGCACTAACTGCGAATAATCAACAATAAATCCCTGGACGTGGTATAATTAACAATAATTAAGCACTATAATAATTGAGCAATATTAACTCAAGGTTGAGTTAGGAAACTTGCCTTCCGCGTTGATTACAGCTACGCAATAAACTTATCTGCGTTCGTAAGACCTATAACCAATAATATCGATCTCACAATTAGCACAATATTTTATAACACGTAACAATGTATTCTACAGTCAAACTTCTCCTAGACACATTACCACATATTCACATAAGTGTTTATAACATATATAAACACTTAACAAGTCTAATTAGCTCAGTCTGGTTGGATTTCGGTCCATTCTCGGTGTTATGGTCACCCTATCCGATAATTAACGCATTTATTGTCAATTAAATTTAGTTTCTAAGCTTCAATATTATTTTAGATAAGTCAAATATCATTTATAATATTTTTCGGAAGCTTTTAATAATTTATAAACAATTATTATAATTTATAATAATTTTTCAAACACTTAAATCATTTTTAAAAGATTTAATTATCAAAAAATATCTTATTATCATTAATATTTAATAATACAAAAATATTAATGTTATACTTGTCAAAATATTAAAGTTATTATTAATAACTCAAATATTTTTAAATCCTTAATATTCTACTTAAATGATTTTTAAAGTAATTAAAATTATTTTTAAACCATCACCATTAATATTTAAATATTAATGAAATTATTATCCAAATATTAAAATTAATTATCACTTAAAATATTTTTAATTCATTTTTCTCATTTTTAAATCAATAAAATCATTTTTAACTCATTTATTTAATATAATAATTAAATAAATCTAATATCATTAATATTAATTTATTAATGATAATTCTCCAAAAATATTGAAAATTATATTTTATAATTCAAAATATTTTCTAACACTTTATTCTTATTTAAAATGATTTTTAAATCAATAAAATCATTTTTATCTTATTTATTTAACTTAATAATTAAATAAATGTAATATCATTAATATTAATTTATTAATAAAAATTCTCCAAAAATATTAAAAGTCACATTTTATAACTCAAAATATTTTTAAATACATTATTCTTATTTAAAATGATTTTTTATAATATTAAATCATTTTCTCTAATTTATTTAATACTCTAATTAAATAAATTAAATACCTCTAATATTTAAATAATTATAAATATTAAAGAAAAATATTCTAATTGGTCAAAAATTATTTTTCATAATTTAAAATAATTTTTAAAACTATTTTTAATAATTTTTATAATTTAATTTCTATTTTTAATTAAATAACAGAAAAATCAGAAAATAAATTAATTAAACCGTCGCTAATGGCCTATAGCGACATTTAGCGTCGCTGTTGGTGTTCTTGAGCCTCAAGAAAGCTGACAGCTCAGTGCTTAGGGGACCACGTTTGACCAGCGTTTAATCTCTATTCAAAATTGTTTCTGGCTAGTTTGAACATCCAACTTGTAGTGGTTATATAACTCTACAAGTTACAATTCTTATTTGGGTCATACTACATCAAATCATCAAGATCCAGCCATGTAAAGTCACTGTTAGGGGCTACATGGGTTTTCCAGAAACCTAGGCAGTTCGACCTGATACTTTCTAGCCAAAATTAATCAAGGTTCTGATCTTTGTTTAAGTGCTTTATTACTTTATAATTGTAGTATACATGACAATGAACAACGAGATATCAAGATCTTAGTCCAACAACAACATATACTCCAGATCCAA
This sequence comes from Panax notoginseng, assembly GCA_016801055.1. NCBI lineage: Eukaryota > Viridiplantae > Streptophyta > Magnoliopsida > Apiales > Araliaceae > Panax > Panax notoginseng. Next base: position 148,347,866 of record CM029013.1, on the reverse strand, counting down.
TCTGGTCAAACCATGTAAGAATATTTGTTCATACCGATTCTGGGTTTTCCAGAATTTAAACCGTGATCAAGTGGCATGGTTTTACCACTTACCACGTTCGATTTACTGATGATTTAAACGATCTAAAGACATTTATTTAAATACCATATAACAAGGTATAAACTTATTACAACAAAAACATCAAAACGCAAAACAACGAACAGATCTGGGAGCTTGAAATCGTTGTCAGACACTGAAATCTATTTCTGGGTTACCCAGAATTACTCTCGGACATGGTCGGTCAACCGGCTTTGACCGATTATAACTCACATCCTATACATTCAATTGCTATGACTCCTGTCCCATATCAAAGACCACATAACAGGCTACATGTAACAACTTTAAAACAACAAACGAACAAAAATCTGTGGCCACTAACATTTCTTGTCAGACCACTTTTCAAGCTCAAGAACAATTTTCGAAAAACACCTTTTTAAAGTCATTTGATGCTATGGATCCATCATGGATCAACTAAAAACATCTTCTAACACTGTTTTAAACACATAAACACATAATTTTTCTTAGCACGAAGGATCAAAAAGCAAATTAGGGTTTATACCTTTAGGTTCAAATACTTGATCTTGATCTTCCAAACTGATATTAGATGATCTAAGGGGTTGATTCTATGACTGATTTACTTGGTAAATTCGGAGCTTCTAGTGAGAGAGGGAGTTGGTGAGAGCAAGAGAGGAAATAAGCCAAATGTATTAATTTTCTCTCTCTAAATCTCTTATATATTGCTTATATGTTGCTTGGATCTGCAATTTTTGGCTGAGTTGCTAGATTTCTATGTCACAAAGTCAACTTAGTTGGTAAACTACTAAGGTTATGAGCCATTTTTACAAGTTACAATTTAAAGAAAGTAAAAAGGGCATTTTTGTCATTTGTAAATTAATTTTAAGGGCAATCTTGATAATGTCCATACCCTTAGGGTTTAACCCTAAGGTTCTAACCCTAAGGTTTTAAATATTTAGCTTCTTTAAATTTCTAATTAGGATTTTTAATTAGAAAAATGAAAAATGAAAAATTCTAAATTACAATTAGGGTTTGTAAAATAGCAATTAAAATAACAAAAATATAATTAGGGTTTTCTAATCATATTAAAGTTTAATAAACACATTAGGCTTGCCAATTAGGATTAGTGTTTCCTAATTAGGGTTTAGGATTCCCAGATTTTAAATTAGGATTTCCCGGCATACAATTAGGGTTTCTAACAGTACGTTAGGGTTTCTAATCCTGAGATTAGGATTTCTAATCTCTTATTAGGGTTTATAATTTTTAAACCTTATCCGATCAATCATTGATCAAAAATTCTATACGGTACAAACACGTACTCATTAATATAATTATTTTAATTATATTTTATATCGAACCCCTATCCAAAAATTAGGGTTAGGGTTTCTAAAGCTGTTAAGCACAACTCTACTCTAATTTACCAGTCCATACATAATTTTACTAATTCTCGAGACTCGTATCACAGATACACATCAAAATATTGATAATTAATATTAATATTAATAATTAAAAAAATCGTAAAATTTTAATTACTTGAAATCTCGGGTTATCACAATCACCCCTCCTTAAAAGGATTCAGTCCTCAGAATCACCGCTTTCTTATTTTCTACAATCTTTTAAAGTTGTATCATCAATTCATTTTTATCAACACAATATTAATTTGTGTTTCAAATTCTAACTTGTGACTTGAATCTATAAAAGAAAACAGTTCACAGAAATATCTGACTCATAATACTCGCGTAATAAAAATTCTAAATGAAATCGTTACCCGCTACGACCTCCTGAGTAGCAACTGCATCTTGCGCCGTCATGTTAAATGTACGGCCTTCGGTCTTCCTGGCTGTGCAGGTCCTTGAATTGCCAAGGTTCCGCCACCTGGTCTATTGTTGCAACTTTCCTTCTCCGCATTCCTCTTTGGACAATTTCGAGCCATATGATCAGTTGATCCACAGGCAAAGCAACCTTGTATTTTCTTCGGATTGGGACAATTGGGTGACATGTGCCCTTCTTGTCCCCAATTGTAACAAACTCCCTTCTTCTTCAGACAAACACCTGCATGATTCTTCCCACAAATCGCACATGGCTCCCTCCCTTACTTATTTCCTTCTATTTTGCTATTCAATTGGGTATTCTCACTCCACTTCCTCTTATTTGGGTTACTACCACCACTGCTTCCACCATCATTGGTCTTCTTCTTCTTTTCCTAATGAAATCGAGATGTAGCCTCGCTCCCTCCTTCAGCAATTAATGCTTTCTCCATCAACGCCGCGAACGTATTGATCTGCAATACTGCTACCTTGTTGAATATCCACGGCTTCAGCCCATTCTCAAATCTTCTCGCTTTTCTTGCTTCTGTGTCCACCTGATGAGGTGCAAATCTTGCCAACTCGTTGAATTTGGCAGCATACTCAGAAATAAACATATTCTACTGCTTTAGTTCTAAGAACTTAACTTCCATCCGAGCTTGCATACTTGGTGAGAAGTAGTTCTCAAAGAACAGTTCCTTGAATCTTGTCCATGTTACTATAGCTATTCCAGCTCTCGCTTGATTTGTCTCCCACCAGTAATTATCTTCTCTCTTCATCAAGTATGTAGCAAAAGCCGTCTTTTGCTTTTCTGCCACTAGCGCAATGACGAATGCTTTCTCCATCTCCTTCACCCAAGTTTGGGCTTCAATCGGATCCGTGGTCCCTTTAAATTCAGGCGGTCCAACCGCTTTAAAGTCTTAGAAGTTAGCCAATCTGTCGGCTGGTTGATTCCTCGCTCTTCCTCTTGCAGCTGGAGCTCTATTCTCCATAGCTTGGGCTAACATATCAGCAAAGTTTTGCATTGGGTCAGCTTGACCTCCTTCGTTATTCACTGACTGTTCTTCTCGTTGGTTTCGATTATGTCGTCTAGGCGGCATGATCTGATTTAAATAAAAATCTTATATTAATTCTCTTTCTCTACACAAATTCTTAACACATTAAGAATTCAACACATAATTCTCATATATAAACGAATATTTATTCAAATAGTTCATAGCACATTTAGTACTTAACATACATTGCTATCCCATTTTTTTAAATATTAAGGGATAACATACACAACTTTACACAAAAAGTTTCAATTCTCCAACTTTACACAAAAAGTTGTCATTTTCCATTTTCACATCACTATTTCCAGTTCATCAAACTTACCACACTTATGAGTTCAGTAAGTTGCAACAATTATATGAGTGTATGAACTTATCCTAATCAGACCTTTGCCGTCCATTCGCTGAGGGGTTCAGAACATTTCATATAATTATGAGTCATTACTTTACCATAAGTATGAGTTTTAAAAACACACAATTAATCTTAATTTTATATTCATTTAGAAAATAAAGATTTCATTCATAAAAACATATATATTTACATATGCTTATACATCATTCTCAATATTACATACTTAATATCATAACCTTCTACCAAAAAGATACTACCACTTATATTTAAGTTGTCTACCGACCACTCCCTTCACCAGTCTTCTTCTTGTTGGGACACTTGTTGAATCCGTGAACGTTCTTCCATATGAGAAACACTTCCTCAAATTCGGCTTAGGACAATGCAAAGAAATATGTCCTTCCTATTTATAGTTGAAACAAACATTCTTTCACATCATGCATTCTCCAGCGTGAGTCTTTCCACACTTAATACAAGCTTGTTTCTTCTTCGGGTTTGAATTTTCAGAGTTTTCACAGCCTTTTTCCCTCTTTCTCTTCTTCTTGTCCTTCTTGCTGGTTCCTTCAAATGATCCACTACCTTCCGCCTTTATTCGATCCACCTGCGCCTTCAGCTCATTCCGTTCTTCAGTCATTTCGCGTAACGCCCGCTCCGTCTTCCACAACTCCTCAAGAAGAAACACTTTACTTCGGAGTTCCTGGACTTCTGCAGATAGCTGATCTTGTTCTTCAACTTTGATCTTATTCTTTAACTCCACCTTAGCTTCTTTAGACTCCGCCTCCTCATCACTACTAAGATACATCTCGGGATAATCATCATGATCACTCCCGAGATTAACCATGGGTTCATCTTTTCCTACTTCTTCAACTGATTCGCTCTGTGCTGGCACCTCAGCTACTGGCACTGGTGCGACAGCCGCTGGCATCTCCGTACTTATCTTATCTTCTCCCGACATCCTACAATCAGTTTAAACAACTTGATTAGTACTTTATCAGTACAAAATTCTCACACTATGTGTCCACATATCTCATTATTAATGCACTTCGGCAATCCCTCACTTAGAACTCTAAATGAGTTTTATCTATCTCGCTTATGATTATAATCCTAGGGTTTTTCCCTCCCCACTTAATGTTTATAACCTACAGCTCTGATATCAACCTGTGACACCCCCAAATCCGGGTTACCTGACCCCCGAGTTTGGTGTTCACAATCTATAATATAATAACATCTAACTACCCATTTTTATAGAAATAGTAATACATAAGTCATTAACAGAGATTGTTAATACATAAGTCCCAGGTTCACTAACCTTAACATTACAGACATATCCCTTAGATATACAAAAAGGGTTTACAATACAATACAACATAATAATAATATTGTTCATCATAACTAATTTATCACTATGTCTTTTCCTTTGTTCTTCTTCACAGCACCTTCTTCAACTTCATCCCTAGCTAAAAAGTTTTATTTTGCAAGGGTGAGCAACAAGTTTGTCCCGTAAGTTAAGACATACAATAAAATTATAGAAATCAATATCAAGTCTTCTCACATTCTACGCAACAATAACCTAATAATGAAAGAGTACAACGCTTTCAAGGTTTTCTATGATATTCAAATGAATAATCAAGAATTAATTCTACGAAATATCAAAGTGAAATGTTTTCCAGTTTTATGTTGAGCGATCCATTGGATCTTGAACTTCTCTTCTCGAGTAACTATCAAAGTTATACTTTGATATACCCAGGTGTATCAGATAACCATAAAGATTAAATCATACCCCTCTGCAAGTATATAAAGTGATTAGCTTTAGTATACCCTATATGTAAGACCCCAACTTATTAATGAATAAAATCAAATACAGTAGCACACAGTATTGCACCAATTATTGATTCTTACGTAAGAAGGCACTACTCAATAATTGTTACAGTAGTTACTGTTCAATATTTTATTTTATTGATTCAATAATTGTTACGTTGATATTTTATATTATTGTTATTTTAATAATTGTTGCTGCACAGTATTTTCTATTATCAGATCAATAATTCATATTATTTGAATAATATTATTAGATAACATTATTGGCAATGTCTAGAAAGTTCTGTCTAAGGAGAGATTTGGTCATCTAATTGCGCGCCAGTAAGGAGAAATCCTTATTGGAAAGTCCCCTCTTTCCTGGGAACGGCCTGTTTGTCATAAATGTGATTCTGTAATATTATTTGTGAATAATTAATTATTGATTCATATGATAAGGAAATATTTATTTTATGTGGATATAAATGAGGGATATATTTTTGTGGTTAAAAATAAAGGAGTTAATGTTGAGGTTTTTAATCAGTATTTTTGTCGGAATGGAGGTATTAAAAATTAGGGTTTTTGAGATATTTTGCGGGGGTTATAATTTTTAATCCTACCGTTGGATCGTGGTAATTTTTGGATATGTTATACATATATAAGTTGAGTATATGTCCACAAATTTTGAACCGTTAAAAATGAACGTATGATTTATTATGAATTTTACGAGATCACTGGTTCAGAAATTGTTGAATTTTCGGAGTTTATCATTTTGGTAGAAAATTCTAGAATTGGTGGACCCCACTCTTGATTGGTGAAGAAATGTGCTGAGATTTTTATTCAAATGTGGTGGGTGGGAATAGTAGCAGGTAAAGCCATCAGGTTGCAGGTTAAGTCTGCTCCGGCGTGCTAACATTTTCCTATAAATAGAGGGCTAAGTTAGAATTGAAAATCACACCAGAAACAAGTTTTCTCTCTTTCTCTCTCTAGATTATTGAGTGTATTTTGTGAGTATTTAGATACTTTGAGAGTTTCTATTCATCAGAGCAAGTTTCTTTCAGCCTTATACCGGTATTCCGACCAGAAGTACTGATATCTTGAGGTAAGGGATATTATTTTCTTCTTAATGATATTATTTTCTTCAATATCATTATGCTGAAATATTGATATGAACTTTTTATCAAATTTGGAACTTTTTGGGTCGGGGTTACTATTCACGTATACGTTACTATTTACGTATACGACACTATTCACGAATGCAGCACTATTCACCGAAAAATAAAATTTTTCCTTTTGTCCAAGATATCTATTATGGTTACTATCTTTGATTGTATCCATGTTTTGATCTTTATTTTTGAATTCTGCTTCACAATTGATTATTATGAAGTATTATTGATCTTGGATAAACTGTTATACGAATCCCTAATATTTTTCCTTCTGTCTCACTGGATTCGTTTCCTTTAAAAAAATTTCATCATCCTCAGTCCTAAATGATGATACTACTGAATATCTTTGGCCTGTAGTACAAAGATGAATGATTAACTGATAAATATCTTTGGCCCGTAGTGCAAAGATGAACATGTGTTGAGATGAACATGACCGACTGGTGATACAAATTAATATCTTTGGCCTGTAGTGCAAAGATGAATATTTGGTTAAAGATGATTATTAATCGATGTTACAGGGATAAAATATTAATGATGGACTTTTAAATCTTAGAAGATAGTAGAATTCTTTCTCTACTTGACTCTTCTAATGGTTTGCTATTTTCGCTGCAGTTGTTGATCTAAAACTTGTTGTCGATTATATTCTATCAGATTTTTTCCTGTTGAATACTAATGATAATTTGTTGTGTATTATCTTAGTCATAATATTCTTTACTGGGCTAGTTGAGCTCACCCTTTTCCTTTTTGTTCCATTTTTCTTCTCAGGAGGTGAGAACATAGCAGGATCTAGTCGGGGTATGGAGTGATGGTTCTAGAAAGATATTTTAGCAGTCATCACTATTTTTGTAAAATAGTGTTTGAATAATTGTATTGAGGACTTATTTGAGTGTGGATATTGTCTAGAAGACAATATTTGTATTTAAACTCACAGTATGTGTTGTCGTATTTTGCACGACAATTGTATTATTGAAGTTGTAGTTTGCTTTCTGTACCATGTATTTGGCGACTCAGAATGGGTGTTGTATACCTATTTTGGGGGCGTCACAGTTGGTATCAGAGCTTAGGGATATGATCCCTGGTTGAGATGTGAGACAAGAACTAGGAGGGGAGAGACGGGGAATTCCTTCGCTAGTATGACCTGACTAAGTTTATTTGGTGTTTATTTGGTCGGTCAGAGTATAGGGATAATATATGACATGACTATTAACCCTTGTTTTATGGCAGTATTTAAGAATGGCAGCTGAGAACGTTAATAATGGAGTAAATTAGACCGTGGAGACACCTTTGATCGCCACCCAGGGGAACGTGCAACAAGAAGGCAATATTCCTCATGTAAACAACGTTACCGAGCAAACGATGAATGATGGAATGTTTAGGAGCTTTTTACAGTTCATGCAAAATCAGACGAGGGAGACTCGTGTACAGAATACGGGTGGAAATGATAACAACGCGCAGTTTGTCACAGCTAAGCAGTTCAAAGAATTGGGACCACCAGAATATAAGGGAAAGCCGGATCCGATCATGGCGGAAACGTGGGTCAAGCAAATTACTAAGATATTCGATGTCTTGGGATGCACGGAGGAACAGAAGGTTCCATTCGCCACTTTTATGTTCCGCGGTGAAGCAGACTACTGGTGGGAGTCTGTGAAGCGTACCCAGCCTGACGCACTCAACATGTCCTGGGAAACATTTCAAAAACTGTTCAATGACAAGTACTTTCCTGAAAGTATTCGTCATATGAAGGAGGTGGAGTTTATCAGACTGGACCAAAACAACATGACGGTGTCCCAGTACGAGGCAAAGTTTGTAGAGTTATCCAGGTTTGCACCTCATTTGGTCGAAAATGAGGAACGAATGACAAGGATGTTTCTGAGAGGTCTAAAACCCGAGATTCGGCAATATCTTATCTCTCATAAATTTTCTTTATATTCAGATGTTGTAAACATGGCTCAATTATTAGAGCGAGATAATGAGTTTGTGCAACTAAGGGATCACAACCAGGGTCATACCGGTGGCGGCAGTCATCGAAGCAATGAAAACCAGCAGGGAGGAAAATATTCGGACAAAAGCGGTAACCACTCTGGTGGTAATCGTGGTCGTGATAATAGAAGGAGCGAGTCGGGAGGAGATTTCAAGAAGAGAAGGTACAACAATGATAACGTGAAGACGTCAGCACAAACATCAACTGTTTCTAGGGGAGGAGAACGACCACCGGTCGTATGTTACAAATGTGGAAAAGAGGGACATATCAGCCCAAACTGCCCACAACAATCTAAGGTATGTTATAACTGTGGAAAGGAGGGTCATATAGCTCGAGAGTGGTCTGTAGCAAAACCAAGTTCAGCGGGGATGGTGACTCCAAAAGTTGTCCCGGATAAGTCGAAATCAGCGGTTCCTGGAAGGGCATTTGTCGTGACTGGCCAAAACGCGAGAAACCCGAACGAGGTGATCACGGGTAAGCTAATCTTGAATTCTTGTGAAGTTTATACTTTACTAGATACCGGTTCTACCCATTCTTTTATCTCTCCTGCTTGTGCTCAACGTTTAAACTTGACTCCGGAGAAATTGGACTTTAACTTATCTGTTGAAACTCCATTGGGTGAAACCTTCGTTACATCTACAGTTTATAAATTTTGCATGATCCAAGTTGGCACTATCACATTACCTGTTGATCTTATCTCTTTAAAGATACTTGCTTTTGATATGATTTTAGGAATTGATTGGTTAATCACTCATCATGCTAAAATTGATTGTTTTCGTAAGGTTGTTAGTTTTCATATTCCTAACCAACCTGTCATAAGAATTCAAACTACTAAACTACTAAAATTAGTCACTGTCATATCAAGCCACAAAGCAATTCGTTTATTGAAAAATGGATGTCAAGCTTTCTTAGCCCATGTTATGGATTTGAACAAAGACAAGTCAGATTTGAATAATATTTCTATTGTTAGAGAATTTCCCGATGTATTTCCTGAAGAACTTCCTGGCTACCCCCAGAACGTGAAGTTGAATTCTTTATTGACCTTGAACCCGGTACAAAGCCCATTTCTAAAACTCCATATCGAATGGCTCCTATTGAACTTCAGGAGTTAAAAGTCCAACTACAGGAGTTGTTGGACATCGGTTTTATTCGTCCTAGTACGTCTCCTTGGGGTGCTCCTGTTTTATTCGTAAAGAAGAAAGACGGGAGTATGCGACTTTGTATCGACTATCGAGAATTAAATCATGTCACTATCAAGAATAGGTATCCGCTACCTCGCATTGATGACCTGTTTGATGTGACGCCCCCAAAATTAGGTATACATCACCCATCTTGGGCCGTCAGATACAAAGTACAGAATACAAATACAACTTACTAATACATCTGTCGTGTACAATACGCCAAAACATAAACTGCGAGTTTGAATACAAATATTATCTTCTAGAGAGTATTCATACTCAAAAGGAGTCCTCATTTCATTTATTAACACACTATTACATAGAATAGTGAGGACTACTAACTAATACTGTCATTCGAACCATCACTCTGTTCCCCGACCTGCCCCAGCTACGTTCTCATTTCCTGAAGAGAACAGTGAAAGAAAGGGTGAGCTCAACTAGCCTAGTAAGAAATATTATGACTGAGATAATGCAGAATAAATTATCATTAGCTTTCAACAATGTTAAACTGATAAAATATAATAGACATCAGGTATAACTGCAGCGGAACAAGCAATCCATTAAAAGAGTCAAGTAGAAAATAAACTCTACTATCTTTTATGATTTAAAAGGTTTTTCAACACTGTTATCGCTGGGACTCAGCTTAATAAAATAATCCATATCATCGAATCACCCCTGCACTACGACCAAGGATATTCGTGTATTCATTAATGGTCATGATCATGCCAACAACTGTCCATCAATGCACTACGGGCCAATGAGGACTTTTACCATATCATTTGTAACATTACGGTCATGATTATACCGAATAATCCCTGGTCATAATCATACCAAGTCCATCTATACACTACAAGCCACAGATGACTTTTAACATTTTATAAACATGAGGATGATGACAATGATATAAGAATTCAATAAAACAAGTTCAAGAATTAATTTATCCAAGAATTAACAACGTCCAAATTGTCAACATGATACTGCTTTGTGGAGTAAAATTCAAGAATGCTTAGAAGAATATTTTCATGAAAAGATGCTGGATGAAACGCAATTATAAAGGATATTCCACAAATTTTATGGAGTATAGAAGTCAAAACTTAACCAACCGGTAACGAAATCCTTGGTAATGTGCTCCCACTTCCATTCTGGAATTTCAAGTGGTTGCAATGGACCTTTTGGTACTTGATGCTCCGCTTTGACTCGTTGACAAGTTAGACACCTTGAGATAAACAACGCTATCTCTCTCTTCATATTGCTCCACCAAAATGTATGACGAAGATCATGATACATTTTGGTACTTCCAGGATGGATTGCAAAAGGTGTGTTGTGCGCCTCCATCATGATTTCATACTTTAAATCAGAGTTGTTAGGAACACAAAGTCTGGAGTTGACTCGAAGTATTCCTTCTTCATCGATTCTTGCTTTCGGCATAGCACCTTCTTACACTTTCTTCCTCATACGCATCAGCTCCAGGTCTGTAGCTTGAGCAGCTTTAACTATATCGATTAAAGTCGGTTCTACTCGTATATTCGCCATCATCACATGGGTCCCTGGACTCTTTAACTCTATCTCCATCCTTTGCAAATCACACAAAATGGGCCTTTGTGTTGACAATATCGCACTCGTACTTGCATATGATCTTCTACTCAATACGTCAGTTACCACGTTCGCTTTTCCAGGATGGTATTGAATGGTATGATCATAATCTTTCAACAGTTCAAGCCAACGTCGTTGTCGCATGTTGAGTTCCTTTTGAGTGAAGAAATATTTAAGGCTTTTATGATCCGTAAAGATCTCCACCTTCTCCCCATACAAGTAATGCCTCCAAATTTTAAGTGCACAGACAACAGCTGCCAACTCTAGATCATGAATAGGATAATTCCTCTCATATTTCTTGAGTTGTCTTGATGCATAGGCTATGACTTTTCTATGTTGCATGAGAACGCATCCCAACCCTTTGCTCGAAGCATCACTGTAGATGACAAATCCCTCTGAGCCAGATGGCATTGTTAGAACAGGTGCTGAAATGAGTCTCCTCTTGAGTTCTTGAAAACTCTTCTCACATTCTTCGCTCCAACCGAACTTTGTATCTTTCCGAGTCAGCTGAGTTAATGGAGTAGCGATTCGAGAAAATCCTTCCACGAATCTCCGATAATAACCAGCTAAACCAAGAAAGATGCGTACTTCGGTCACTGATTTAGGTTGCTCCCAGCTTTGAATAGCTTCAATCTTTGCCGGGTCAACCGATATTCCACGACTTGATACTATGTGCCCAAGGAATGCTACCTCCTCCAACCAGAACTCGCATTTCTTCAACTTGGCATAAAGCTTGTATTCACGAAGCTTTTGGAGTACCAGCCTCAAGTGTTGCTCATGATCTTCACGGCTTTTGGAATAAATAAGGATGTCATCAATAAAGACGACCACAAAGTGATCCAAATATTCCTTGAATACCCGGTTCATCATATCCATGAAGGCAGCAGGAGCATTAGTCAATCCAAAGGACATGACTACGAATTCATAATGCCCGTATCGAGTTTTAAAAGCCGTCATTAGAATATCCTCAGTTCTAACCTTCAGCTGATGATATCTAGAACGAAGATCGATCTTTGAAAAGAACTGTGCTCCTTGCAACTGGTCAAACAGGTCATCAATACATGGCAATGGGTACCTGTTTTTGATGGTGACATGATTCAACTCCGGATAATCAATACAGAGTCGCATACTTCCATCTTTCTTCTCCACGAATAGCACAGGAGCACCCCAAGGAGAAGTACTAGGACGAATAAAGCCAATGTCTAACAATTCCTGCAGTTGGATCTTTAACTCCTGAAGTTCAATAGGAGCCATTCGATACGGGGCTTTGGAAATGGGTTTTGTACCGGGTTCAAGGTCGATACAAAATTTAATTTCACGCTCTGGGGGTAGGCCAGGAAGTTCTTCAGGGAATACGTCAGGGAATTTATTAACAATAGAAATATCATTCAAAACTGACGTATTTTTGTTTAGATCCGTGACATGAGCTAAGAAAGCTTGACATCTGTTTTTCAATAAACAAATAGCTTTATGACTTGAGATGACAGCGATTGATTTTAATGGTTTGGTTTCTTGAATTCGCATAATAGGTCGATTAGGAATATGAAAGCTAACAACCTTACGAAAAAAACAATTTTTGCATGATGAGTAGTTAACCAATCAATCCCTAGAATCACGTCAAATGCAAGTATTTTTAATGAAATAAGATCGACAGGTAATGTGTGGGTACCAAATTGAACCAAACAAGACTTATAAATCGTAGATGTAATGAAGGTTTCTCCCAATGGAGTTTCAACAGATAAGTCAAAGTCTAATTTCTCCGAAATTAAATTTAATCGATGAGCGCAAGTAGGAGAAATAAAAGAATGGGTAGAACCGGTATCAAATAAAGTATAAACTTCGTTAGAGTTTATGATAAGCTTACCCGTGATGACCTCATTCGGGTTTCTTGCTTTCTGGGAGGTCACAACAAACGCTCTCCCTTGCACTACCGATTTTGACTTTTCTGGGACGGCCTTTGGTGTCTCCATTTTGGCTGAACTTATTTTTGGTAAACGACAAAATCGAGCTAAATGATCTTCTCTTCCACAATTATAACATGCTTTAGACGGCATCGCGCAGTTTGGACTGATGTGCCCCTCCCCTCCGCATTTGAAACATATGATAGGTGGTCGTTCTCCTTCCTTAACAACGGGTGCTGGTGCTGACGTCTTTCCATCATTGTTGAATCTCCTCTTCTTGAAATGACCATTCTTATTGTTTTGGCCCTGATTACCACCGAAGTGGTTACCATTTCTGGAATGTTGATTCCCACCACGCTTGTTGTCACCGCTTCGATGACTGCTCTCACTGGTATTATCATTTTGCCGACTGCTCTCTTTTGGTTGCGTTGACTCGTTATCGCGCTCCACTAACTGAGCCCTATTCACAACATCTGAATACAAACACAGTTTATGAGAAATAAGATGTTGACGTATCTTAGGTTTCAAACCTCGCAAAAACATTCGCGTCATTCGCTCTTCATTATCCACTAAGTGGGACGCAAACCGGGACAACTCAGCAAATTTAGCCTCATACTGCGACACGGTCATATTATTCTGCTCCAATTTGATGAACTCCACCTCCTTCATGTGACGAACACTTTCGGAAAGTATTTATCATTGAACAGCTCTTGGAACTTCTCCCAAGACATCTTCAGTGCGGCAGGTTGAGTACGCTTAATCGATTCCCACCAGTAATCTGCCTCTCCTCGCAACATAAAGGCGGCAAAGGGAACCTTTTGCTCCTCGGAGCATCCCAAGACATCAAATATCTTGGTAATATGCTTTATCCATGTTTCTGCTATAAGTGGTTTTGTCTCTCCCTTAAACTCTGGTGGTCCCAGCTCCTTGAACTGTTTAGCGGTGACCGTCCGAGAGTTTTCAGTGTTTCCACCTATATTTTGGACAGGGGCCGCTCTCGCCTGCTGTTGCATGAACTGCATAAAGTTTCTAAACATTCCATCATTCATCATCTGGTCAGTGTTGTTGTTTGCATGAGGATTGTCACCTTCCTGATGCACATTATCCTGATTATTGATATGTGGTGAATCAACAGTCGCCTGTGCTCCATTGCTATTCTCAACATTCTCAGATGTCATTTTCAGATACTGCCACAAAATAAAAGTTAATTGATATGTCATATATTATCCTTATATTATGACCGACCAATTAAATACCATGCAAATAAACTTAGGTAGGTCGTACTAGCGAAGGAATTCTCCGTCTCTCCCCTCCTAGTTCTATTCTCACATCTTAGCCAGGGATCATATCCCTAAGCTCTGATACCAACTGTGACGCCCCCAAAATTAGGTATACATCACCCATCTTGGGTCGTCAGATACAAAGTACAGAATACAAATACAACTTACTAATACATCTGTCGTGTACAATACGACAAAACATAAACTGCGAGTTTGAATACAAATATTATCTTCTAGAGAGTATTCATACTCAAAAGGAGTCCTCATTTCATTTATTAACACACTATTACATAGAATAGTGAGGACTACTAACTAATACTATCATTCGAGCAATCACTCCGTTCCCCGACCTGCCCCAGCTACGTTCTCATATCCTGAAGAGAACAGTGAAAGAAAGGGTGAGCTCAACTAGCCCAGTAAGAAATATTATGACTAAGATAATGCAGAATAAATTATCATTAGCCTTCAACAATGTTAAACTGATAAAATATAATTGACATCAAGTTTAACTGCAGCGGAACAAGCAATCCATTAAAAGAGTCAAGTAGAAAATAAACTCTACTATCTTTTATGATTTAAAAGGTTTTTCAACACTGTTATCGCTGGGACTCAGCTTAATAAAATAATCCACATCATCGAATCACCCCTGCACTACGGCCAAGGATATTCGTGTATTCATTAATGGTCATGATCATGCCAACAACTGTCCATCAATGCACTACGGGCCAATGAGGACTTTTACCACATCATTTGTAACATTACGGTCATGATTATACCGAATAATCTCTGGTCATAATCATACCAAGTCCATCTATGCACTACAGGTCACATATGACTTTTAACATTTTATAAACATGAGGATGATGACAATGATATAAGAATTCAATAAAACAAGTTCAAGAATTAATTTATCCAAGAATTAACAACGTCCAAATTGTCAACATGATACTGCTTTGTGGAGTAAAATTCAAGAATGCTTAGAAGAATATTTTCATGAAAAGATACTGGATGAAACGCAATTATAAAGGATATTCCACAAATTTCATGGAGTATAGAAGTCAAAACTTAACCAACTGAGTACAATAAAGAATGGAATAACAAAAGAAATCACCATGCATGCGATAGACCGCATAGACAGGTTATTCCAACAGAATAATAACTAATGGAACCAGGTCCGGCGTAAACGCACAGACATGATATTCTGACAGAATAATAAATAATGGAACCATGTCCGGCGTAAACGCACAGACAGGATATTCTGACAGAATAATAAATAATGGAACCAGGTCCGGTGTAAAACACACAGACAGGATGTTCCAACAGAATAATAACAAGACGGAACCAGGTCCGGTGTAAAACACACAGATAAGATGTTCCAACAGAATAATAATAAAAATGGAACCAGGTCCGGTGTAAAACACACAGACAGGATGTTCCAACAGAATAATAGAAGAATGTCACCAAGTATAGGGTATACCGCGTATACAGGTTATTCCAACAGAATAATAAGAAATGGAATAACAACAGTTCTCTTCATGAATAAGAAAGAATAACACCCCTTACCGTTTTTAAGAAGAGCTGAAGTAAGGAAGTAGTTAAGTAACAGAATACTCTTCTTCTCTCTCTCTCTCTATAGTTTCTCTCTCTAGAGTTCAGTGAATTCGTAAGAAATAATGAAGGAATGAGCTGCTATTTATAGAAAAATAGAATGCATAGTAACTAATCCATGAACGGTCCAGATTGATTACTTTAATCTGACGGTCCATATTTAAAGAAAAATCTTTTAAATAAAATATATATTCTATTTATAGAATAACTTTAATAAAGTATTCTGTTTTATATAAAAATATGTTTTTGTTTTATTACGTTAATAATACGAATAAAAAAAACGTCATTATCGCTAAATAATTCATATTATTAACTGACAATAATGAAATCAAACTAAGTGACTTCTCACATAAGCATTAATAATCAATACCGTGTGCTACTATGCAATCACACGTATTACTGTACTTTTACTACCGAGTAGTTCAACAGTAACAATGGTAAAACTTCCGCCGTTATTTTTAATAACATATTTTTGTCGTTTTCTCAATCCGACAATAATTCCGTTGTGGGGTCCACCAATGATTGTGTCATTGTACAAATATTCCCTGTTAAAACGAATATTCCCCGACCAATCGAATATTATATAACAACTTGCGTACTTTGCAAAATTTATAAATATTACCCACAACTATAACATTATATCAAATTAACTCCATAATATTCAAAAATGATATTTATAGAAAATTCATCTTTATTTATAAAAGTTGGGGTCTTACATTTGACCAGTTACAAGGAGCACAATTCTTTTCAAAGATCGATCTTCGTTCTGGATATCATCAGCTGAATATTAAAACTGAGGATATTCCAAAGACTGCCTTCAGAACTCGGTACGGGCAGTATGAATTCTTAGTCATGTCTTTTGGGATTGACTAATGCTCCTGCTGCCTTTATGGATATGATGAACCGTGAAGATCATGAACGCCATTTGAAGCTGGTACTACAAAGGCTTCGTGAAAATAAGCTATATGCGAAATTAAAAAAATGCGAGTTCTGGCTTGAGGAAGTAGCATTCCTTGGGCACGTGGTGTCAAAACATGGAGTATCTGTCGACCCGGCGAAGATTGAAGCCATACAAAGTTGGGAGCAACCGAAGTCGGTAACCGAAGTACGTAGCTTTTTGGGCTTAGCTGGTTATTATCAGAGATTTGTGGAAGGATTTTCTCGAATCGCTACTCCGTTAACTCAGCTGACTCGAAAAAATACAAAATTTGTATGGAGTGAGGAATGTGAGAAGAATTTTTAAGAACTCAAGAGGAGACTCATTTCGGCACTTGTTCTGACAATACCATCTGGTTCGGATGGATTTGTTATCTACAGCGATGCTTCAGGCAAAGGGTTAGGATGTGTTCTCATGCAACATGGGAAAGTCATAGCCTATGCCTCGCGACAACTCAAAGAATATGAGAGGAATTATCCTACTCATGATTTGGAGTTGGCAGAAGTCGTTTTCGCATTGAAGATCTGGAGACACTACCTGTATGGGGAGAAAGTGGAGATCTATACAGATCATAAATGCCTCAAATATTTCTTCACCCAAAAGGAACTCGACATGCGGCAACGACGTTGGCTTGAGCTGTTGAAAGATTACGATCATACCATCCAATATCATCTTGGAAAAGCGAACGTAGTAGCTAACGCATTGAGTAGAAGATCATACGCGGGTACGAGTGCAATGTTGTTAACACAAAGGCCCATTTTGTATGACTTGCAAAGGATGGAGATAGAGATTAAGGCTCCAAGTACCCACATGATAATATCAAATATACGAGTAGAACTGACTTTAATCAATAAAGTTAAAGCTGCTCAAGCTACGGACATAGAGCTGATGCGTATGAGGAAGAAAGTGCAAGAAGGTACTATTCCAGAAGCAAGAATCGATGAAGAAGGAATACTTCGAGTCAACTCCAGACTTTGTGTTCCTAACGATTTTGATTTGAAGCATAGAATAATGATGGAGGCACACAACACACCGTTTGCAATCCATCCTGGGAGTACCAAAATGTATCACGATCTTCGACACACATTTTGGTGGAGCAATATGAAAAGAGAGATCGCGGAGTTTATCTCGAGATGTTTAACTTGTCAACGTGTAAAAGCGGAGCATCAAGTACCAAAGGGTCCATTGCAACCACTTGAGATTCTGAAATGGAAGTGGGAACACATTACTATGGATTTTGTTACGGGTCTTCCCAAGGTTTCTCAATGCATAGATGCGATTTGGGTTATTGTTGATAGATTAACCAAGTCCGCTCATTTCTTACCGATACATGAGACTTATTCTCTTGAACGTCTTGCTAGTATGTACATGAACGAGATTGTGAGATTGCATGGCATGCCAGTATCTATAGTTTCAGATCGTGACCCAAGATTCACTTCACAATTTTGGGTTAGCTTGCAGAAAGCTATGGGCACAGATTTACGATTCAGTTCGGCATACCATCCTCAAACGGACGGACAATCAGAGAGGACTATTCAAACTCTTGAAGATCTATTAAGACTTTGTGTCCTAGATCTCAAAGGGAGTTGGGATAAGTACCTACCATTGGTGGAATTCTCCTATAACAACAGTTATCAGGCGAGCATAGGTGTGGCTCCATTCGAGGCGTTGTATGGAAGAAAATGTCGTTCTCCATTATGCTAGGACGAGGTGGGTGAAGCAACATTGTTGGGACCAGAGTTGGTACGCATTACTACAGAGAAGATCCAAACGATTCGACAACGTATACAAACGGCACAGGATCGACAAAAGAGTTATGCGGATCTTCATCGGAAGGACGTGGAATTTAATATTGGGGATCATGTATTGTTACGTGTTACACCATGGAAGGGAGTTACAAGATTTGGGAAGAGAGGAAAGCTCAATCCAAGATTTGTTGGTCCATTTGAGATTCTTGAGCGAATAGGAAATGTGGCATATAGAGTCACATTACCTCCAAGCATGTCTCGTGTTCATAATATTTTTCACATATCTATGCTTCGTAAATATGTTAAAGACCCGAACCACATTATTGAGTTAGAACCAGACGAGATAGCTGAAGATTTAACGTACGAGGAGGTACCTGTTAAGATCTTGGATAGGAAAGAACATGTCTTACGCACGAAAGTTATACCACAAGTTAAGGTTTTATGGAGAAACTATGCTATTGAAGAAATGACCTAGGAGTTGGAATCAGAAATGAAAGTGAGGTATCCTCACCTTTTTGAAACATCAGGTACGTACGTCAATTTCGAGGACGAAATTTCATAAGGAGGGGAGGTTGTAAGACCCCAACTTATTAATGAATAAAATCAAATTTTCTCTAAATATTATTGTGAATAATAAGGGGTTAATTTGATATAATACTTTGGTTATGGGTGAAATGTACAAATTTTACAAAATAAGCAAGTGGTTATAAGATATTCATTTTGTCGGGGAATATTCGTTTGGTCGTGGAATATTCTTGCTGTCGGGGAATATTCGTACGACGGCGCAGCCTTGTGTGGGCCCCATAACGGAAAGCGATTGGATGAAAAAAATAACAAGTATAAGTTGTTTATAAATAACGGCGTAGTTGTTACCGTTAATACTGTTGGAATACCCGGTGGTTAAAATACAGTAGCATACGGTATTGCACCAATTATTGATTCTTACGTAAGAAGGCACTACTCAATAATTGTTACAGTAGTTACTATTCAATATTTTATTTTATTGGTTCAATAATTACTGCGTTGATATTTTATATTATTATTGTTTCAATAATTGTTGTTGCACAATATTTTTCATTATCATATCAATAATTCATATTATTTGAATAATATTATTAGATAACATTATTGGCAATGTCTAGAAAGTTCTGTCTAAGGAGAGGCTTGGTCATCTAATTGCGCGCCAGTAAGGAGAAATACTTATTGGAAAGCCCACTCTTTCCTGAGAACGGCCTGGTTGTCATAAATATGATTCTGTAATATTATTTGTGAATATTTAATTATTGATTCATATGATAAGGAAATATTTATTTTAAGTGGATATAAATGAGGGATATATTTTTGTGGTTAAAAATAAAGGAGTTAATGTTGAGGTTTTTAATCAGTATTTTTGCCGGAATGGAGGTATTAAAAATTAGGGTTTTTGAGATATTTTGCGGGGGTTATAATTTTTAATCCGACCGTTAGATCGTGGTAATTTTTGGATATGTTATACATATATAAGTTGAGTATATGTCCACAAATTTTGAACCGTTAAAAATGAACGTATGATTTATTATGAATTTTACGAGATCACTGGTTCAGAAATTGTTGAATTTTCGGAGTTTATCATTTTGGTAGAAAATTTTAGAATTGGTGGGCCCCACTCTTGGTTGGTGAAGAAATGTGCTGAGATTTTTATTCAAATGTGGTGGGTGGGAATAGTAGCAGGTAAAGCCATCAGGTTGCAGGTTAAGTCTGCTTCGGCGTGCTAAAATTTTCCTATAAAATAGAGGGCTAAGTTAGAATTGAAAATCACACCAGAAACAAGTTTTCTCTCTTTTTCTCTCTAGATTATTGAGTGTATTTTGTGAGTATTTAGATACTTTGAGAGTTTCTATTCATCAGAGCAAGTTTCTTTCAGCTTTATACCGGTATTCCGACCAGAAGTACTGATATCTTGAGGTAAGGGATATTATTTTCTTCTTAATGATATTATTTTCTTCAATATCATTATGCTGAAATATTGATATGAACTTTTTATCAAATTTGGAACTTTTTGTGTCGGGGTTACTATTCACGTATACGGCACTATTCATGAATGCGGCACTATTCATCGAAAAATTAAATTTTCCCTTTTTGTCCAAGATATCTATTATGGTTATTATCTTTGATTGTATCCATGTTTTGATCTTTATTTTTGAATCCTGCTTCACAATTGATTATTATGAAGTATTATTGATCTTGGATAAACTGCTATACGAATCCCTAATATTTGTCCTTCTATCTCACTGGATTCGTTTCCTTTAAAATATTTTTCATCATCCTCAGTCCTAAATGATGATACTACTGAATATCTTTGGCCTGTAGTGTAAAGATGAATGATTAACTGATAAATATTTTTGGCACGTAGTGCAAAGATGAACAGGTGTTGAGATGAACATGACCGACTGGTGATACAAATGAATATCTTTGGCCTGTAGTGCAAAGATGAATATTTGGTTAAAGATGATTATTAATCGATGTTACAAGGATAAAATATTAATGATGGACTTTTAAATCTTAGAAGATAATAGAATTCTTTTTCTACTTGACTCTTCTAATGGTTTGCTGTTTTCGCTGCAGTTGTTGATCTAGAACTTGTTGTCGATTATATCCTATCAGATTTTTCCCTGTTGAATACTAATGATAATTTGTTGTATATTATCTTAGTCATAATATTCTTTACTGGGCTAGTTGAGCTCACCCTTTTCCTTTTTGTTCCATTTTTCTTCTAAGGAGGTGAGAACATAGCAGGATCTAGTCGGGGTATGGAGTGATGGTTCTAGAAAGATGTTTTAGCAGTCCTCACTATTTCTGTAAAATAGTGTTTGAATAATTGTATTGAGGACTTATTTGAGTGTGGATATTGTCTAGAAGACAATATTTGTATTTAAACTCACAGTATGTGTTGTCGTATTTTGCACGACAATTGTATTATAGAAGTTGTAGTTTTCTTTCTGTATCATGTATTTGGCGACTCAGAATGGGTGTTGTATACCTATTTTGGGGGCGTCACACTATATTATGCATAATACTTAATCGCGCGCAAAGGTCGAGTATATGACCAATACAATATTTCCTTTGTATAAAAAGTTGTTCTTCTCAGTCTCAGAATCAAGATTTGATTTTTACAACGAAATACTATGATTTCAATTTGTATTTACTTCTCGATCTAGCCGAAATAATTGGCATCGATCTGTCAATATCAATTGAATTCTCTTCTCGAACCTATCAAGTTCTAACAAATATTCGTCTAGCCAGAATGATTAGCTAAGACATTTCTCAACATAATTCGACAATAACAGGAATTATCTATAATGTCAATTCTATCTTCTACTAATATGAATATCCAACAACATTTATTCTACAAATATATATTTTTTGAATTAGTAATTCAATTTGAATTATAAAACATGCACTAACTGTGAATAATTAACAATAAATCCCTGGATGTGGTATAATTAACAATAATTAACCACTATAATAATTGAACAATATTAACTCAAGGTTGTGTTAGGAAACTTGCCTTCCGCGTTGATTACAGCTATACAATAAACTTATCTTCGTTCGTAAGACCTATAACCAATAATATCGGTCTCACAATTAGCACAATATTTCATAACACATAACACTGTATTCTACAGTCAAACTTCTCCTAGACACATTACCACATATTCACATCAGTGTTTATAACATATATAAACACTTAACAAGTCTAATTAGTTCAGTCTGGTTGGATTTCGATCCATTCTCGGTGTTCTAGTCACCCTATCCAACAATTAACACATTTATTGTCAATTAAATTTAGTTTCTAAGCTTCAATATTATTTTAGATAAGTCAAATAACATTTATAATATTTTTCGGAAGCTTTTAATAATTTATAAACAATTATTATAATTTATAATAATTTTTCAAACACTTAAATTATTTTTAAATGATTTAATTATAAAAAAAAAATCTTATTATCATTAATATTTAATAATACAAAAATATTAAATTTATACTTGTCAAAATATTAAAGTTATTATTAATAACTTAAAATATTTTTAAATCCTTCATATTCTACTTAAATGATTTTTAAAGTAATTAAAATTATTTTTAAACCATCACCATTAATATTTAAATATTAATAAAATTATTATACAAATATTAAAATTAATTATCACTTAAAATATTTTTAATTCATTTTTCTCATTTTTAAATAATTTTTAAATCAATAAAATCATTTTTAATTTATTTATTTAATATAATACTTAAATAAATCTAATATCATTAATATTAATTTATTAATGATAATTCTCCAAAAATATTGAAAATTATATTTTATAATTCAAAATATTTTCTAACACTTTATTCTTATTTAAAATGATTTTTAAATCAATAAAATTATTTTTATCTTATTTATTTAATTTAATAATTAAATAAATGTAATATCATTAATATTAATTTATTAATGAAAATTCACCAAAAATATTAAAAGTCACATTTTATAACTCAAAATATTTTTAAATACATTATTCTTATTTAAAATGATTTTTTATAATATTAAATTATTTTTTCCTAATTTATTTAATACACTAATTAAATAAATTAAATACCTCTAATATTTAAATAATTATAAATATTAAAGAAAAATATTCTAATTAGTCAAAAATTATTTTTCATAATTTAAAATAATTTTTAAAACTATTTTTATTAATTTTTATAATTTAATTTCGATTTTTAATTAGATAACTCAAAAATCAGAAAATAAATTAATTAAACCGTCGCTAATGGCTTATAGCGACGCTTAGCGTCGCTATTGGTGTTCTTGAGCCTCAAGAACACTGCCAACTCAGTGCTTAGGGGACCACGTTTGACCAGCGATTAATCTCGTTTTAAAATTGTTTCTGGCTAGTTTAAACATACAACTTGTAGTGGGTATGTAACTCTACAAGTTACAATTCTTATTTGGGTCATACTACATCAAATCATCAAGATCCAGCCATGTAAAATCACTGTCAGGGGCTACCTGGGTTTTCCAGAAACCCAGGCAATTCGAGCTAATACTTTCCAGCCAAAATTAATCAAGGTTCTGATCTTTGTTTAAGTGCTTTATTACTTTATAATTGTAGTATACATGACAATGAACAACGAGATATCAAGATCTCAGTCCAACAACAACAAATACTCCAGATCCAATCCGGTCAAACCCTGTCAGAATCTTTGTTCATACCGATTCTTGGTTTTCTAGAATTTAAACTGTGATCAAGTGGCATGGTTTGACCACTTACCAAGTTCGATTTACTGATGATTTAAATGATCTAAAGACATTTATTTAAATACCATATAACAAGGTATAAACTTATTACAACAAAAACATCAAAACGCAAAACAACGAACAGATCTGGGAGCTTGAAATTGTTGTCAGGCGCTGAAATCTATTTCTGGGTTACCCAGAATTTCTCTAGGTCATGATCGGTCAACCGACTTTGACCGATTATAACTCACATCCTAGACATTCAATTACTATGATTCCTGTCCCAGATCAAAGACCACATAACAGGCTACATGTAACAACTTTAAAACAACAAACGAACAAAAATCTGTGGCCACTGACATTTCTTGTCAGACCACTTTTCAAGCTCAAGAACAATTTTCGAAAAACACCTTTTTAAAGCCATTTGATGCTATGGATCCATCATGGATTAACATAGATCAACTAAAAACATCTTCTAACACTGTTTTAAACACATAAACACGGAATTTTTCTTAGCACGAAGGATCAAAAAGAAAATTAGGGTTTATACCTTTAGGTTCAAATACTTGATCTTGATCTTCCAAACTGATATTAGATGATCTAAGGGGTTGATTCTAGGATTGATTTACTTGGTAAATTTGGAGCTTCTAGTGAGAGAGGGAGTTGGTGAGAGCAAGA
The DNA here is from genome assembly GCA_016801055.1 of Panax notoginseng. Classification (NCBI taxonomy): domain Eukaryota; kingdom Viridiplantae; phylum Streptophyta; class Magnoliopsida; order Apiales; family Araliaceae; genus Panax; species Panax notoginseng. Next base: position 148,323,484 of record CM029013.1, on the reverse strand, counting down.
GAGGAAATAAGCCAAATGTATTAATTTTCTCTCTCTAAATCTCTTATATATTGCTTATATGTTGCTTGGATCTGCAATTTTCGGCTGAGTTGCTAGATTTCTATGTCACAAAGTCAACTTAGTTGGTAAACCACTAAAGTTATGAGCCATTTTTACAAGTTACAATTTAAAGAAAGTAAAAAGGGCATTTTTGTCATTTGTAAATTAATTTTAAGGGTAATTTTGATAATGTCCATACCCTTAGGGTTTAACCCTTAGGTTTTAATCCTAAGGTTATAATCCTAAGGTTTTAAATATTTAGCTTCTTTAAATTTATAATTAGGGTTTTTAATTAGAAAAATTAAAAATTCTAAAATCTAAATTACAATTAGGGTTTGTAAAATAGCAATTAAAATAACAAAAATATAATTAGGGTTTTCTAATTGTATTAAAGTTTAATAAACACATTAGGCTTGCCGATTAGGATTAGGGTTTCCTAATTAGGGTTTAGGATTCTCGAATTTTAAATTAGGATTTCCCGGCATACAATTAGGATTTCTAATAGTACGTTAGGGTTTCTAATCATGAGATTAGGGTTTCTAATATCTTATTAGGGTTTATAAATTTTAAACCTTATCCTATCAATAATTGATCAAAAATTCTATACGGTACAAACACTATAAGACCCCAACTTATTTATAAATGAAATTAAATTTTCTCTATTTATTATTTTGAAATAGAAAGGGTTGATTTGATTAATGTGGTTAGTTATGGGTAAAATGCGCAAATATTTCAAATAAGCAAGTGGTTATAAAATATTCGTTTTTTGTCGGTGAATATTCGTTTGGTCGTGGAATATTCGTACGACGGCGCAGCCTTGTGTGTGCCCCATAACGGATAGCGATTGGATGAAGAAAATAATAAGTATAAGTTGTTTATAATTAACGGCGTAGTTGTTACCGTTAATACTATTGGAATACCTGGTGGTTAAAATACAGTAGCATACGGTATTGCACCAATTATTGATTCTTACGTAAGAAGGCACTACTCAATAATTGTTACAGTAGTTACTGTTCAATATTTTATTTTATTGGTTCAATAATTGCTGCGTTGATATTTTATATTATTGTTGTTTCAATAATTGTTGTTGCACAGTATTTTCCATTATCAGATCAATAATTCATATTATTTGAATAATATTATTAGATAGCATTATTGGCAATGTCTAGAAAGTTCTGTCTAAGGAGAGGTTTGGTCATCTAATTGCGCGCTAGTAAGGAGAAATCCTTATTGAAAAGCCCCATCTTTCCTGTGAACGACCTGGTTGTCATAAATGTGATTTTGTAATATTATTTGTGAATAATTAATTATTGATTCATATGATAAGAAAATATTTATTTTATGTGGATATAAATGTTGGATATATTTATTGTGGTTAAAAATGAAGGAGTTAATGTTGAGGTATTTTATCAGTATTTTTATCGGAATGGAGGTATTAAAAATCAAATCAGGATTTTTGAGAAATATTGTGGGGGTTATAATTTTTAATCCGACCGTTGGATCGTGGTAATTTTTGGATATGTTATTCATATATAAGTTGAGTATATGTCCATAAATTTTGAACCGTTAAAAATGAACGTATGATTTGTTATGAATTTTACGAGATGACTGGTTCAGAAATTGTAGAAGTTGCGAAATTTGTCATTTTGGTGGAAAATTCTAGAATTGGTGGGCCCCACTTTTAGTTGTTGAAAATGTGCTGAGATTTTTATTCAAATGTGGTGGGTGAGAATAGTAGCAGGTAAAGCCATCAGGTTGCAGGTTAAGTCTGCTTCGGCGTGCTAACATTTTCCTATAAATAGAGGGCTAAGTTAGAATTGAAAATTACACCAGAAACAAGTTTTCTCTCTTTCTCTCTCTAGATTATTGAGTGTATTTTGGAAGTATTTAGATACTTTGTGAGTTTCTATTCATCAGTGCAAGTTTCCTTCAGTCTTATACCGATATTCCGAACAGAAGTACTGATATTTTGTGGTAAGAGATATTATCTTCTTCTTAAATGATATTTTCTTCAATATCATTATGCCAAAATATTGATATGAACTTTTTATCAAATTTAGATTTTTTTGTGTCGGGGTTACTATTCACGTATACGTTACTATTCACGTATACGGCACTATTCACGAATACGACACTATTCACCGAAAAATAAAATTTTCTTCTTCTTGTCCAAGTTGTCTATTATGGTTACTATCTTTGATTGTATCCATGTTTTGATCTTTATTTTTGAATTCTGCTTCAAAATTTGTTATTATGGGGTATTATTGAACTTGGATAAATTGTGATACGAATCCCTAATATTTGTTCTTTTATCTCACTGGATTCGTTTTCTTTAAAATATTTTTCATCATCCTCAGTCCTAAATGATGATACTACTGAATATCTTTGGCCTGTAGTGCAAAGATGTATGATTACCTGATGAATATCTTTGGCCTGTAGTGCAAAGATGAGCAGGTGTTGAGATGAACATGACTGACTGGTGATACAAATGAATATCTTTGGCCTGTAGTGCAAAGATGAATATTTGGTTAAAGATGATTATTAATTGATGTTACAGGGATAAAATATTGATGATGGACTTTTAAATCTTAGAAGATAGTAGAATTCATTCTCTACTTGACTCTTCTAATGGTTTGTTGTTTCCGCTGCAGTTGTTGATCTAGAACTTGTTGTCGATTATATCCTATCAGATTTTTTCCTGTTGATTACTAATGATAATTTGTTGTATATTATCTTAGTCATAATATTCTTTACTGGGCTAGTTGAGCTCACCTTTTTCTTTTTTGTTCCATTTTTCTTCTCAGGAGGTGAGAACATAGCATGATCTAGTCGGAGTATGGAGTGATGGTTCTAGAAAGATGTTTTAGTAGTCCTCACTATTTCTGTAAAATAGTGTTTGAATAATTATAATGAGGACTTATTTGAGTGTGGATATTGTCTAGAAGACAATATTTGTATTTAAACTCACAGTATGTGTTGTCGTATTTTGCACGATAATTGTATTATTGAAGTTGTAGTTTACTTTTTGTACCATATATTTGGCGACTCAGAATGTGTGTTTGGGGGCGTCACAAACACGTACTCATTAATCTAATTATTTTAATTATATTTTATATCGAACCCCTATCCAGAAATTAGGGTTAGGGTTTCTAAAGCTGTTAAGCACAACTCTACTCTAATTTACCAGTCCATACACAATTTTACTAATTCTCGAGACTCGTATCACAGATACACAACACAATATTGATAATTAATATGAATATTAATAAAAAAAAATTCGTAAAATTTTGATTACTCGAAATCTCGGGTTATCACATGTTCACTCTTGCTTATATAACTATTACAACTAAGGATGAGAAGGTCAATGTACCTAGCACCAGTAAGGGAAAGGAAAAGATGAACAAGTACCGAAGACTTGTAATCATTTTTATATTTTATTGTCAGACTTTAGTTTGAATGATTGTAATGAAGTTTATTTATTTTCCGCATTTGACTGATTGTATTTAAAGGTTAGATAACCTAGGAGATTTTTTTTAATGTAATCCCTTAAGGGAAGGTTTATTATTATGATTGAGTAGTTAGAGGTGAATGTTTTTTATAAAGTGAACACCAAATCTTAAGGTAATGAAGTACCGGGATTTGTGGGTGTCACATAATATTTCGTAATGAAATTTCAAGCTTTGATTTGAACGATAATTGTTAATATATATATTGTGAAAGAAACTGTCTAAGCCATTGATTTGGCTAGACTATTGATATTTGATCAAAATCTATCCAAACCGAATTAACTTGGTGCAGACTTTTATAACTGAGAAGAACAACCCTCTTAGTAGGGGAATTATATATTGTCAGGAAACCGACGTGCGCACTTGAGAAAGATTAAATGTATTGCATTGACATAGGGTACTTTAGGCTGATCACCTATTGCACTCATTTTATAGAATTATCAGTACTATCACTGTTAATTCTAGGAGAAGTTCATAGTCCTTAGTGACTGCTCAGTATTCATTACTTTGAAATCTTGAATTGATAAATCTTGAATATTATTGACATTTCTGTCCATAATAACTATTGTTGATAATCATCGATACTTCTTGCTATCTTGAACTATTATTATTGATATACCCTTGAGAAATTTAAAACTATATTGAATACCATTTTGCTATATTACTTGCTGGGCAAACTTTTTGATCATCCTTGCTTCCTATAAAACTTTCAATGAAGGCAGAACGTGGTGAACCCTCTGGCAAGGACAAGGGTAAAGAGAAGGCTTTGGAGTAGTTATTTATATGATGCCAGTAACGTACTATTATTTGGTTATAGAAGAACTTATTAAACTATGTTTAAGTTAAGTGGTATTGTATTATGTATCAGTTATGTTCAACTGGTGTTTAATTATGATTAAGTTATGTAATAGATGTTTAAGTTACGAACCCTTGGGACAAGAATAATTATGTTATAACAATGTAATTTATTCTATTATTCCACTGTGTGAGATGTTGGTTTATTATTAGAGTTAGTACGTGACAATCAAATTTGGGACAAGTGTGGTCCGAATTTGGGGGCGTCACACCTATCCTACATTGATTATAATTATCCAAGTTTGTTATTCTATCTTGTTTAAAAATTACTCAAATTCTTGAATTCTATTAAGCAAAGTTTGTAATTCTGTGTCCTTATTAGAAAATGTAACATTAGCTTACCATATTTGTTCAAGCAGGTTTTTTTTTGGCTTTTCAATGCTTTAAACTTTATTCTTAAAGCATGACCTTGATGCATTACATTATTCATTTATGGTTCATAACCACTCTGTAATACGTCGTTGTTGAACCCTTGTATTGTCATTAAAATTTTGATTCAACTAACCCTTAGTTGATGTACATTGAACTCTAAATTACCCTTGCAACTTATCCAAACCAAACTTCCTTTGGTACGGACTCATATGTTAAAACTGAGATGAACAACCCTATTATAAGGGATTATTTATGCGAAAGCGTTGAGATGTTTGTGCACAATACATGGTACGAAGGGCTGATCCACCTAAGTACGAGAAGGAAATCAATATCGTCTAACGACAGTTAAAAGGTTTACGTAGAAATACTTATACCATGGGACATAGTTCATGGTCTTGTGACCCTCAGATGATTTTCAATATCAATTCTTGATTATCGATACTAGAAAGTGTTATTCAATTCAGTCAAGCTTATTCATTGCCAGTTATTATGTTTTCTTTAAGTGAACATTCATTTTACTCGCTCTTGCATATATATATAACCATTGAAGCTAAAGTTGAGAAGGTTGACGAGCCAACCACTAGTAAAGGGAAATGCAAGATGAACAAGTGTTGAAGACTTATTAATTTGTTGAGACTTATGTTTTAAGACTTAGTTTTAATTATGTGATGTAATTAATTAATTTTTCCGCATTTGATGAATGTTTTAAGGTTAGACAACCTGAAATTTATTGGTTTAAGTTATGTAACCCTTTAATGGGGAGATTTATTGCTTACATTTTATTGAATTTGGGTAGTTAGAAATGGATGTTTGGATAGTGAACACCAAATCCTATGGGAATGAAGTACCCAGATTTGGGGGTGTCACAGGTACTTTGGGTTGATCACCTATTGTACTTTGTTTTTATTAGATTATCAGTGAAATAGTGTTAATTCTAGCAGGAGTTCTTGGTCCATAGTGACTACTCAGTGTAAATATTCTTGAACTTTAAATGTTGAAACCTTTGAATTCTGTTAATAATATTTCGGTCCATAGTGACTCTTATTTCAATTTAAATGATATATTTGGAACTGTTGATACTTCTTTGATTACAACAAGATTCTTTTAATTCCTGAGCTATCATTTACTGTTAAACTCTTAAAATATGAACTTATAATATATATGTTCACCCTTCTTGTTATATTAATTATTGGGCAAATTTGTTGCTCATTCTTGCTTTCCTTAAACTTTCAATTAAGGCAGAACATGACAGTATGTGACACCCCCAAAATAGGTATACACCACCAATTCTGAGTAGCCAAATACATGGTACAGAATTCAAATACAAACTTAATTTATATAATACGACAAAAGCGTAGCTGAGAGTTTTTACATGAATATTATCTCATAGACAATATCCAAACTCAAATGGAGTCCTCGTTACATTTATTATCACACTATTTCATAGAATGGTGAGGACTACTATAGCCACTTATCCTGGACCATTACTCCATTCCTCGACTCGTCCCTGCTACGTTCTCATTTCCTAAAGAGAACAATGAAAGCAAACGGGTGAGCTCAACTAGCCCATTAAGAAATATTATGACTAAGATAATGTAGAATAAATTATCGTTAGCCTTCAACAGTATTAAACTGATAGAATACAATAAACAACAAGTTTTACTGCAGCGAAACAAGTAATCCATTAGAAGAGTCAAGTAGAGCATGATATCTACTATCTTCTATGATTTAAAAAGTTTATCATCAATTTTATCACTGAGACTCAGCTCAATAAATAATCCACATCACTGAATTATCCATGCACTACGGGCCAAGGATATTCATTAGTATCACATCTACGAATTATCCATGCACTACGGGCCAAGGATATTCATTTTATCACCAATGATCATAAGCATGTCAACAACTGTCCATCAATGCAATACGGGTCAATGAGGACTTTTACCACATCATTTGTAACATTACATGTCATGATTAAACTGAAAAATCTCTGGTCATAATCATACCAATCAACAGTCCATCTATGTACTACGGGCCAAAGATGACTTTCATCACAATATAAGCATGAGGATGATGACAATGATATAAGAATTCAATTAAATGAGAGTAAGGATAAATTTTAAATATTTATAATTTAATTTATGCAGAATTCAATAATGTCTAAATTGTCAACATGATACTGCTTTGTGGAGTAAAATTCAAGAATAATATTATATCAAAAAATGATTTAGACAGAAAAGAAATCAATTTTTATCATTAATAGTATTCTGGGTGAATAGTACCCGAGTGAATAGTACCCCGTCATGAAAAGATTAAAAATTATCAAGAATGCTCAGAATAATATTTTCATGAAAAGATACTAGATGAAGTGCAAATTTCAAGGATATTCTACTAATTTCAAGGAGTATAGAAGCAATACTTTAACAAAATGAGTGTAGAATTCTGAATTTAAAATGAAATAATATTACTTACATAATACAGAGTATGGAAGAAAATATTATTTCTTATGAATATTGAACAAAAAAAATATCCCTTACCTTAAAAGGAGAGTATTTCTGACTGGTAGGGCAGGGATATTCTTAAAGAAAACTTTTACTATTTTCTACACTCAAAGCTTTCTTAAACTCTAAAGAAATATACTCAATATTATAGAAGAAGAATTCTCTGATCCTGGTGTGATTTTCAATTCTAAACTGAGCATCCTAATTATAGGAGAATGGAAGGATACCATTTGAATTTAGGAATCACAGACCAACAGTAAAAGATTTCACAGGCGCGCACTGGTGAAAAATTTTGATTTTATTATTCATTACTGTGCAATAAAATATTCTAATAAAACGAAAATTTTAAATAAAATATAATATATTCTATTTATTAAATAATAAAACAAAAGTTAATATATATATATATATATATATATATATATATATATATATATATATATACTTTATAAGTTTCTACTGATTATTTTGAAAAAATGAGTAGGTGGGGGTACAAATAATACACCAAACTTACAACAAATACTTCATAAAATCCCCTTAATATTTTTAACAATATTTATTCATAAATAATATAACTTGCAATATTAACAATCAGATCATTTCCAGGAAAGAAGGGGCTTTTCGATAAGGATTTCTCCCTATTAGCGCGCAATTAGGTGACCAAACTCCTTTTCTCGATAGAATTTTCTAGACATTGTCAATAATATAAATAATAATATGAATAACTTTGTCGTCTCAATTATTGATTTAATAATATAAAATATTATGACTATAATTGAATTAATAACGTGAGATACTATGCTGCAATTACTGTGGCAATAATTGAATAAAACTGAGTGACTTATCCCGTAAGCATCATTAATCAATATCATGTACTACTATGCAACCACGCGTATTACTGTACTTTTATTACCAGGTATTTTAACAGTTAACGGTAAAACTTTTGCCGTTATTTTTTATTAAAAGATATTTATGTCGTTTTCTGACTCCGACAATAATTTCGTTGTGGGGTTCACCATTGATTGTGCCGTCGTACGAATATTCCCTGATAAAAACGAATATTCCCTACCCAATCGAATATTTTATAAGAACTTGCTTACTTTGTAAAATTTATAAATATTACCCACAACTATAACATTATAACAAATTCACACCTTAATATTCAAAAATGATATTTAGAGAAAAATTCATCTTTATTCATAAAAGTTAGGGTCTTACAACCTCTCATTCTTATAAATTTTCATCCTTGAAATTTGTGTATGTACCTGGTATGACGAAGAGGTGACGATACCTTGATTTCATTTCAGATTCTAACTCCCATGTCATTTCCTCAACATCGTGTTTCTCCATAAAACTTTGACTTGAGGTATAATCTTGGAGCGTAGAATATGTTCCTTCTTATCCAAGATTTTAACAGATACCTCTTCATACGTTAAATCTTATGCTATCTCGTCTAGTTCTAACTCAATAATGTGGTTCGGGTCTTCCACATATTTACGTAACATATATATGTGAAAAATATTATGAACACGAGACATACTTGACGGTAAAGCGAGTCTATAGGCCACAGTTCCTACTCGATCGAGGATATCAAATGGGCTAATGAATCGAGAATTGAGCTTTCCTCTCTTTTCAGATCTCGTAACTCCCTTCCATGGAGTAACACGTAACAACACATGATCTCCAACATTGAATTCCACGTCCTTTGGATGAAGATCACCATAACTCTTTTGTCGATCTTGTGAGGTCTTTATACGTTATCGGTTCATTTGAATATTTTCTGTTGTCATGTGTACCAATTTCGGTCCCAACAACGTTGCTTCACCTACCTCATCCCATCATACTGGAGAACGACACTTGTGTCCATACAACGCCTCGAATAGAGCCATGCCAATACTTGCTAAATAACTATTATTGTAGGAGAATTCTACCAATGGCAAGAACTTGTCCCAACTTCCTTTGAAGTCAAGGACACAGAGCCTTAATAGATCTTAAAGAGTTTGAATAGTCTTCTCTGACTTCCCGTCCGTTTGAGGATGATATGCCGAACTGAATCGTAAATCCATGCCCATAGCATTCTGTAAACTGACCCAAAATCGTGAAGTGAATCTTGGGTCTCGATCAGAAACTATGGATACTGGCATACCAAGCAGTCTTACAATCTTATTTATATATATATGAGCAAGACATTCAAGTGAATAAGTTTCTCGTATAGGTAAGAAATGAACAGACTTGGTTAATCTATCAATAATGACTGGAGAAACCTTGGGAAGACCAGTAACAAAATCTATGGTAATGTGCTCCCACTTCCATTCTGGAATTTCAAGTGGTTGTAATAGACCTTTTGGCACTTGAAGCTCCACCTTAACACATTGACAAGTTAAACACCTTGAGATAAATTTCGCTTTCTCTCTCTTCATATTGCTCCACCAAAATGTATGTCGAAGATCACGATACATTTTGTAACTCCAAGGATGGATTACAAATGGTGTGTTGTGCGCCTCCATCATGATTTTTTACTTCAAGTCAGAGTGGTTAGGAAAACAAAGTCTGGAGTTGACTCGAAGTATTCCTTCTTCATTGATTCTTACTTCCAGAATAACACCTTCTTATACTTTCTTCCTTATACGCATCTGCTCTAGGTCTGTAGTTTGAGCATCTATAACTTTTTCGATTAAAGTTGGTTCTACTCGTACATTTGATATCATCACGTGGGACCTGGAGTCTTTATCTCTATCTCCATCCTTTGCAAGTCATACAAAATGTGCCTTTGCGTTGACAATATCGCACTCGTACTCGCACATATTTTCTACTCAATGCGTCAGCTACTACGTTCACTTTTCCAGGATGGTATTGAATGGTATGATCGTAATCTTTCAACAGCTCAAGCCAACATCTTTGTCGCATGTTGATTTCCTTTTGGGTGAAGATATATTTGAGGCTTTTATGATCCATATAAATCTCCACTTTCTCTCCATACAAGTAATGCCTCCAGATTTTAAGCGCGAAACGACAACTGCCAACTCTAGATCATGAGTAGGATATTTCCTCTCATATTCTTTGAGTTATCTTGAGGCATAGGCTATGACTTTCCCATGTTACATGAAAACACATCCTAACCCTCTGCCTGAAATATCACTGTAGATGACAAATCCCTTCGAACTAGATGATATTATCAGAATAGGTGCTAAAATGAGTCTCCTCTTGAGTTCTTGAAAACTCTTCTCACATTCCTCGCTCCAACCAAATTTTGTAAATTTTCGAGTCAGCCGAGTTAATGGAGTAGCGATTCGAGAAAATCCTTCCACAAATCTCCGATAATAACCAACTAAGCCTAGAAAGCTACGTACTTCGGTCACTGACTTAGGTTTTTCCCAGCTTTAAATTGCTTCAATCTTCACTGGGTCAACAGATATTATGCGATTTGATATCACGTGCCCAAGGATACTACTTCCTCAAGCCAGAACTCACATTTCTTTAACTTGGCATAAAGCTTGTTTTCACGAAGCTTTTCGAGTATCAGCCTCAAGTGTTGCTCATGATCTTCACGGCTTTTGGAGTAAATGAAGATGTCATCAATAAAGATGACCACAAAATGATCCAAATATTCCTTGAATACTCGGTTCATCATATCCATGAAGGCAGCAGGAGCATTAGTCTATCCAATAGACATGACTAGGAATTCGTAATGCCCGTACCGAGTTCTGAAAGCAGTCTTTGGAATGTCATCAGTTTTAATCTTTAACTGATGATATCCGGAACGAAGATTAATTTTTGAAAAGAATTTGGCACCTTGCAACTGCTCAAACAGGTCATCAATGCAAGGCAACAGGTACCTATTTTTGACGGTGACATGATTCAACTCCCGATAATCAATACAAAGTCACATATTTCCATCTTTCTTCTTTACGAATAAAACAGGAGCACCCCAAGGAGATGTACTAGGATGAATAAAACCGATGTCTAACAATTCCTGAAGTTGGGTTTTTAACTCCTGAAGTTCAATAGGAGCCATTCGATATGGGGCTTTAGAAATGAGTTTTGTACCGAGTTCAAGGTTGATACAAAATTCAATTTCACGCTCTAGGGGTAGGCCAGGAAGTTCTTCAGGGAATACGTCAGGAAATTTATTAACAATAGAAATATCATTCAAATCTGGCGTATTTTTGTCTAAATTCATGACATGGGCTAAGAAAGCTTGACATCTGTTTTTTAATAAACGAATAGCTTTATGGCTTGATATGACAGTGATTGACTTTAGTAGTTTTGTTGTTTGAATTCGCATAATAGGTTGGTTAAGAATATGAAAGCTAACAACCTTATGAAAATAATCAATTTTTACATAATGGGTAGTTAACCAATCAATCTCTAAAATCACATCAAATGCAAGTATTTTCAAAAAGATAAGATCGACAAGTAATGTGAGGTTGCCGATTTGAATCAAACAAGATTTATAAACAGTGAATATAACGAAGGTTTCTTCAAACGAAGTTTCAACAGATAAGTGAAAGTCTAACTTCTCCAGAGTTAAATTTAAACATTGAGCGCAAGTAGGAGAAATAAAAGAATGGGTAGAACCGGTATCAAAAAGGGTACAGACTTCATAAGAGTTTATGATTAGCTTACCCGTGATAACTTCGTTCGGGTTCCTCGCTTTTTGGGAGGTCACGATAAACACTCTCCCTTGAACTACCAGCTTTGACTTGTCTGGGACGGCCTTTGGTGTCTCCATCCCATATGGACTTGACTTCACTGCACGACAAAATCGGGCTAGGTGACCTTCTCTTCTGCAATTATAACATGATTTGGAATGCATCATGTCATTTGGACTGATGTATCCCTCCCCTCCGTATTTGAAGTATATCTGTGATCAGTGGTCGTTCTCCTTCCTTGAAAATGGGTGCAGGTGCTGGTGCTGCTATATTTCCATCATTGTTGAACCTTCTTTTCTTGAAATTTTCACTTCTATTATTTTGGTCATGATTACCACCGAAGTGGTTACCATTTCTAGCATGTTGATTCCATCCTCGTTTGTTGTCGCTACTACCACTGGTATTATCGATTTGACGATTGCTCTCTCTTGGTTGGGTTGACTCATTATCGCGCTCCAATAATAGAGCCCTATTCACAACATCCGAATACAAGCAAAGTTTGTGAGAAATGAGGTATTGATGTATTTCAGGTTTCAAACCTCGCAGAAACATTCGCGTCATTCTCTCCTCATTATGTACCAAATAGGATGTAAACCGGGATAACTCTGCAAATTTAGCCGCGTACTACGATACAGTCATATTATTTTGCTCTAACTTGATAAACTCCACCTCCTTCATGTGACGAATACTTTTGGAAAAGTACTTGTCGTTGAATAGTTCTTGAAACTTCTCCCAAGACATCTTTAGTGCAGCAGGTTGAGTACGTTTTACAGATTTTCACTAATAATTTGCCTCTTCTCTCGATATTAAGGTGGCAAAGGGAATGTAACAATCCAGAATTTTAAATTATAGTATTAAGTATTTATTGAATTATATAACATGAGAGGTTATATTGTTGTTGAATTTAATAATTTAAATTAGTGTGTTAAGTTATTAAATAAAATTATAAAGAAATTATAATTTTCTGATAATTGTTTAAGTAGAATATTTATTTAAAATATAGTATGTGTGTAATTAATTTATTTTGTTAATGTTGGATATGGAAATCCAAATAAATACTATGTGATTATAAATTATAAACTAAATGATTTATTAAAATAATTAAAGTAGTTTTAAATTGTTTATTAAAATAAATTAAAGGAGTTTAATTTAGTTTTGCCAAACAAGGCTTAAATATATTAAGTCTTTAGTTTAAAGACTTTTTGCCAAACAAAGCCTTATGGCTTTTGGATTTTTAATTTTTGAATTTGGTAATAATATAATATAAATAAAATAAATAATAAATATAATATATTTAAAATATATACGTTTATTTTGTAACTGATATAACAATAAATATGTGTATTATTATTATATCAGTTTTTTACGCATTAGTTAGTCTATATTGGTTATACTGAGAGTTGAGAGAGAACTTGAGAGATTGAGAGAAAATCTAAGCAACTTAAGTGATTAGCAAAGAGGATTTCCAAGCTATTTGAAGGTATTTCTCAACACCTTGATGTTATATATATATATATATATATATATATATATATATATGCATATATGGGTTTTTACGGCATAAAATCTCATGTTCTGTGAATTCAATTATTGAATTGTTGATATATATAACTGGTAATTGTGAGTATATGTGTTTATGATGATTAGAGATTGTGTTTATACAAGAAAATTGCATGCTAATTTCGTATAATAGTAGAAAAATAATGATTATGTATATATTTTTCTTTTGGCTTATGAAAGTACCAAATTTAGTGGCTAGTTTGTATGTTAATATGTAAATTGGATCTTGTTTATGCTAGTTCATCAAGAGACAAAGAAAACGCAGTTTGAACGAAGTGATTCGGTGTAGAATTGAAATCACAGTGTTGATTTTTGGGAAGGATGTCAAAAAAATTGAGTTTTATATGAAAATATGAAATTTAAGAAATTAAATTAGTTTACGTTATTGTTAAATTGTTCTAATTGGTTAAATATGTTAGCAAACATGTGACGCCCCCAAAATTAGGTATACATCACCCATCTTGGGTCGTTAGATATAAAGTACAGAATACAAATACAACTTATTAATACAACTGTCGTGTACAATACGACAAAACATAAACTGTGAGTTTGAATACAAATATTATCTTCTAGAGAGTATTCATACTCAAAAGGAGTCCTCATTACATTTATTAACACACTATTACATAGAATAGTGAGGACTACTAACTAATACTATCATTCGAACCATCACTCCGTTCCCCGACTTGCCCCAGCTACGTTCTCATTTCCTGAAGAGAACAATGAAAGAAAGGGTGAGCTCAACTAGCCCAGTAAGAAATATTATGACTAAAATAATGCAGAATAAATTATCATTAGCCTTCAACAATATTAAACTGATAAAATATAATAGACATCACGTTTAACTGTATCGGAACAAGCAATCCATTAAAAGAGTCAAGTAGAAAATAAACTCTACTATCTTTTATGATTTAAAAGGTTTTTCAACACTGTGTTCGCTGGGACTCAGCTTAATAAAATAATCCACATCATCGAATCACCCCTGCACTACGGCCAAGTATATTCATGTATTCATTAATGGTCATGATCATGCCAACAACTGTCCATCAATGCACTACGGGCCAATGAGGACATTTACCACATCATTCGTAACATTACGGTCATGATTATATCGAATAATCTTTGGTCATAATCATACCAAGTTCATCTATGCACTACAGGCCACAGATGACTTTTAACATTTTATAAACACGAGGATGATGACAATGATATAAGAATTCAATAAAACAAGTTCAAGAATTAATTTATCCAAGAATTAACAACGTCCAAATTGTCAACATGATACTGCTTTGTGGAGTAAAATTCAAGAATGCTTAGAAGAATATTTTCATGAAAAGATACTGGATGAAACACAATTATTAAGGATATTCCACAAATTTCATGGAGTATAGAAGTCTTAACCAACTGAGTATAATAAAGAATGGAATAACAAAAGAAATCACCATGCATGCGATAGACCGCACATACAGGTTATTCTAACAGAATAATAAATAATGGAACCAGGTCCGGCGTAAACGCACAGACAGGATATTCCGACAGAATAATAAATAATGGAACTAGGTCCGGCGTAAACGCACAGACAGGATATTCCGACAGAATAATAAATAATGGAACCAGGTCCGGTGTAAAACACACAGACAGGATGTTCCAACAGAATAATAACAAGACGGAACCAGGTCCGGTGTAAAACACAAAGACATGATGTTCCAACAGAATAATAATAAAAACGGAACCAGGTCCGGTGTAAAATACACAGACAGGATGTTCCAACAGAATAATAGAAGAATGTCACCAAGTATAGGGTAGACCGCGTATAGAGGTTATTCCAACAGAATAATAAGAAATAGAATAACAACAGTTCTCTTCATGAATAAGAAAGAATAACACCCCTTACCGTTTTAAAGAATAGCTGAAATAAAGAAGTAGTTAAGTAGCAGAATACTCTTCTTCTCTCACTCTCTATAGTTTCTCTCTCTAGAGATCAGTGAATTCGTAAGAAATAATGAAGGAATGAGCTGCTATTTATAGAAAAATAGAATGCATAGTAACTAATCCATGAACGGTCCAGATTGATTACTTTAATCTGACGGTCCATATTTAAAGAAAAATCTTTTAAATAAAATATAATATATTCTATTTATAGAATAACTTGAATAAAATATTTTGTTTTATATAAAAAGATGTTTCTGTTTTATTACGTTAATAATACGAATAAAACAAAACGTCATTATCGCTAAATAATTCATATTATTAAATGACAATAATGGAATCAAACTGAGTGACTTCTCACATAAGCATTAATAATCAATACCGTGTGCTACTATGCAACCACACGTATTGCTATACTTTTACTACCGAGTAGTTCAACAGTAACAATGGTAAAACTTTCGCCGTTATTTTTAATAAAATATTTTTGTCGTTTTCTCAATTCGACAATAATTCCGTTGTGGAGTCCACCAATGATTGTGTCGTTGTACGAATAATTCCTGTTAAAACGAATATTCCCCGACCAATCGAATATTATATAACAACTTGCGTACTTTGCAAAATTTATAAATATTACCCACAACTATAACATTATATCAAATTAACTCCATAATATTCAAAAATGATATTTATAGAAAATTCATCTTTATTTATAAAAGTTGGGGTCTTACAACCTCCCTTTCTTATAAAATTTCGTCCTCGAAATTAGGGTACGTACCTGGTATGTCGAAGAGGTAAGGATACCTTGATTTCATTTCAGATTCTAACTCCCAAGTCATTTCCTCAACATCGTGGTTTCTCTATAAAACTTTGACTTGAGGTATAACCTTGGAGCGTAGAATATGATCCTTCTTATCCAAGATTTGAACAGGAACTTCTTCATACGTCAAATCCTCCGCTATTTCGTCCGGTTCTAACTCAATAATGTGGTTCGGGTCTTCCACATATTTTCGTAACATGGATATGTGAAAAATGTTATGAACACGAGACATACTTGGCGGTAAAGCGAGTCTATAAGCCACAGTTCGTACTCGATCGAGGATTAAAAATGGACCGATGAATCGAGGATTGAGCTTTCCTCTCTTTCCAAATCTCGTAACTCCTTTCCATGGAGCAACACGTAAGAACACATGATCTCCTACATCAAATTCCACGTCCTTTCGATGAAGATCATCATAACTCTTTTGTCGATCTTGTGAGGTTTTTATACGTTGTCGGATCGTTTGAATCTTTTCTGTAGTCATACGTACCAACTCCGGTCACAACAACGTTACTTCACCCACCTCATCCCAGCATACTGGAGAACAACATTTTCTTCCATACAATGCTTCAAATGGAGTCATGCCAATACTTGCTTGATAACTGTTGTTGTAGGAAAACTCCACCAATGGTAAGAACTTGTCCCAACTTCCCTTGAAGTCAAAGACACAGAGTCTTAATAGATTTTCCATAGTTTGAATAGTCCTCTCTGATTATCCGTCTGTCTGAGGATGATATGCTGAACTAAATCAGAAATCCGTGCCCATAGCTTTTTGTAAACTAACCCAAAATCGTGAAGTGAATCTTGGGTCTCGGTCAGAAACTATGGATACTGGCATACCATGCAGTCTTACAATCTCGTTTATGTATATACGAGCAAGACGTTCAAGTGTATAAGTTTCTCGTATCGGTAAGAAATGAGCAGACTTGGTCAATCTATCAACTGACCCAAATCGCATCAATACCTTGAGAAAGCCTAGGAAGACCGATAACGAAATCCATGGTAATGTGCTCCCACTTCCATTCTGAAATTTCAAGTGGTTGTAATGGACCTTTTGGTACTTGATGCTCCGCTTTGACTCATTGACAAGTTAGACACCTTGAGATAAACAACGCTATCTCTCTCTTCATATTGCTCCACCAAAATGTATGACGAAGATCATGATACATTTTGGTACTTCTAGGATGGATTGCAAACAGTGTGTTGTGCGCCTCCATCATGATTTCATACTTTAAATCAGAGTTGTTAGGAACACAAAGTCTGGAGTTGACTCGAAGTATTCCTTCTTCATCGATTTTTGCTTCCGGCATAGCACCTTCTTGTACTTTCTTCCTCATACGCATCAGTTCCAGGTCTGTAGCTTGAGCAGCTTTAACTTTATCGATTAAAGTCGGTTCTACTCGTATATTCTCCATCATCACATGGGTCCCTGGAGTCTTTAACTCTATCTCCATCCTTTGCAAATCACACAAAATGGGCCTTTGTGTTGACAATATCGCACTCGTACTTGCATATGATCTTTTACTCAATGCGTCAGCTGCCACGTTCGCTTTTCCAGGATGGTATTGAATGGTATGATCATAATTTTTCAACAGTTCAAGCCAACGTCATTGTCGCATGTTGAGTTCCTTTTGAGTGAAGAAATATTTAAGGCTTTTATGATCCGTAAAGATCTCCACCTTCTCCCCATACAAGTAATGCCTCCAAATTTTAAGTGCAAAGACAACAGCTGCCAACTCTAGATCATGAGTAGGATGATTCCTCTCATATTCCTTGAGTTGTCTTGATGCATATGCTATGACTTTTCCATGTTGCATGAGAATGCATCCCAACCCTTTGCTCGAAGCATCACTGTAGATGACAAATCCCTCCGAGCCAGATGGTATTGTTAGAACAGGTGCTGAAATGAGTCTCCTCGTGAGTTCTTGAAAACTCTGCTCACATTCGTCGCTCCAACCGAACTTTGTATCTTTCCGAGTCAGCTGAGTTAATGGAGTAGCGATTCGAGAAAATTCTTCCACGAATCTCTGATAATAACCAGCTAAACCAAGAAAGCTACGTACTTCGGTCACTGATTTAGGTTGCTCCCAGCTTTAAATAGCTTCAATCTTTGCCGGGTCAATCGATACTCCACGACTTGATACTACGTGCCCAAAGAATGCTACCTCCTCCAACCAGAACTTGCATTTCTTCAACTTGGCATAAAGCTTGTATTCACGAAGCTTTTGGAGTACCAGCCTCAAGTGTTGCTCATGATCTTCACGACTTTTGGAATAAATAAGGATGTCATCAATAAAGACGACCACCAAGTGATCCAAATATTCCTTGAATACCCGGTTCATCATATCCATGAAGGCAGCAGGACCATTAGTCAATCCAAAGGACATGACTAGGAATTCATAATGCCCGTACCGAGTTCTGAAAGCCGTCTTTGGAATATCCTCAGTTCTAACCTTTAGCTGATGATATCCAGAATGAAGATCAATCTTTGAAAAGAATTGTGCTCCTTGCAATTGGTCAAACAGGTCATCAATAAGTGGCAATGGGTACCTATTTTTGATGGTGACATGATTCAACTCCCGATAATCAATACAAAGTCGCATACTTCCATCTTTCTTCTTCACGAATAGAACAGGAGCACCCCAAGGAGAAGTACTAGGACGAATAAAGCCAATGTCTAACAATTCCTGCAGTTGGATCTTTAACTCCAGAAGTTCAATAGGAGCCATTCGATATGGGGCTTTGGAAATGGGTTTTGTACCGGGTTCAAGGTCGATACAAAATTTAATTTCACGCTCTGGGGGTAGGCCAGGAAGTTCTTCAGGGAATACGTCAGGGAATTTATTAAAATAGAAATATCATTCAAAACTGACGTATTTTTGTTTAGATCCGTAACATGAGCTAAGAAAGCTTGACATCCGTTTTTCAATAAACGAATAGCTTTATGACTTGAGATGACAGCGATTGATTTTAATGGTTTGGTTGCTTGAATTCGCATAATAGGTCGATTAGGAATATGAAGGCTAACAACCTTACAAAAACAATCAATTTTTGCATGATGAGTAGTTAACCAATCAATCCCTAGAATCACGTCAAATGCAAGTATTTTTAATGAAATCAGATCGACAGGTAATGTGTGGGTACCAACTTGAACCAAATAAGACTTATAAACCATAGATGTAATGAAGGTTTCTCCCAATGGAGTTTCAACAGGTAAGTCAAAGTCTAATTTCTCCGGAATCAAATTTAATCGATGAGCGCAAGTAGGAGAAATAAATGAATGGGTAGAACCGGTATCAAATAAAGTATAGACTTCGTTAGAGTTTATGATAAGCTTACCCGTGATGGACTCATTCGGGTTCCTTGCGTTCTGGGAGGTCACAACAAACGCTCTCCCTTGCACTACCGGTTTTGACTTTTCTGGGACGGCCTTTGGTGTCTCCATCTTGGCTGAACTTGTTTTTGGTAAACGACAAAATCGAGCTAAATGACATTCTCTTCCACAATTAGTCCAAACTGTGTGATGCTGTCTAAAGCATGTTATAATTGTGGAAGAGAAGGTCATTTAGCTCGATTTTGTCATTTACCAAAAACAAGTTCAGCCAGGATGGAGGCACCAAAGGCCGTCCCAGAAAAGTCAAAACCGGTAGTGTAAGGGAGAGCTTTTGTTGTGACCTCCCAGAAAGCAAGGAACCCGAATGAGGTCATCACGGGTAAGCTTATCATAAACTCTAACGAAGTCTATACTTTATTTGATACCGGTTCTACCCATTCTTTTATTTCTCCTACTTGCGCTCATCGATTAAATTTGACTCCGGAGAAATTAGACTTTGACTTATCTGTTGAAACTCCATTGAGAGAAATCTTCATTACATTCACGATTTATAAGTCTTGTTTGGTTCAAGTTGGTACCCACACATTACCTGTCGATCTGATTTCATTAAAAATACTTACATTTGATGTGATTCTAGGGATTGATTGGTTAACTATTCATCATGCAAAAATTGATTGTTTTCGTAAGGTTGTTAGCTTTCATATTCCTAATCGACCTCTTATGCGAATTCAAGCAACCAAACCATTAAAATCAATCGCTGTCATCTCAAGCCATAAAGCTATTCGTTTATTGAAAAACGGATGTCAAGCTTTCTTAGCTCATGTCACAGATCTAAACAAAAATACGTCAGGTTTGAATGATATTTCTATTGTTAATAAATTCCCTGACGTATTCCCTGAAGAACTTTCTGGCCTACCCCAGAGCGTGAAATTTAATTTTGTATTGACCTTGAACCCGGTACAAAACCCATTTCTAAAGCCCCATATAGAATGGCTCCTATTGAACTTCAGGAGTTAGAGATCCAACTGCAGGAATTGTTAGACATTGGCTTTGTTCGTCCTAGTACTTCTCCTTGGGGTGCTCCTGTTCTATTCGTGAAGAAGAAAGATGGAAGTATGCGACTTTGTATTGATTATCGGGAGTTGAATCATGTCACCATCAAAAACAGGTACCCATTGCCACGTATTGATGACCTGTTTGACCAGTTGCAAGGAGCACAATTCTTTTTAAAGATCGATCTTCGTTCTGGATATTATCAGCTGAAGGTTAGAACTGAAGATATTCCAAAGACGGCTTTTAGAACTCGGTACGGACATTATGAATTCCTAGTCATGTCCTTTGGATTGACTAATGCTCCTGATGCCTTCATGGATATGATGAACCGGGTATTCAAGGAATATTTGGATCACTTTGTGGTCGTCTTTATTGATGACATCCTTATTTATTCCAAAAGTCATGAAGATCATGAGCAACACTTGAGGCTGGTACTCCAAAAGCTTCGTGAATACAAGCTTTATGCCAAGTTAAAGAAATGCGAGTTCTGGCTGGAGGAGGTAGCATTCCTTGGGCATGTAGTATCAAGTCATGGAATATATGTTGACCCGGCAAAGATTAAAGCTATTCAAAGCTGGGAGCAACCTAAATCAGTGACCGAAGTACGTAGCTTTCTCGGTTTAGCTGGTTATTATCGGAGATTCGTGGAAGGATTTTCTCGAATTGCTACTCCACTAACTCAGCTGACTCGAAAAGATACAAAGTTCGGTTGGAGCGAAGAATGTGATAAGAGTTTTCAAGAACTTAAGAGGAGACTCATTTCAGCACCTGTTCTAACAATACCATCTGGCTCGGAGGGATTTGCCATCTACAGTGATGTTTCGAGCAAAGGGTTGGGATGCGTTCTCATGCAACATGGAAAAGTCATAGCCTATGCATCAAGACAACTCAAGGAATATGAGAGGAATCATCCTACTCATGATCTAGAGTTGGCAGCTGTTGTCTTTGTACTTAAAATTTGGAGGCATTACATGTATGGGGAGAAGGTGGAGATCTTTATGGATCATAAAAGCCTCAAATATTTTTTTACTCAAAAGCAACTCAACATGCGACAACGACGTTGGCTTAAACTGTTGAAAGATTATGATCATACCATTCAATATCATCCTAGAAAAGCGAACGTGGTAGCTGACACATTGAGTAGAAGAACATATGCAAGTACGAGTGCGATATTGTCAACACAAAGGCCCATTTTGTATGACTTGCAAAGGATGGAGATAGAGTTAAAGACTCCAGGGACCCATGTGATGATGGCAAATATACGAGTAAAACCGACTTTAATCGATAAAGTTAAATCTGCTCAAGCTACAGACCTGGAGCTGATGCGTATGAGGAAGAAAGTGCAAGAAGGTGCTATGCCGGAAGCAAGAATTAATGAAGAAGGAATACTTTGAGTCAACTCCAAACTTTGTGTTCCTAACGACCGTGATTTAAAGTATGAAATCATGATGGAGGCGCACAACACACCGTTTGCAATCCATCCTGGGAGTACCAAAATGTATCATGATCTTCGTCATACATTTTGGTGGAGCAATATGAAGCGAGAGATAGCGCTGTTTATCTCAAGGTGTCTAACTTGTCAACGAGTCAAGGCGGAGCATCAAGTACCAAAAGGTCCATTGCAACCACTTGAAATTCCAAAATGGAAGTGGGAGCACATTACCATAGATTTCGTTACCGGTCTTCCGAAGGTTTCTCAAGGTATTGATGCGATTTGGGTCATTGTTGATAGATTGACCAAGTCTGCTCATTTTTTACCGATACGAGAAACTTATACATTTGAATGTCTTTCTCGTATGTACATAAACGAGATTGTAAGACTTCATGGTATGCCAGTATCCATAGTTTCTGACCGAGACCCAAGATTTACTTCACGATTTTGGGTTAGCTTACAAAAAGCTATGGGCACGGATTTACGATTTAGTTCGGCATATCATCCTCAGACGGACGGACAATCAGAGAGGACTATTCAAACTCTGAAAGATTTATTAAGACTCTGTGTCCTTGACTTCAAGGGAAGTTGGGACAAGTTCTTATCATTGGTGGAGTTTTCCTACAACAACAGTTATCAAGTAAGTATTGGCATGGCTCCATTCGAAGCGTTGTATGGAAGAAAGTGTCGTTCTCCAGTATGCTGGGATGAGGTGGGTGAAGCAACGTTGTTGGGACCGGAGTTGGTACGTATGACTATAGAAAAGATTCAAACGATCCGACAACGTATAAAAACCTCACAAGATCAACAAAAGAGTTATGCTGATCTTCATCGAAAGGACGTGAAATTTGATATAGGAGATCATGTGTTCTTACGTGTTGCTCCATGGAAAGGAGTTACGAGATTTGGAAAGAGAAGAAAGCTCAATCCTCGATTCATCGGTCCATTTTTAATCCTCGATCGAGTAGGAACTGTGGCTTATAGACTCGCTTTACCGCCAAGTATGTCTCGTGTTCATAACGTTTTTCACATATCCATGTTACGTAAATATGTGGAAGAACCGAACCACATTATTGAGTTAGAACCGGATGAAATAGCGGAGGATTTGACGTATGAAGAAGTTCCTGTTCAAATCTTGGATAAGAAGGAACATATTCTACGCTCCAAGGTTATACCTCAAGTCAAAGTTTTGTGGAGAAATCACGATGTTGAGGAAATGACTTGGGAGTTAGAATCTGAAATGAAGTCAAGGTATCCTTACCTCTTCGACATACCAGGTACGTACCTTAATTTCGAGGGCGAAATTTCATAAGAAGGGGAGGTTGTAAGACCCCAACTTTTATAAATAAAGATGAATTTTCTACAAATATCATTTTTGAATATTATAGAGTTAATGTGATATGATGTTATAGTTGTGGGTAATATTTATAAATTTTGCAAAGTACGCAAGTTATTATATAATATTCGATTGGTCGGGGAATATTCGTTTTAACAGGGAATATTCGTACAACGGCACAATCATTGGTGGACCCCACAACGAAATTATTGTCGGATTGAGAAAACGACAAAAATATTTTATTAAAAATAACGGCGGAAGTTTTACCATTGATACTATTGAACAACTCGGTAGTAAAAGTACAGTAATATGTGTGGTTGCATAGTAGCACACGGTATTGATTATTAATACTTATGTGAGAAGTCACTCAGTCTGATTCAATTATTGTCAGTTAATAATATGAATTATTTAGCGATAATGAAGTTTTGTTTTATTCGTATTATTAACGTAATAAAACAGAAAAATCTTTTTATATAAAACAGAATACTTTATTAAAGTTATTCTATAAATAGAATATATTATATTTTATTTAAAAGATTTTTCTTTAAATATGGACTGTCAGATTAAAGTAATTAATCTGGATCATTCATGGATTAGTTACTATGCATTCCATTTTTCTATAAATAGCAGCTCATTCCTTCATTATTTCTTACGAATTCACTGAACTCTAGAGAGAGAAACTATAGAGAGAGAGAAGAAAAGTATTCTGCTACTTAACTACTTCCTTATTTCAGTTCTTCTTTAAAACGGTAAGGGGTGTTATTCTTTCTTATTCATGAAGAGAACTGTTGTTATTCTGTTTCTTATTATTCTGTTGGAATAACCTGTATACGCTGTCTAACATATACTTGGTGACATTCTTCTATTATTCTATTGGAACATCCTGTCTGTGTGTTTTACACCGGACCTGGTTCCATTTTTATTATTATTCTGTTGGAACATCATGTCTGTGTGTTTTACACCGGACCTGGTTCCGTCTTTATTATTATTCTGTTGGAACATCCTGTCTGTGTGTTTTACACCGGACCTGGTTTTGTCTTTATTATTATTCTGTTGGAACATCATGTCTGTGTGTTTTACACCGGACCTAGTTCCGTCTTTATTATTATTCTGTTGGAATATATTGTCTGTGCATTTTATGCCGGACCTGGTTCCATTATTTATTATTATGTTGGAATAACCTGTCTGTGCGATCTATCGCATGCATGGTGATTTCTTTCGTTATTCCATTCTTTATTATACTCAGTTGGTTAAGTTTTGACTTCTATACTCCATGAAATTTGTGGAATATCCTTGATAATTGCGTTTCATCCAGTATCTTTTCATGAAAATATTCTTCTAAGCATTCTTAAATTTTACTCCATAAAGCAGTATCATGTTGACAATTTGGACGTTGTTAATTCTTGGATAAATTAATTCTTGAACTTGTTTTATTGAATTCTTATATCATTGTCATCATCCTCATGTTTATAAAATGTTGAAAGTCATCTGTGGCCTGTAGTGCATAGATGGACTTGGTATGATTATTACTAGGGATTATTCGGTATAATCATGACCGTAATGTTACAAATGATGTGGTAAAAGTCCTCATTGGACCGTAGTGCATTGATGGACAGTTGTTGGCATGATCATAACCATTAATGAATACACGAATATCCTTGGCCATAGTGCAGGGGTGATTCGATGATGTGGATTATTTTATTAAGCTGAGTCCCAGTGATAACAGTGTTGAAAAACCTTTTAAATCATAGAAGATAGTAGATTTTATTTTCTACTTGACTCTTTTAATGGATTGCTTGTTCCGCTGCAGTTAAACTTGATATTCGTTATATTTTATCAGTTTAACACTGTTGAAGGCTAATGATAATTTATTCTGCATTATCTTAGTCATAATATTTCTTACTGGACTAGTTGAGCTCACCCTTTCTTTCACTGTTCTCTTCAGGAAATGAGAATATAGTTGGGACGAGTCGGGAAACGGGGTGATGGACCAGATGATAGTATTAGTAGTCCTCACTATTCTGTTAAATTGTGTGACACTAATTGTAATGAGGACTCCTTTTGAGTTTGTATAGTCTCTAGTAGACAATAATTGTATTCAAACTCACAGTTATGTTTTGTCGTATTGTACACGACAATTGTATTGGTAAGTTGTATTTGTATTCTGTACCATGTATCTGACGACCCAAGATGGGGGATGTATACCTAATTTTGGGGGCGTCACAATATCGTCGAGGAGTTGCAAGAGATAGTAGCTGAGCAACAGACGTCGATGGCACAGAAAGACGATGATATCCAGGATCGAGATAAACGTTTGAGCAATGTCGAAGAGAAGCTGGTTCATACTGAAGGAGAGAAAGAAGAACTGATCGAGGAGATCGCAGAACTGAAGAACAAGTTGAAGGAAGAAGACGCATATGAGGAAGCTTTTCAACGAGCCGGGATAGTAGTAAAAGACGCACAAGTAAAGAGAATGAAGATGGAAGAGATGAATAGTGTATTCAACACCGTGATTAATCAAGCTCAAGATAGGGTCATGGGTTATCCGATTCAGTTCGAGACGATGCCATCATTCATATTAGATCGCAGAACAATGTTCCAGATTATGGAGGAAGAACGTAGTAAGGCTAATGAGTATCTTAGTAGAACATCGTAGTTGTTATGCGATTAATAAAATGATAAATAATTTGTAAATCCCTAGTAACATTTAACCTATAGGATATGATGATAATGTTGTCCTTAAACTTTAGTAGTTCAGGAAAGTAATGTAAGTAGCAGGGATGCTATTGTTATGTTTTTCAAAAAGATTATAAATGAATAAAAGTTATTATTTTATTTTATTCAAAGTGTTATGTGATTATTTCTTTTATGAGATGTAAGTTAAGTATAAATTTCTTAAAAGAGTTGAGTAATAATCTAATGAGAATATTTTTAACAGAAAATGCATCCAAGACGTCAACCACCACGACAGAGAACCACTGAAGGAACCAATAATGACAATGTTGATGCTAACCCCGTTCAACAGCTAGTAACGTTACTAACAAGAGCGTTGCAGAATCAACCTCGGAATCAAGGTACAACGTTTAAGGATTTCAAGGCAGTTGGACCACCTAAATTCCGTGGGTCCATAAATCCCGTGGAGGCACAGACGTTGATCATGGAAATAGAGAAGGTATTCGATGTTGTGAGAGTAGGGGAGGCTCAGAAGACTACTTTTGCAACATTCATGTTGAAAGCAGAGGCTAGTTATTGGTGGCAGGCCAATAAACTCGAGGAGGTCAAGGGAGTATGACCTTGGATAGGTTTAAGGAAATATTCTTCGAGACCTATTTCCCAGAGAGTTCGAAGAGTCAGCTAGAAGTGCAGTTTTTGGAACTGAAGCAGGGAACGATGATGGTGTCTGAGTATGCCGTAAGATTCAATGAGTTGGTGAGGTTTGTGCCATATCAAGTTAGCACAGACGAACGCAGGGCGAAGAGGTTTGAACAAGGACTGAAACCCTGGTTGTACAGTAGGGTGTCTCTATTCCAACTGAAGACATTTACAGCGGCAATAGAGAAGGTAATTCTCACTGAAGGTGGAGGTGAGGCAGTAACATAGTTTAATCAAGAATAGAAGAAGAAGAAGAAGAAGAAGAAGAAGAAGAATGAAGTGGAAATTAAGAACGGTGGTGGTAATAGTGGAAACGACAACAATAGTCTGAAGAGGAAATGGAACGGAAATGTGGGTGCTAGAAGTCAGTAGGGTAACCAGCAAAATAAGAAGTTCGAAGCATGTGCTACATGCGGGAAGTATCACAAGGATGTGTGCTTGATGGGAAAATGAGTATGCTTCAACTGTGGTCAGGAGGGTCACATCACCCCAAATTGCACTCAACCTAAGAAGAACGTTTGCTTCACGTACGGGTCTAAGGATCACTTTGCTCGTGAATGCCCTAAGAAGAAGACTAGAGAGACAACAGGAAGCAAAGGGAGGTAGCAGCGGAGGTACATGGTCCATTGCTAGACCAACGGCATCAAACAAACCCACTGCCATGACCTTTAACATGACTGTGCATGATGATGTGCAATCAAAAGATGTGGTGTCAGGTATTATCCCAATCAATGATATTGATGCTTATGTATTATTTGATTCGGGTGCTACTTGCTCGTTTATATCTGATGAATTTTCTAAAAAGTTAGAAATACCTAGTGAAGAATTGAATTTCCCTTTAAACATAGAAATTGCGAATAAGGAAGTAATTCCTGTTAGGTTCGTATACATGAACTGTAGGGTGAATATTAAGGGGAATATCATGATGGTAGATTTAATTCCGATTAGACTTGGAGAGTTTGATGTATTTTGGGAATGGATTGGTTGTTCAATTATGGAGCAGTAATTGACTGCCAAAAGAAATGTGTAAACCTTATGACTCCGTTAAAGGTAGTTTTCTATTGTAGCAAATCGCCTAGACAAATGAGATGTCAGACGATTATGCAGGCCAGGAAGTTGTTGAGTCAAGGTTGTGTGGGTTATTTAGCATACATAGTCGATACTCAAAAGAAGGGTGTGAAATTAGAAGAGATACCAGTGGTTAAGGAATTTGTAGATGTGTTTTCGGAGGATTCGCCAGGACTTCCGCCTGACAGAGAGATTGAGTTCGTGATCGACTTAGCGCCAGGAACAACATCGATATCGAAGGCCCCATACAGAATAGCTCCGGTAGAGATGAAGGAACTGATGGTACCATTACAAGAACAATTAGATAAGAAGTATATTCAACCAAGTGTATCATCGTGGGGAGCACCGGTGTTATTCATGAAGAAGAAGGATGGGTCAATGCGTCTTTACATTGATTATAGGGAATTGAATAAAGTCACTATTAAGAATAACTATCCGTTTCCAAGAATAGATGACTTGTTTGATCAATTGAACGGTGTTAAATACTTCTCGAAAATAGATTTGAGAAGTGGATATCGCCAATTGAAGGTAAGAAATGAGGATATTCCTAGAACAACATTCAGAACTCGGTATGGACATTACAAGTTTCTGGTGATGTCTTTTGGTTTGACCGATGCCCCTGCTGCATTTATGGATTTGATGAATAGGGTGTTTAAACCATTTTTAGACAAGTTTGTGGTGGTATTCATCGACGACATCTTAGTGTACTCCAAAACTCAAGAAGAACACATGGAACACTTACGTTTGATATTGGAAACACTAAGAAAGGAAAAGTTGTACGAAAAATTCTCTAAGTGCGAATTCTGGCTAAATCGTGTACAATTTCTTGGGCACGTGATTGACAAAGATGGGATTTCAGTGGATCCATCAAAAGTGGAAGCTATAATCAATTGGGAACAACCAAGAACAGCATCGGAGGTGAGGAGTTTCTTAGGACTGGCCGGTTATTATAGAAGATTTATTCAAGATTTTTCCAAGATAGCCACTCCGCTAACAAATTTGACAAGGAAAGCGGTAAAATTTGTTTGGACAGAGAAATGTGAATAGAGTTTTCAAGATTTGAAGAAGAAAATAATTGTGGCACCGATGCTGTTATTACCAGATAATACGAAAAACTTTGTGGTGTATAGTGATGCCTCACATAAAGGATTGGGTTGTGTTCTTATGCAAAACGACAAGGTTATTGCATATGCATCAAGACAGCTGAAGGACTACGAGAAAGGGTATCTGACTCATGATTTAGAGTTGGCGGCTGTTATGTTTGCTCTGAAGATATGGAGACACTATCTCTATGGAAAAAAATGTGAGATCTACATAGACCATAAAAGTCTAAAGTATATTTTCACACAGAAGGACCTGAACATGCGTCAAAGAATATGGATGGAATTGATAAAAGATTACGATTGTGAGATCTTTTATCATCCAGGCAAAGCAAATGTGGTTGCAGATTCTTTAAGCATAAAAGGTCAGGAAAAGTTGATGTTGTTAACCAACCAGGAAGAGCTTATTTCAGCGATGGCAAGGCTAGAGTTGGAAATCAAATTTCCAAAAGAAACCGACAAAAAATTATACCAGATAGAAGCTAGTCCAACTTTGGTGGACAAAGTGAAGAATGCTCAACTACAAGATGAAGAATGTGAAATGATCAAAAAGAAAGTGGTTGAGGGTAGTGATGCAAAATACAAGATTGATACCGAAGGGTTACTGAGGTTCGAGGGAAGAATTTGGGTCCCAGCAGTACCGGAGATTAAAGACGAAATCTTCAGAAGCTCATAGTTCAAGATATTCGATTCATCCGGGAAGTACGAAAATGTATCAAGATTTGCGGTGACATTTTTGGTGGCAAATATGAAAAGAGACGTTGTTGAATGCGTTGCAAGATGCTTGACATGTCAGAGAGTGAAGGCCGAGCATCAAAGTCCAAGCGGATTACTTCAACCATTGGAAATACTAGAATGGAAGTGAGAGCATATAACAATGGACTTTGTGGTAGGTCTTTCAACAACTCAGAAAGGGTACGATGCAATTTGGGTGGTGGTGGATAGATTAACGAAATCAGCACACTTTTTGCTAATAAATATTAGGTTCAATCTTGATAAGTTGGCAAGGTTGTACGTTAAAGAGATCATCTTGAGACATAGAGTGCCAGTATCAATTGTGTCAGATAGAGATCTGCGATTCACGTCAAATTTCTGGAAGAGACTACAAGAGTGTATGGAAACACAGTTGCGAATGAGCACGGCATACCATCCACAAATAGATGGCCAAAGTGAATGAACAATCCAAACGTTAGAAGATATGCTAAGAGCATGCATCATGGATTTTAAAGGGAGCTAGGAAGAACATTTACCATTGGTGGAATTTTCCTACAACAACAGTTACCACGCGAGCATTGGCATGTCACCTTACGAGGCATTATACGGCAGAAAGTGCAGAACTCCACTGTGCTGGGATGAAGTTGGTGAACGCCAACTGTTAGGACCAAAACTGGTACAATAAACTACTGAGGTTGTCAAACTCATCAGGACAAGATTGGTAGCAGCCCAAGACAGACAGAAAAAGTATGCTGATCAACACAGACAATATCGTGCATTCGACATAGTAAATTATGTATTCCTAAAAGTTTCTCCTTGGAAGGGGAAAATTCGTTTCGGTAAAAAGGAAAAGCTAAGCCCGAGGTTTATTGGACCCTTCGAAGTGCTACGAAGAGTTGGAGAAGTGGTGTATGAGGTAGTTCTACCTCCAGAGTTGGAAAACTTTCATAATGTTTTTCACGTTTTGGTGTTACGACCGTATAAACCCGATTACAAGCATGTGATCGAGTATGAACCGTTGCAGTTCAGTAAAGATTTGTCTTATGAAGAGATTCCTATTCAGATAGTCGACAAGAAAGAACAAGTACTCATAAATAAAGTGATACCTTCTGTGAAGGTGATATAGAGAAACCACAATGTCGAAGAGGCAACGTGGGGACTCGAAACTGAAATGATAAAAAATTACCCTGAGTTATTTGTTCAATCTATGTCTTTGATTTTGGGGATAGCATCTTTGTAAGAAGGGAAGAATGTGACGATTTGATTTTTTGAATTGTGATTCTAGGACAGAATCCTTGTAAGGAGGGAAGGATGTAACAATCCGAAATTTTAAATTGTAATATTTAATATTTATTGAATTATATAACATGAGAGGTTATATTGCTGTTCAATTTAATAATTTAAATTGGTGTGTTAAGTTATTAAATAAAATTATAAAAAAATTATAATTTTGTGATAATTGTTTAAGTGGAATATTTATTTAAAATATAGTATGTGTAATTATTTTATTTGGTTAATGTTAGATATGAAAATCCAAATAAATATTATGTGATTATAAATTATAAACTAAATGGTTTATTAAAATAATTAAAGTAGTTTTAAATTGTTTATTAAAATAAATTAAATGAGTTTAATCTAGTTTTGTCAAACAATGCTTAAATATATTAAATCTTTATTTTAAAGACTTTTTGCCAAACAAAGCCTTATTGCTTTTGAATTTTTAATTTTTGAATTTGTAAATAAAATAAATTAAATAATAAATATAATATATGCGTTTATTTTGTAACTGATATAACAATAAGTATGCGTATTATTATTATATCAGTTTTTTTTACGAATTAGTTAGTCTATATTGGCTATACTGAGAGTTCAGAGAGAACTTGATAGGGCTTGACAGAGAACTTGAGAGATTGAGAGAAAATCTAAGCAACTTCAGTGATTAACAAAGAGGATTTCCAAGCTATTTGAAAGTATTTCTTAACACCTTTATATATATGTGTGTATATATATATATATATATATATATATATATATATATATATATATATGGGTTTTTACGGCATAAAATCTCATGTTTTGTGAATTCAATTGTTGAATCGTTGATATATATAACTGGTAATTGCGAGTATGTGTGTTTATGATGATTAGAGTTTGTGTTTAAACAAGAAAATTGCATGCTAATTTCGTATAATAGTAGAAAAATAATGACAGTGTATATATTTTGCTTTTGGCTTATGAAAGTACCAAAATTAGTGGCTGGTTTGTATGTTAGTATGTAAATTGGGTCTTGTTTATGTTAGTTCATTAAGAAACGAAGAAAACGTAATTTGAACGAAGTGATTCGATGTAGAATTGAAATCACAGTGTTGATTTTAGGGAAGGATGTCAAAAAATTGAGTTTTATATGAAAACATGAAATTTAAGAAATTAAACTAGTTTAAGTTGTTAAATTGTTCTAATTGGTTAAATATGTTAGCAAACATATTTGTGATAGTTCTGTACCAATTGTATGTGTTAATATTATTGTTTGGTGGGTGAAATTCGTGTTAGTTGGGCTAAAAGCGATTACTGTTCACTGTTGTCTCTGTTTCTGTCTGCACACCAGCGCAGCTGCGCCGGTCCCAGGCCTGTGTATGGCGCAGCTGCGCCATACCCTGTCCTGAGACAGTGAAGTCTGCTACTTCTACAGACCTTGGATACCATTGTAACTTAGCTTTATGATATGGTGATGTGTCCAATGTGTAATAACATAGTTAAAACAGAATCGTGCTATGTGGTTAGTAGTTTCAAAGTTTCAAATGATTAGTAAGTGATGAACGTGGTATGTCAGGAAAAAGCATGTGAATATTATTCCTATTTACATATAATTTGATTATGATATATATGAATGAATATGCAAGTATGCTTGCATTAAGAAAAGATATAAAGTCATTTGATAGATAATAGAAACATGTGTACAAGGACTTTTAAATTGAATTGATCAAGTATGCTAGGTTGATCCTATATAAGCAAAACATCTTTGTAAAGTCCTTAAAAAGAAATGATGTACAAGGACTATAAACATAGAAAGATCAAGCATGTTAGGTTGATCTTATGATGTAATAGATAGGCTTGTCTGATTATCGAGCACTGCACCAGAAATCGTAGTCTGCCAGGAGAGTCAAGGAAAACTCGAGAGCTATCAAGGCAGAATAGTAGTCTGCAAGATAGTAGTCTTGGAGTTCATAGACTGTCAGGAGAGACGAGGAAAGGATCATAGTGTGTCGAGGAGAACTTCCTCAGGGCCATAGTCTGCTGAGGAAGTCATGTTCAGAATCGTAGAGACAGCCTGCCTTCAAGCCGACCGAGTATCTGCCGAAGATAAGTCAAGAATCGTAGACTACACTCAGAGTCGTAGAGTCAACTGATCATACCAGAGGCAGAGATCGTAGTCGAGCAAGATCAGATAAAGACAACAAGCACAACGACAAAAATCATAGAGTGTCAAGATCTGATCTCGGAGTTGTAGTGTCTGCACAACCAAAGCTGAATCATAGAGTGCAGAACTAAGACCTCAAAAGATGTGCTCACAATTCCAAAGCAGAATCGTAGAGCAAATACGATTTTCAACGAATAAGAACTCCCAGAATATCCAAAGGAATGAAGCCTCTTGTTGGCACTGCATAGATACATCCCACCTGAAGGAAACCAGAGAGCACTCAACGAATGACATGCAAGCTAACAGAAGATCTAAGCACAAACCCAATCAGCATCAAGATTGAGTTGTGAAGCCATTCGAGATGAAGTCTTCCACAAGGAGATCAGAAGAAGACTTCAGTAACTGAATAAGGAAAGTCAACAAGTGCAGTAGCTGTCAAGTAGACAGAAGACGACGATCTTGGAAGTAATCAGGATCGTAGTGTTTGCTAAACAAAGAAAGAACTGATGGATTGCACATAGAGATACTGGACAGCTTCTGAAGAACAAGGCTAAAGTTATTAAGCATTGGGTCAGTCCATTAATGATAAGTCAACGGGAGATCACAAGGAGAAAACGAGTTGGACATACCACAAATCTGAAGTGTCTTGTTATTCAGAAGGGGCCAGGACAAAGAAGTTAAGCCATCAGTATCTAAGAGTTGTTAAGGCAAACAGAAGTGTTGACGCACTGCACGAAAGAAGGAAGAGGTGTTCTACATTGAAGATCCAATCAACACTCTTCAAGATCGTAGTGTTGTCTCTACCAGTCAACAAGACACTATGATCAGGTCCATGAAGACATGCATCGGAATCATAGAGTTCGAACAACGGAAGACTGAAGCATTGGCAACGGTTCAATCTGAAGGGTAATATTCGGACAAGAGATTATTGAGAGCATCGATGCAAAGAAATCAGAAGGAGGAAATAAAGTATTCGACCTGCCCGGGGCATAAAAGTGACATCTCTGATGGGGTAGGTGAAACAGTAGACTGTAGTGTAGAAAAGTAAGACATGTCACATCTGCAGTCTACCTCAGTCAACTCGAGATCTATGAAGATATTTGAATAGCTTTCAATGGCTACTTTCCAACGGAAGGATTGGGAAGGAGTATAAATCAGCAAGAGCTTCAAAGATCAAAAACAAGAGTTGTCGAGTTTGGAGTAACGGTGGACTGTTCTAAACCGTGTGAGATAATGAGTCCGAAGGCTCACTCTACGATCCACCAAGAACACTTAGAGTCAGACAAAGAAAGAAGTAGAAGTGAGAGTTCTACAATGTAGAAGTGAGAGTTCTACTACATGAAGAGTGTTCTGAACTACCGAGAGAAAGAAGAGCATCATGTCATCTTGATATCCATCATGGGAAGACTCTAAGTACAAGAGAGAAGAGCCAACAGTCATCTAAGTAAGTCTATCATGAGAAGGCGTCAAGTATCAAGAAAGAAGATCACAAACGCCATCCTGATGTCAAGCATGAGAAAGTTTCTAAGTACCTACCAGAAGAGCTTACAGTCATCTTAGAAACCTATTATGTGTAGCCATCACGTATCAAGAGGAATGATCTTCAAGGCAGTTCATCAATGGATCATCAGAGAAGGTTGAGTAACTAAAGAAGCTGAGCATCATGCAACACTCAACTGCACTTCAAGGATGATCACGCCAAGCTGCTAAGTACAGAAGATGTTCAAAGCATAAAGACATCTTAGCAGCTCAGCACCAACTCCAACAAACAAACAAACAACTCAACAACAAGAAGTCAGGGCCTGAGAGGTCTTTGTCTGGAGGGACTAAATGAAGTTCCAAGCCTGATGGGCTTGAAGAGTTCCTAGGGAACTAGAGAAGTTCCAAGGCTGCTGGCTTTGAAGAGTTCTTAGTGAACTAAAGTCCCAAAGCTGCTGGCCTTAATGGAATCTTAGTGATTAAGGGTGTTGCCCTTCCTTAGTGGAAATCCTGCTAGTTAAAAGCAGAAGAGTGGATTAGGAGCTTGAGTCTTTGAACCACTTAAAACCCCTTGTGCCTTTTACTTTAAGTCATTTACATTATGTACATTAACTGCTATAACTGCTATGTATGTTTTAACTGCTTACCATTGAACTAACTCTACGAACAATGAATGTATGATTATGAATATATTAATGAAGGGGATCTTTTACTTATTTCGTTGTGCTTGAAAAGATTCTTATGTTTGTCATATGCTAAATTATTTGCAATACAGAATAAACCAAAAAACTATTTGAAATTAAAAAGGATCTATTCAACCCCCCTTCTAGATCTATTGTGCCTACTGGGAACTAACAATTGGTATCAGAGCAGGTTCTCATGCTACATTCAAAAGCTAATTGCTTTGAGTCTGATCCTAGGCACAAAAATTGTTCTATACTTAGTTCAGTAGTAAGTCACTTGTTATATGCAGATGAGCTCACACGTTGGAAAAACTGTGAACAGATTAAATGTGTATATACACCCGAAGCTGCTCAGATTGGTCCATGCTCACAAGTATTATATCAACAAGACCAATCATTGCCTTCAGTTAATCTTGTAGTCTGAAGACCAGACGAGATAGCCCAAGAGACATCAACAACAAAGAGTCAAGCATCCACCAGCCTGAAAGATGAAAAGGCCATACATGCTAAGAAATGCTTATCCAGAGAAGAAAGAATATCTTCTCAAACATGTGTCTGGCCAACTAACAGCTGGGTGCAAACTTTGTGAACTGAAGGATGTCAAAGAACTAAAGATGCTGAGATTCTCCTAGCCTGCATCTTCAAGACCATGATTGATTGGTTAAAGGCCAACAAGAGCAACAAGCTGTCAGGAGCAAATGTGAAGCTATGTACATCAATGCTTAAACTCAGTATATTAAAGATAAACAACTGTTAAGAAACTGACAGTAAAAATGTACGGTTCCTCACTATTATAAATGCGTACATCATGAATGCATCTCTTTATGAACTATAACAGTATTCTGTCAAGGAGTCATAATCTACCTAAAAAGGTGAAGAGAGAAAGTACCCTGAGGGTGGAAACACAATTGTCTATAAGCTTTCTCTCCATCCAAGTTTTAGGTTGAAGATGACATCTTGAAAGACATCTGAAATGGGCCATAAGAGCATCACATGCCAAATTAATTCTCTGAGAAGTAATCTTTGCTGGTGGCTTAGTATATATGTGCAAACCTATGTTCTAAGTGTTTGACAACACACACAGTATGATCAGTTCTACAAGAGTATCTTGATAATTTATAGAAACTGATCACCTCCATGAATCAACTAGATACTCCTAAATCGTAGAGTTGATTCTCACTCTGTGAACACTGAAACCTTGTGAACATAACCCTACAAATGATGAAACCATCAAAGAAAAAGAGTGTATTTTTATAAATGACGAATCTTACACACACTCACTATCATGCATCTCAAAATGTATTATCTAAAACTAGTTGCATGCATGAATATGACTGTTGGTTATAAATGTGATGATTATCCAAATATGAGGAACATGTGTTTAGAAAACTAACCTAACAGGACCCATTTAATTGTGGTACCAAAAATAAAAATGTATCTAACCTGCAGGTACTTAGTCTGTCTGACCACACTAAGGAATGCTAAAGCAGAAGACTTCAGTCATGAAGACTCAACTAGCAGAAGGCTAAGGACTATTAAGAAATAATTCTGATAAAATTCCTATATGTCCAAGCCTGTCCTTGAAGGCCCGCTTAGCTAACCTGAATGAAGCTCACATGGCTACTAATCTGTATATGGATCCAGACCATGTAACCAAAGATGAAAAGGGTCTTATATGCTCAAATCAGGCAAACCATGCTATATGAGAAGAATCCTCAAGGAAGCTCACATCAGAGGATCATCGAGCATCAGTCAAGAAGAACTTATTATGGGAGCAGAACTTCACACTCACAAGACTGTCAAAGAAGACTACGTTCGTAGTGCTGTAAAATGATCGTAGAGTGATCAGTCCTGAAAATATCCGTGCCTACGATACAAGGAGATATGCAAGGCTACCTTCAAATGAACCTAAAGAAAAGGGAATCACATCTATCTGAGAAGACATCACCAACCATGGGGGAGCAGTGATCTATTTAGAAACAACAACACTAATATATACTATGAAGCAATGTACCAGCTACAGAGTCCTAAAACTTTGTGGTTGATGAACCAAATGAAGATCCACAGTCAGTAGGAACGTCTCAAAATGTACTACTGATAACCTATCAGACACCCAACTCAAAATCATGGAGTGCTCACGATCAAACATCCGATCGTAGTGTAAGAGCATGAGGGCACCACGATTATAGCAAATGCAATTGTCCAAAGTTGGTAGTGGACCTCCCCACTAGAAAAGGTCAAATGAGATATCATTGCAAATCACTTCTAAAGTATTTCATATAGAAAGCGCCTCAAGGACAAACCTGGCCCTTAGTTCACTCTAAGAGGTTGGCCCTTCCTGAGCTACCCTGACCCAGAAGGAATGCTAAGTAAAGTTCATCTCAAGGACCAAGTCAGTCAATGATCGTAGAGTCGAAGTTGAAGAGAACTCCATGATCGTGGTGCAACCTCAACGATCGTAGAAGCAAACTCGACGATCGCAGTCCTACCAGAGGATATTCTAGCTCTTGAGGAGCTCTGAAGAACTAAACAATTGCTTAACCTTTCAGATAAAGAGTAGAGATGTTCAAATAAAGGTTGGAAAGATATTGTGCAAACGCACATCAAGTCTTAAGTGCCCAAACTGGCTTGGGCTATATCAGTGGTAAAGCTATGCAATTTCAAAATGAGGACGAATGTCAAAACCATCCACTACAACATCTCTCAAAAGTTGATCGTTGAGTCAACGAAGGAAAATATAGAGTCCATAGCTCCCTTACCATCCTACTCTACGAACCAAAGAGGTCAACGGTCAATCCACATCAATTAAATGTCTACTCTTCTGAAAGAAATATCTAACTAAAAAGTTATGGGGAGTTACAGCTCATTACTGGACATCGTGCAACCAATGGTTGGTTGACACATCACTGATTTTGCAAAGTTAGAAGGAACTGCCATTAAGACAAATTCAAAACCTGCAACCAGTTATCAGAAACCATCGAACCTTTTTCCCTCCCATTTTCAAACCCTAAAATTCTCTCAAAAAATAAAATCTGTTAATTCTCTAGAGCCCTACCCAAATCACAGCCATCTCTCATAACTCCGTTGAATCAAATACCCATATACTTTGAACTCTTCAAATGGCAGAATGGTGAGTTATAACAGGAATCCAACTCGGCTTCAAAAAGTTAGAAGAATCAGAAACGAAGTTCAGGGATATACTTGAGCTCGTAAAGAAGGCTGGGTTCTCTGAGTGCTTGGAGGCAGACACTCCAGTCTACACAGAGCTAGTGAAGCAGTTCTACTCAAATACTTCGATAAATTTTGGGCTACTTACAACGAAGGTGAAAGGATCTAGTCTGAAGATAAGAGCTTCAGACATCAATCAATGCCTAGGTTTCCCAACCAAGGTCTGATAAACTTGGATGAAGTAGACATTGAAGAAGGCAAGAGGCTAATGCGGTACTAGAGGAACCCTAATCTAAAGGATATGAAGAAGAAGGAGTTTCCAGAGGAATACGAGTTCCTTGCTAAAATAGTTGGAAAATGCATACTATGCAAGGACACTACACACGACACGGTGCTTGATTAACAGTTAAAGATCATGTTTATGATAGTTCTGAAGAAACGAATTAACTTTGGAGTTATCCTGTTTAATCAAATATCCAAATGGCTGGAAAAGGCTGAGTTGAAAAGGTCTACAGAAAAACCACTTACAAAAGTGTTTCATGGAAGACTACTGAGCATTGTAATGAAGAAGAAGCTAGGAGGAAGAATCAAGGATGGTGAGGGATAACCTCTTAATGTTCAAAAAGTAATGTCTCCACAACTACTTGTGAATTGGAAGAAAAACCCGAAGGAAAATAGAAGACTGACAACAGGGAGCAGCAACAAGGCCTCTTCAAAGAAGAGGAAGGCAGAAGAGGTAGAAAGCTCTGAGTCTAATGACTCTATACCAGCAGTAACCACACCAGCCAGAAAGAAATCCAGAGGTGTGAAGAAAACCAAGGCCCCACCAAGAAGTCTCTCCACTAAAAATAAGGATGAAGAAGTAAAAGTCCTGACTACTGAAACCACAAAGAGAAGAAGCAACAGGTTGCTTCAAGAACCATTAAGAAAG
Source organism: Panax notoginseng (assembly GCA_016801055.1). Lineage (NCBI taxonomy): Eukaryota > Viridiplantae > Streptophyta > Magnoliopsida > Apiales > Araliaceae > Panax > Panax notoginseng. Next base: position 148,284,165 of record CM029013.1, on the reverse strand, counting down.
AGAGCTAAGGTGGAAAATAGGCCAGCCTCAGCTTCCCAAGATAGTACATATGATGAGGAGGAGAATGCAGAGTCAGAAGAAGCATAGGGAATCGACGATCTCAAGATCGAGTCCCTATAAACCAAATCCAGCGTTGAAGGTGAAGCTGTATTAATGGAAGAAAATGCAGCATCTGCTAATGATGAAGAAAAGATTCAAGATGACCCAACTCCATCCCCAAATGCAAATGCCCCAACAAGCCCAGACGATGGGTCAAATGATGTTGTTTCTAAAGAAGAAAAACATGCCCCTTCCAACCCTAAAAGCCCCCATGACGGCTCAAAAGGTGATGAGTCCAATGAAGAAGGGTCGGCTCCTATCAGTGCTGAACCTCAAGGAAGTTCATCTAATGATCCAAAGGCTTCAGAGTCTAAAGAGGAAGAAGAGTCTGACTCTCCCATAGCTAGACCTCCGAGGAGAAGGAAGAGCTACAGACTACAAGCCAAATTTGCCTCCAAAAAGAGAAGTTATCACTCTAGTGCTGTCATTGAAGTAAGTGATGATAAGTCGGTATCACAGGAAGAAAGTGTTGAAGATGGAACCGGTGGTGAAGAAGATGAATTAGAGGAAGATCTTGCTGAAAAAAATTCTAAAAATGAATGCAGTAAGAAGGATTCATTGTTAGAATGATCAAAATGGTTCAGGCTCCGAAAGAGAAGAAGTGGAGAATGATTCCAATTCTGCAAATCAGGAATCAGAGAAACCAGAATTCTATCATGTCCTCTCTCCAGCAAAAATCACCAGGAGAATAGTGGTAGAAGTCTAGAATGAACCACCAGAAAGATGGGTGAACTATGGAGATGAACAACTCAAGGTGGTAAGGATGACTACCTTTGATGTAGTTAAAAATTGGAACAACATGGAGCTAGACTGCACGACCATCCTCTATAAAATTGATGATTTGCTGATGAGATGGTTTTTCCATTGGATGCCATGGTTAAAGGCCCATACTGAAAGAGATGGAAGTTACTTCAGCTGGTGCTACTCTCACTTTCCAAGCATGGAGCTGGTGGCACAAAACTTCCCAAGGGTGAAGAGTTTTGTTACAATGATGATCACAAACCAGCCTCACTACAAGGTCTACAGACATGCTGGCAAGCACTATGTCCCCTACGATCGTAGAGTGGACTCTCAAGGAAGAAGTATCACGACCAAGGAGATGATTGTAGAGTCTGTTCACTCTACTACTGATGGTGTTCAAGTTCAATACCAGAAGCCTCCATCAGCCCAAGCACTACTATATGACACCCCCTCATCCTCAAATAGCTATTGGTACTCAATGATTGTTCAGATTCTCAAAGCTTTGGAAAATCTGTCCAATGATGAAAATTGTAGAGTCCAATCTGATGCCCAACCAAAGGCTGCCCAACCAGATGAGCAAATACATATGGAGGAGGAACTATTGAAGAATTCTGATGAGCTGATTGAAAAGATATCTCTAATCAATGAAGAGACAAAGATGGTAATGACAGCAGCAAGAGATAATTCAGCTCAGAACAGACTTCAAACTACTATGGCTGATGTATCTCTCAAACTCAAAGAGAGAGATAACATCTATCTGAAGGCCATACATGATCAGAAGGAAGAAGCTCTACGAGCACAGAAGGCCAAGGAAGAGCAGATCTAAGTCCTCTCTGATAAGATTGATAACATGAATCAGTCTTTCTCAGTGCAACTTGAGCTAGGCCAACAGGAACTCAAGTTTGAAGTTGTTAACTCCTCTTACCTGATGGAGTAGCTTATGTCCAACATGGAGCAGCTCTCCCAAATGATTAATGACAAAAAGGGGGAGAAAAAGAGGCATAGAAAGAGGCAGAGCAAGAGGCATTCAAGGAAGAGCAAGAAGATCAAACAAGAGAAGAAGTCAAAGAAGCAGACAGTAGAAAAAGAGGCAGAGTCATCATCTGAGGGGGAGAAAAGAATGATGAGCCTATATATGCCGAAGCTGAGGAGGAGCTAGAAGGAGAAGAGAAGCATACATCTGAGGGGGAGCAAAGCAAAGCAGGAAAGTCATCATCCTAAGGAAAGCAGGAGCAAGAAGGTCAAATAGATGAATAGCTAATCAACAGACATCTTAGAAATATACATGGAGCCAAAAGAGGTACATCTCTAACTAGTTACGTATGTTCTGGATTTAGGATGTAAAATGTCAGTGTATTAAATTCCACATCATTATAAATGACATTCATGATTATCTGTTTTAGAAATACAGCTGCTCACTATATATAAGATTCATTCATAACATGCATATGTACTTATTATTTTTGTTCATAATCAAATAGGGGGAGATTGTCAGGAATAAGCATGTGAATGTTATTCCTATTTACATATGATTTGATTATAATATATATGAATGAATATGTAAGTATGCTTGCATTAAGAAAAGCTGTAAAGTCCTTTGATAGATAATAAAAACATGTGTACAAGGACTTAAAATGAATTGATTAAGTATGTTAAGTTGATCCTACATAAGCAAAACAGCTTTGTAAAGTCCTTAAAAAGAAATGATGTACAAGGACTATAAACATAGAAAGATCAAGCATGTTAGGTTGATCCTATAATGTAATAGATAGGCTTGTCTAATCGTCGAGCACTGCACCAAAAATCGTAGTCTGCCAGGAGAGTCAAGAAAAACTCGAGAGCTATCAAGGCAGAATCGTAGTCTACAAAATAGTAGCCTTGGAGTTCGTATACTACCAGGAGAGACGAGGAGAGGATCGTAGTGTGTCGAGGAGAACTTCCTCAGGGCCATAGTCTGCTGAGGAAGTCATGTTTAGAATCGTAGAGACAGCCTTCCTATGAGCCGACCGAGTATCTGCCAAAGCCAAGTCAAGAATCGTAGACTATGCTCAGAGTCGTAGAGTCTACTGATCATACCAGAGGCAGAGATCGTAGTCGAGCAAGATCAGATAAAGACAACAAGCACAACGATAGAAATCGTAGAGTGTCAAGATCTGATCTCAGAGTTGTAGTGTCTGCACAACCAAAGCTGAATCATAGAGTGCAAAACTAAGACCTCAAAAGATGTGCTCACAATGCCAAGGTAGAATCGTAGAGCAAATACGATTCTCAACGAATAAGCACTCCTAGAATATCCAAATGAATGAAGCCTCTTGTTGGCACTGCATAGATATATCCCACCTGAAGGAAACCAGAGAGCACTCAACGAATGACATGCAAGCTAACAGAAGATCTAAGCACCAACCCAATCAGCATCAAGATTGAGTTATGAAGCCATTGGAGATGAAGTCTTCCACAAGGAGATCAGAAGAAGACTTCAGTAATTAACTAAGGAAAGTCAGCAAGTGCAGTAGCTATCAAGTAGACAGAAGACGACGATCTTGGAAGTAACCAGGATCGTAGTGTTTGCTAAACAAAGAAAGAATTGATGGATTGCACATAGAGATATTGGACAGCTTCTGAAGAATAAGGCTAAAGTGATTAAACATTGGGTCAGTCCATTGATGATAAGTGAACAGGAGATCACAAGGAGAAAGCAAGCTGGACACACCACAAATCTGAAGTGTCTTGTTATTCAGAAGGGGCCAGAACAAAGAAGTCAAGCCATCAGTATCTGAGAGCTGTTAAGGCAAACAGAAGTGTTGAAGCACTACGCGAAAGAAGGAAGAGGTGTTCTACATTAAAGATCCAATCAACACTTTTCAAGATCATAGTGTTGTCTCTACCAGTCAACAAGACACTACGATCAAGTCAATGAAGACATGCATCAGAATCGTTGAGTTCAAATAACTGAAGACTGAAGCATTGGAAATGGTTCAATCTGAAGGGTAATATTCGTACAAGAACTTATTGACAGCATCGATGCAAAAGAACAACCTTTGATCGAGAAATCAGAAGGAGGAAATAAAGTCTTCGACCTTCCCGAGGCATAAAAGTGACATCTTTGATGGGATAGGTGAAACAGTAGACTGCAGTGTCAGAAAAGTAAGACACGTCACATCTGCAGTCTACCTCAGTTAACTCGAGATCTGTGAAGATATTTGAATAGATTTCAACGGCTACTTTTCAACGAAAGGATTGGGAAGGAATATAAATTAGCAAGAGCTTCAAAGATCAAAAATAAGAGTTGCTGAGTTTGGAGTAACGGTGGACTGTTCTAAACCATGTGAGATAGTGAGTTCGAAGGCTAACTCTACGATCCACCAAGAACACTTAGAGTAAGACAAAGAAAGAAGTAGAAGTGAGAGTTTTATAATGTAGGAGTGAGAGTTCTACTACATGAAGAGTATTCTGAACTCTCGAGAGAAAGAAGAGCGTCATGTCATCTTGATGTCCATCATGGGAAGACTCTAAGTACAAGAGAGAAGAGCCTACAGTCATCTTAGCAAGTCCATCATGAGAAGGCATCAAGTATCAAGAAAGAGGATCACCAACACCATCCTGAGAAAGTTTCTAAGTACCTAGCAGAAGAGCTTACAGGCATCGTAGAAACCCATCATGTGCAACCATCACGTATCAAGAGGAATGATCTTTAAGGCAGTTCATTAAGGGATCATCAGAGGAGGTTGAGTAACTGAAGAAGCTGAGCATCATGCAACACTCAACTGCACTTCAAGGATGATCACACCAAGCTACTAAGTACAGAAGATGTTCTAAGTATAAAGACATCTTTGCAGCTCAGCACCAACTCCAATAAACAAACAAACAAACAACTCAATAACAAGAAGCCAGGGCCTGAGGGGTCCTTGTCCGGAGGGACTAAATGAAGTTCCAAGCCTGCTGGGCTTGAAGAGTTCCTAGAGAACTACAGAAGTTCTAAGGCTGCTGGCCTTGAAGATTTCTTAGTGAACTAAAGTCCCAAGGCTGCTGGCCTTGAAGGAATCTTAGTGATTCAGGGTGCTGCCCTTCCTTAGTGGAAATCCTGCTAGTTAAAAGCAGAAGAGTGGATTAGGAGCTTGAGTCTCTGAACCACTTAAAACCCCTTGTGTCTTTTACTTTAAGTCATTTACATTATGTACATTAACTGCTATGTATGTTTTAACTGCTTACCATTGAACTAACTCTACGAATAATGTATGTATGATTATGAATATATCAATGAAGGGGATCTTTTACTTATTCTGCTGTGCTCGAAAAGATTCTTATGTTTGTCATATGCTAAATTATTAGCAATACAGAATAAACCAAAAAAGTATTTGAAATTAAAAAGGATCTATTCAACCCCCCCTTCTAGATCTATTGTGCCTATTGGGAACTAACATGGTATATTAGAACTTAGTGAGCATGATAAATAGTAAACATGTGTTGTGAAGGTGAACAGTTGAAATCTCTGATATTTGTATGGTAGCATAAGACTTGTGCTAAAATAATAAGTCTAACTAGAAATACGTATTATGTTGGAACGTGAATGTTAGTATATCTTATAGATCGTGGTTCTAAACCTATGTGTAGGTGAACGTGAGTTTAATATTATAGCTTACGCTCGAGGCAAGTTTGTAAACTTATCTTTTTACATTGAGCAAATTCTCTAACTTTACTTTTATAATAATTGTGCAAGTATCTAAACTCTCATTGAGTAAGTTTTCTAACTCTACACTTTCGTTGAGCTAGTTTATTTATTATTGTCCAAGCTTACTTATCATATCTTAATTATAATTTCGCAACCTCTTGTATCTAGTTTGTTCATGTTGATGTAAGTTTTCTAAACCTTATTTTGATGTTGAGCAAGTTATTCTTGTCTTTAACTTGTTAATTAGCATGCAAGTTTATATAATCTGATATAGTGATGTTGAATAGTTTTTATTGTTCAAATTACTATTCGTTATGCATGCTTAATATTCAATTCTAAATAACCTTGGCTTAATATTGTTCAAGCAAGGTATGTTATAGTTATTCAATATTTATACTTTTAGATTATTCCTAAAGCATAACTTTAATATACAATGTTAATTCACTTATGATTTATTCCATAGCATAATGTGATTACCTCTTATTCAACTAATCCTTAGTTGATGTTCGTTGAATTCCAAATTACCTTGAAATGTATCCAAACTAAACTTACTTTGGTGCGGACTTGTAATCTAAATACTGAGATGAACAACCCTATTATTATTAGGGGTTTACGCTTAGCGTTGAAATGTTTGTGCACAATACATTATACGAATGGTTGATCCCTCTAAGTACGTGGAGTCCTTATAGTCTTATGATTGTTAAAGTTTAAGTTGAAAGAGTACTTATAACTGTGGACATGGTTCGTGGTCATTAGACCCTCAGTTATATAATTCAGAATGTTAATAGAACATATTGTTCGGTTCTATTGAGCCTATTATTTGGCAGTTAATGTAAAGTTTTATTCAATTTCATTTTAAGTGAGCCTTGTTTGCTCACTCTTGCTTATATAAATATTACAGCCGAAGTTGAGAAGGTCGACGTACCTAGCACCAGTATGAGAAACGGAAAGATGAACAAGTACTGAAAACTTGTAATCATTTTGATATTTTATTATCAAACTTTAGTTTGAATGATTGTAATGAAGTTTATTTATTTTCTGCATTTGAATGATTGTATGTAAAGGTTAGATAACCTGGGAGATTTTATTAATGTAATCCCTTAAGGGAAGGTTTATTATTCAATTTTTATTACGATTGGGTAGTCAGATATGAATGTTTTATTTAAGTGAACACCAAATCTTGAGGTAATGAAGTACCGGGATTTGGGGGTGTCACAGGGAACCTTTTGTTCCTCGGAGCATCCCAAGATATCAAATATCTTGGTGATCTACTTTATCCACGTCTCTGCCATAAGTGACTCTGGCTTTCCCAAAAACTCTAGTGGTCCCAGCTTCTTGAACTGCTTAGCGGTGACCATTCGTGAGTTGTCAGTGTTTCCACCTATATTTTGAACAAGAGTCGCTCTCGCCTGATGTTACATGAATTGCATAAAGCGTCTGAACATCCCATTGTTTATTATTTGGTCGGTGTTATTGTTTACATGAGGATTGTTGCCTTCCTGATGCACATTATCCTGGTTATTGATATGTGGTAACTCAACGATCTCATGTGCTCCATTGCTTATCTCAACATTTACAGATGTCATTTAAAAACACTACCACAAAATAAGGGTTAATTGACATGCCACATAATACCCCTATATTCTGACCGACCAATTAAATAACAAATAAGCTTAAGTAGGTCATACTAGTGAAGGATTTACCCGTCTCTCCCCTCCTAGTTCTAGTCTCACATCTCAGCCAGGGATCATATCCCTAAGCTTTGATACCAACTGTGACGCCCCCAAAATAGGTATACGCCACCCATTCTGAGTTGCCAAATACATGGTACATAATTCAAATACAAACTTAATTTATACAATACGACAAAAGCGTAGCTGAGAGCTTTTACATGAATATTGTCTCATAAAAAATATCTAAACTCAAATGGGGTCCTCATTACATTTATTATCATACTATTTCATAGAATAGTGAGGACTACTATAGCCACCTATCTTGACCATCACTTCATTTCCCGACTCGTCCCGGCTACGTTCTCATTTCCTGAAGAAAATAATGAAAGCAAAGGGGTGAGCTCTATTAGCCCAGTAAGAAATATTATGACTAAGATAATGCAGAATAAATTATCGTTAGCCTTCAACAGTGTTAAACTGGTGGAATATAATAAACAACAAGTTTAACTACAACAGAAGAAGCAATGCGACACCCCCAAATCCGGGTACTTTATTCCCACAAGATTTGGTGTTCACTTGATAAAAACATTCATTTCTAACTACCTAAAATATAATAAAATTGAACAATAAACCTTCCCATTAAAAGATTATATCAATAATTTCCAATAAAATCTCCCAGGTCATCTAACATTTAAATATAAATATCAAGTGCGGAAAATTAAATAACTTCATCATAATAACTAAAAATAAAGTCTGACAATATTAAAAGTCAACATGTTTACAAGTCTTCAATACTTGTTCATCTTTCCTTTCCCTTTACTGGTGCTAGGTACATCGACCTTCTCAACTTTAGCTGTAATAGTAATATAAGCAAGAGTGAGCAAACAATGCTCACTTGAAATGATAATGAATAAAACTTTATAATAACTGCCAAATAATAGGCTCAATAGAACTAAACAACATGCTCTATCAATGATAATCAAAATCTGAAATATATCCGAAGGTCATAAGACCACGAACTATGTCCATAGTTATAAGTAATCTTTCAACTTAAATTTTAACAGTCATAAGACTATAGGGACTCCTCATACTTAGGGGGATCAGCCCTTCGTACAATGTATTGTGCACAAATATTTCAACGCTATGCGTAAATTATCCCCTTTAACAGGTTTGGATACGTTTCAAGGTAATTTGGAATTCAACGAACATCAACTAAGGATTAGTTGAATAAAATACAATAACAATATGCTATGGAACAAGTCATAGATGAATACAACATTTGTACACTAATACAAAACTATAAAAAGATGACACTTAAAAGATGACATTTTTATAAAAAACGTTGTAGTATTTTTTTCCACAACGTTTTTCAACAAAACGTTGTAGATATATATGAAAAAACGTTATCTATTTATAAGAGTAATTTTTGATTTTAAATAGATAACATTTTTATAAAAAAACGTTATGTTTGTAAAAAACACGGAGCTCTTAAAATTAAAACACGGAGCTCTTAAAATTAAAACACGGAGTTATATGTCTTTCTTTGCTATGTCTTTCTCTGCTCTCTTTAGCTCACAAAACCAAAACCCTAGTTATCGATCTCTACTACAATGCCGCCAAAGTTTGACCCATCTCAAGTCGTCGACATGGGCGAGAAATGGATCCGTTCCTAGTGGTGGTGGGTCGAGCTCATAAATCATGGATTTGAGCCAAGACGATAGATAGGAGGGGTTGTAGTGAACGGTATCGCAAGCGAGATGAGAAAGGCCATCTTGTTGAGCTTGGCCCATCACTTCTTCGAGGTGCTCGAGTTTCTGGGCAACATCCGCCATGTCAGATGACCGGACTTTATAGCCCAGAATAGCCAAAAGCTCGTCAACTCTGGCGTCTTGTTCAGTTTCCTCTCACATCTTAGATTTCCCATTTGAATACACGCCACTATTGTTGACGGAGGAGCTACCACCGGTGCCACCACCATAGCCTGTGGAGAAGGTGCTATGATTAGGTTGTGGGTAGTCTGCCTTCATAATTTGGGGGGATTTTTTCTCTCCCTTAGAATGGTTGGGTTTAGGGGTTTGAGAGATTATTGAGTGTGAGGGGACTCGAAAAACAAAGGAGGGGATTGAATGGGTAAAGAATTTGAGCATTGGGGATTGGATAGCTCTGCTTAGTTCTGTTCTGCTCTGTTTAAGGCTACCCCTAGAAGCCAACCATGGTAATTAAATCATTCCATTCTTTTCTTAATTCATTTCTAAATTCTAATTTTGCTTCTATTTCTCGTTAGCTATTTCATAATTGGTATTCGAAACAAATTAATGTCACGATTAATATTTACATTGCATAGGTTAACTATCTCAGTGTTGTTCAGTACTGTGTCCAGTCCCTTTAAGATGGAATCACACATCCTTACTATTCCCAAAGTATGTTTGTTCAAAAATGGTTCTATATATACATGCTTCTATGTACATGTCTTCAGCTAGGGCGTGTTTCAATGCCACTAGGGATTTTTCTTCTTCAAAATAGGAAGGAAACTTGAGTATTAATGTGTACTTCTATACATGTGTTGATAAGAATGTTATTTGAATATGTAGTTCTCATTTTTATAATGTACATTGTTAACAGGGCTTATGGCTACGCCTTTTGAAATTGGGATCAACTGATGATCCACTTTCATCATTTGAATATGGAACAATTCTTGGTATGTTTATTAGGGAAGCCCATATATTTATCAACTTGTCCTTGATGAGAATCTAGTCCAAGTCTATAAGCAATCTTCTGAATCTTATTGCTGACTGTTGATCATGATGTAATATTGATATGATATTAGGTTAAAATAAGAATGCTTCCCTCTATTGGCATAGTCAAGGTTCTTTATCACAGTCTTAAGGAATTCCCAGTTCAAGGTTTGTATTCTTACTATTTTTCTAGTTAAAAATTGTTGTGATTCGGAGTTGACTTAGCTTAATATATGAAGGCAACTTTAGTGGTTGATCCTATAATGGTATCTACTAGTGGAGATGTACTTGCTGGTCCTTCAATTCTTGATACATTTCGGTAAGAGAGCTCTGACCAAATTACGAGTTTTCTATGAACACCAATGAAATATTTGTTATTCCATATTTAAGAAATGGTAACAGCTCTTGTTTTTTTTTAATATTCTGATATGCTAAAGTACCCATATTTTTTTTGTTGTTATGTAGTAGTAGTATGATTCTTTTGAATCTTTGATTATATATCCACGGTCTATGTTCTAATATGTAGAATCATTTGTAGTAAGCATTCTTATATATAAAATCATGAAAGAATAGTAAGAATAAGGCAACAAATTGCATCGATGCATATAATGTTGTTGTTTGCATCTGTTATCCTTTGTTTCGTATAATAATTATGCACCTCATTAAATTTAATAATTGTGTACCTCATTACTTGTGACCTATAGGAATGGAATCGTTAATCATCCATGGAGTGAATAACGAAGGTCATTCACTACATGTAACACTCTAAGGATGTGGTCTACTAGTGAAACAACAAATCAAGGAGTAAAGCAAAACAAGTGAAAGGTCAGTAACTAAGTACCTTATTTATCTGTACATATATATATATATATATATATATATATATATATATATATATATATATGTTTTACTAATTCATATGTGATGGTCATTGATGGTGTTTGTGACGCCCCCAAAATAGGTCCATTTCACCCATTTTGAGTCGCCAAATACATGGTACAGAAATAAATACAACTTCAGTAATACAATTGTCATGCAGAATACGGCAACACATATACTGTGAGTTTGAATACAAATATTGTCTACTAGAGAGTATACAAACTCAAAATGAGTCCTCATTACAATTATCACACTATTTCATAGAATAGTGAGGACTACTAATGCAACCATCTGGACCGTCAATCCATTTCCCGACTAGTCCCAGCTATATTCTCATTTCCTGAAGAGAATAGTGAAAGAAAAGGGTGAGCTCAACTAGCCCAGTAAGAAATATTATGACTAAGATAATGTACAACAAATTATCATTAGTCTTCAATAGGAAAAAATCTGATAAAATATAATAGACAACAAGTTTTAGATCAATAACTGCAGCGGAAAAAACAATCCATTAGAAGAGTCAAGTAGAGCATAAAACCTACTATCTTCTATGATTTAAAAGATTTATCATCAATTTTATTGCTGAGATTCAGCTTAATAAATAATTCACATCATCGAATCATCCCTGCACTATGGGCCAAAGATAATCGTGTTTTCATCAACGATCATGATCATGCCATAAAATAATTCATCTTTGCACCCTTGGCCGAAGAGAATCCATGTCCATAATCATACCAAAAATTGTCCGTCAATGCACTACTACGGGCCAATGAGGACTTTTACCACATCATTTGTAACATTACGGTCATGATTATACCGAATAATCCCTAGTCATAATCATACCAAGTCCATCTATGCACTACAGGCCACAGATGACTTTCAACAGAATATAAACATGAGGATGATGACAATGATATAATAATTTAATTAAACAAGTTCATGGATAAATTTTAAAGATCTATAATTTAATTTATCCAGAAATCAATAACGTCCAAATTGTCAACATGATACTACTTTGTGGAGTAAAATTCAAGAATAATACTCAGTTGGTCATGTTCATCTCAACACCTGTTCATCTTTGCACTACGGGCCAAAGATATTCATCAGGTAATCATTCATCTTTTAGGACTGAGGATGATAAAAAATATCTTAAAGAAAACGAATCCAGTTAGATAAAAGAACAAATATTAGGGATTCGTATTACAGTTTATCTAAGTTCAATAATACTCCGAAATAACCAATTTTGAAGAAGAATTTTAAAATAATGATCAAAACATGGATACAATCAAAAATAGTAACCATAATAGACATCTTGGTCAAAAAGGAAAATTTTCATTTTTCGGTGAATAGTGCCGTATTCGTGAATAGTGTCATATACGTGAATAGTACCGTATATGTGAATAGTAACCCCGACACAAAAAGTTTCAAATTTGATAAAAAGTTCAGACCAATACTTCGGCATAATGATATTGAAAGAAATAATATCATTTACGAAAAAAATAACATCCCTTACCTCAGAATAACCGTACTTCTGACTGAATTTCGGATATAGTGCTGACAGAAACTTGCACTGAATAGCAACTCTCAAAGTATCTAAATAATCACTAAAATACGCTCAAGAATATAGAGAGAGAAAGAGAGAAAACTTATGAATTCTGGTGTGATTTTCAATTCTAACTTAGCCCTCTATTTATAGGAAAATGTTAGCATGCTGAAGCAGACTTGACCTGCAACCTGATGGCTTTACATGCTACTATTCCCACCCACCACATTTGAATAAATATTTCAGCACATTTCTCACCAACCAAAAGTGAGGCCCACCAATTCTAGAATTTTTCACCAAAATGATAAATTCCGAAACTTCAACAATTTCTGAACCAGCCATCTCTTAAAATTCATAACAAATTATACGTTCATTTTTAACGGTTCAAAATTTGTGAAAATATATTCAACTTATATATGAATAACATATCCAAAAATCACAACGATCCAACGGTCGGATTAAAAATTATAACTCACGCAATATAACTCAAAAACACTGGTTTGATTTTTAATACCTCCATTCCGACAAAAATACAGATAAAACACCTCAACATAAACTTCTTCATTTTTAACCACAATAAATATATCCAACATTTATATCCACATAAAATAAATATTTTCTTATCATATAAATCAATAATTAATTATTCACAAATAATATTACAGAATCACAATTATGACAACCAGGCCGTTCCCAGAAAAGAGGGGGCTTTGCAATAAGGATTTCTCCTTACTGGCGCGCAATTAGGTGACCAAACTTCTCTTTAGACAGAACTTTCTAGACATTGCCAATAATGCTATCTAATAATATTATTCAAATAATATGAATTATTGATCTGATAATGGGAAATACTGTGCAGTAACAATTATTGAAACAATAATAATATAAAATATCAACGCAGCAATTATTGAATCAATAAAATAAAATATTAAACAGTTAACTACTATAACAATTATTGAGTAGTGCCTTCTTACGTAAGGATCAATAATTCAAAAATACAGTGCAAAACCGTGTGCTACTGTACAACCACGCATATTACTATATTTTAACCACCAGGTATTCCAACAGTGTTAACAGTAACAACTACGCCGTTATTTATAAAAACTCAAATTTGTCGTTTTCTTCATCCGACAGCTATTCTGTTATGGGGCCCACAAATGGTTGTGCCGTCGTACGAATATTCCCCGACAGAAAGAATATTCCACGACCAAACGAATATTCCCCGACAACAATGAATATTTTATAACCACTTGTTTATTTTGCAAAATTTGCACATTTCACCCGTAGCCAAAATATTATATCAACTTAACACTTTATTATTCACAATAATAATTAGAGGAAATTTTATTTTATTCATTAATAAGTTGGGGTCTTACAACCTCCCCTCCTTATGAAATTTCTTCCCCGAAATTTACGTACGTACCTGATATGCCAAACAGATGGGGATATGTTGACTTCATTTCAGATTCTAACTCTTGAGGTATCTCCTTATACGTTAAATCTTTCGCTATCTCGTCCGGTTCTTAATCAATAATGTGGTTCGGATCATCCATATATTTACGTAACATCGATACGAAATAAACGTTATGAACACGCGACATACTTGGCGTTTATAACGAGTCTATAGGTCGCAGTTCCTACTCGATTGAGGATAGACCAATAAAATCGAGGGTTGAGATTTCCTCTCTTCATCGACTCTTGCTCCTAGAATAACGCCCTCTTGAACCTTCTTCTTTACATTCATCAGCTCTGAGTCTGTAGCTTGAGCGGCTTTAACTTTATCGATTTAAAGTCGGTTCTAATCGTATATTTGATATCTTCACGTAGGTTTGTATATTCGCACTCGTAAATGCATACGATCTTCTGCTCAACGCGTCAGCTACCACGTTCGCTTTTCCCACGATGGTATTAAATGGTATAATCATAATCTTCAACAACTCGAGCCAACATCATAAGCGCATAATACGTTCGTTTTAGGTGAAGAAATATTTTAAGGGTTTTTGAAATGGGTTTTATACTGGGGTCAAATTTAAACGTTGAGCGTAAGTAGAAGAAATAAAAGAATATGTAGAACCAGTATTGAATAAGGTATAAACTTCGCAAGAGTTTATGATTAACTTATCCGTGATAACTTCGTTCGAGTTCCTCGACAAACACTCCTACTTAAACTACCGACTTTGACTTATCTGGGACATCCTTTGGCATCACTATCCCAGCTGGACTTGACTTCACTACAGGACTAAATTGAGCTAGGTGACCTTCTCATCTACAATTGAAACACACTTCGGGTTGCTACGTACAGTTTGGACGGATGTGTCCCTCTTGTCCGCATTTGAAACATACGACCGATGGTCGTTCTTCTTCTTTTGAAACGGGTGCTGGTGTTGATGTCTTTCCATCATTATTGAACCTCCTCTTCTTGAAATTTCCACTTCTATTATCTTGGCCATGATTACCACCGAAGTGGTTACCATTCTTGGCATGATAATTTCCTCCATGATTGTTGTCACCGCTTCGATGACTGCTACCATTAGTATTATCATTTTGTCGGCTGCTTTCTCTTGGTTGGGTTGACACTTTATTACGCTCCAATAACTGAGCCCTATTTACAACATCTGAATACAAACACAATTTGTGAGAAATTAGGTATTGACGTATCTCGGGTTTCAAACCTCTTAGAAACATCCGCGTCATTCTCTCCTCGTTATCAACTAAGTGGGACGCAAACCGGGACAACTCGACAAACTTAGCTTCGTACTGCGACACGGTCATATTGTTTTACTCCAGCTTGATGAATTCCACTTCATTCATGTGACGAATACTTTCGGGAAAGTACTTGTCGTTGAACAAATCTTGGAACTTCTCCTAAGACATCTTGAGTGCGTCAGGCTGGGTACGTTTTACAGATTTCCACCAATGATCTACTTCTTCACGCAACATAAAGGTGGTGAATGGAACCTTTTGCTCCTCTGAGCATTCCAAGACATCAAATATCTTGATGATTTGCTTTATCCATGTCTCTGCCTTAAGTGGTTCTGGCTTTCCCAAAAACTCCGGTGGTCCTAGCTCCTTGAACTGCTTAGCGGTGACCAACCGTGGGTTGCCAGTGTTTCCACGTGCATTATGAACATGAGTCTCTCTCATTTGGTGTTGCATAAATTCTAAAAAGCTCCAAAATGTACCGTCGTTCGTCATTTGGTCGGTGCCATTGTTCACCTGAGGATTGTTGCCTTCCTGATGCACATTATCCTGAGTATTGATCTGTGGTGACTCAATAGTCTCCTATGCTCCATTGCTATTCTCAACATTCTTGGATGTCATTTTCAAATACTGTCACAAAACAAGGGTTAATTGACATGCAACATATTATCCCTATATTCTGACTGACCAAACAAATACCAAATAAACTTAGTCAGGTCATACTTGCGAAGGAATTCCCCGTCTCTCCCCTCCTAGTTCTTGTCTCACATCTCAGCTAGGGATCATATCCCTAAGCTTTAAAACCAACTGTGACGCCCCCAAAATAGGTCCATTTCACCCATTCTGAGTCGCCAAATACATGGTACAGAAATAAATACAACTTCAGTAATACAATTGTCGTGCAGAATACGACAACACATATATTGTGAGTTTGAATACAAATATTGTCTACTAGAGAGTATACAAACTCAAAAGGAGTCCTCATTACAATTATCACACTATTTCACAGAATAGTGAGGACTACTAATGCAACCATCTGGACCGTCAATCCATTCCCTGACTAGTCTCATCTATATTCTCATTTCGTGAAGAGAACAGTGAAAGAAAAGGGTGAGCTCAACTAGCCCAGTAAGAAATAATATGACTAAGATAATGTACAACAAATTATCATTAGTCTTCAACAGGAAAAAATCTGATAAAATATAATAGACAACAAGTTTTAGATCAACAACTGCAGTGGAAAAAGCAATCTATTAGAAGAGTCAAGTAGAGCATAAAACCTACTATCTTCTATGATTTAAAAGATTTATCATCAATTTTATTACTGAGATTCAGCTTAATAAATAATCCACATCATCGAATCATCCCTGAACTACGGGCCAAAGATAATCGTGTTTTCATCAATGGTCATGATCATGCCATAAAATAATTCTTCTTTGCACCCTTGGCCGAAGAGAATCCATGGCCATAATCATACCAAAAATTGTCCATCAATGCACTGCGGGACAATGAGGACTTTTACAACATCATTTGTAGCATTACGGTCATGATTATACCGAATAATCCCTAGTCATAATCATACCAAGTCCATCTATGCACTACAGGCCACAGATGATTTTCAACAGAATATAAACATGAGGATGATGACAATGATATAATAATTCAATTAAACAAGTTCAAGGATAATTTTTAAAGATCTATAATTTAATTTATCCAGAAATCAATAACGTCCAAATTGTCAACATGATACTACTTTGTGGAGAAAAATTTAAGAATAATACTTAGTTGGTCATGTTCATCTCAACACCTGTTCATCTTTGCACTACGGGCCAAAGATATTAATCAGGTAATCATTCATCTTTTAGGATTGAGGATGATGAAAAATATCTTAAAAAAATGAATCTAGTGAGATAAAAGAACAAATATTAGGGATTCGTATTACAGTTTATCCATGTTCAATAATACTCCAAAATAACCAATTTAGAAGAAGAATTCCAAAATAATGATCAAAACATGGATACAATCAAAGATAGTAATCATAATAGACATTTTGGTCAAAAAGAAAAAATTTTATTTTTCGGTGAATAGTGCCGTATTCGTAAATAGTGTCGTATACGTGAATAGTACCGTATACGTGAATAGTAATCCCAACACAAAAAGTTCCAAATTTAATAAAAGTTCAGACCAATACTTCGGCATAATGATATTGAAAGAAATAATATCATTTACGAAGAAAATAACATCCCTTACCTCAGAATAACCGTACTTCTGACTGAATTTCGGATATAGTGCTGACAGAGACTTGCACTGAATAGCAACTCTCAAAGTATCTAAATACTCACTAAAATACGCTCAAGAATATAGAGAGAGAAAGAGAGAAAACTTATGAATTCTGGTGTGATTTTCAATTCTAACTTAGCCCTCTATTTATAGGAAAATGTTAGCACGCCGAAGCAGACTTGACCTGCAACCTGATGGCTTTACATGCTACTATTCCCACTCACCACATTTGAATAAAAAATCTAGCACATTTCTCACCAACCAAAAATGGGGCCCACCAATTCTAGAATTTTTCACCAAAATGATAAATTCCGAAACTTCAACAATTTCTGAACCAGTAATCTCTTAAAATTCATAACAAATCATACGTTCTTTTTTAACCGTTCAAAATTTGTGGACATATACTCAACTTATATATGAATAACATATCTAAAAATCACAACGATCCAACGGTCGGATTAAAAATTATAACTCACGCAATATAACTCAAAAACACTGGTTTGATTTTTAATACCTACATTCTGACAAAAATACTGATAAAACACCTCAACATAAACTCCTTCATTTTTAACCACAATAAATATATCCAACATTAATATCCGCATAAAATAAATATTTTCTTATCATATAAATCAATAATTAATTATTCATAAATAATATTACAGAATCACAATTATGACAACCTGGTCGTTCCCAGGAAAGAGGGGGCTTTCCAATAAGGATTTCTCCTTACTGGTGCGCAATTAGGTGACCAAATCTCTCCTTAAACAGAACTTTCTAGACATTGCCAATAATGTTATCTAATAATATTATTCAAATAATATGAATTAGTGATCTGATAATGGGAAATACTGTGCAGTAACATTTATTGAAACAACAATAATATAAAATATCAACGCAGCAATTATTGAATTAATAAAATAAAATATTGAACAGTAACTACTATAACAATTATTGAGTAGTGTCTTCTTATGTAAGGATCAATAATTCAAAAATACTATATAAAACCGTGTGCTACTATGCAACAACGCGTATTACTATATTTTAACCACCAGGTATTCCAACAGTATTAACGGTAACAACTACGCCATTATTTATAAAAACTTAAATTTGTCATTTTCTTCATCTGACAGTTATTCTATTATGGGGCCCACAAATAGCTGCGCCGTCATACGAATATTCTCCGATAGAAAGAATATTCCACGACCAAACGAATATTCCCCGACAACAATGAATATTTTATAACCACTTGTTTATTTTATAAAATTTGCACATTTCACCCATAACCAAAATATTATATCAACTTAACACCTTATTATTCACAATAATAATTAGAGGAAATTTAATTTTATTCATTAATAAGTTGGGGTCTTACAGTATTTTTGCATATCCGTGCCTACATTACTGGTTTTTAGTGAAAGTGGCGAAATGTGAGCTATGAAGGAAGTTACATTATTCTCAGATTATGCAAAGTCAAAAGAAAGTGCAAAACAGCTGGGACATGTAAGTTTATTAGGCAGTAGATTTATGGATGTTACTCATCTGTTGGATAAATTTTGTTGTCAATCAGGAGCGTTCCTTTCAGTGTAACTCTTTCATATGGCTTTGAGACGGAGTGTAAGACCCCAACTTTTATGAATAAAGATTAATTTTTATTGAAATATATTTTTAAATATTATGGTGTGGATTTGATATAATGTTATAGTTGTGGGTATTATTTACAAATTTGGCAAAGTAAGCAAGTGGTTATATAATATTCGATTGGCCGAGAAATATTCGTTTTAACAGAGAATATTCGTACGACGATACAATCATTGGTGGACCCCACAACAAAAGTATTAGAAAACGACAGAATTATCTTTTTATAAAAATAACGGCGAAAGTTTTACTGTTAAACTGTTGAACTACCCAGTAGTAAAAGTACAATAATACGCGTGGTTGCATAGTAGCACACGGTATTGATTATTGATGCTTACGTGAGAAGTCACTCATTTATACTCAATTATTACTACAGTAATTGCTGCATCATATCTCTCATATTATTGGTTTAATTATTGTCACAGTATCATCTGCATAATATTTTTATATTATTAAATCAATAATTGAGATGACAAAGTTATTCATATTATTATTTGTAATATTAACAATGTTTCGAAGTTCTATCAAGGAGAGGTTTGGTCACCTAATTGCGTGCCAATAAGGAGAAATCCTTATCGGAAAGCCCCCTCTTTCCTGGGAACGACCTGGTTATTAAATATTGTGAGTTATAATATTAATAATGAATAACTTCGTGTTAATTAAAGATGAAATTGATAGTTTCATTGTGTGAAAATTATTAGTGTTAGTGGAAATCGACATTTATTTCGATAATAATTAATGTCTGGAGGTTATATTGACCAATCGGGTAATTCACCAGGTAAATGAGCAATTAATTGCTATTAATTCACATGCTTATAACTATGTGTTCACATGTGTGTACTATTTATTCACATTATTTACTATTAGGAGAGGTGGTGCAAGTTTGATAATACTTGCAAGACTAAATTAAAAATGAAGAAAAAGAGGAAGGTATTATACTGTAAAATTTCGAGCCCCAAAACGTGCAATTATCGAAACTATATTTTCCTATAAATAGAAGCTCATTCTTCTTTCATTCTCACCAATTCACTAAGTCTCACAAGTGCAATTATTATAGAGAGAAATTATAGAGAGAAAGAAGAAGAGAAGTCTGCTACCTCTCTATTCTAGTATCCAGTTTCTTCTAAGGTAAGGGGTATTATTTCTTTCGTATTCATGAAGAGAGTTATTTCCTTTCAATACTCGTAAGGATTGTTATTCCATTCTTTATTATTCTTTTGGAATAACATGTCTGTATAGTCTATCACATGCCTGGTGAATTCTTCTGTTATTTCATTCTTTATTATTCTCTCGGAATAACATGTCAGTGCGGTCTATCGCATGCCTGGTGAATTCTTCTATTATTCCATTCTTTATTATTCTGTTGGAATAACCTATCTGTGCGGTCTATCGCATGCCTGGTGAATTCTTTTGTTATTCCATTCTTTATTATTCTGTTGGAATGACCTATCTACGCGGGCTACCGCATGCATGGTGAATTCTTCTGTTATTCCATTCTTTATTATTTTGTTGGAATAACATGTCTATGTGGATTACCGCATGCATGGTGAATGATCCTTCGTATTCATTCCTTATTAAATTGTGGAAATGATCTGTCTACGTGGATTACCGCATGGCGGGCAAAAATCCATTTGCAGTTTCATATATTCTATTATACTCAGTTGGTTAAAGTTTTGGCTTCTATACTCCATGAAATTAGTAGAATATCCTGGATATTTGCACTTCATCGAGTATCTTTTCATAGAAATATTCTTCTGAGCATTCTTGAATTTTACTCCATAAAGCAGTATCATGTTGACAATTTGGACGTTATTGATTTCTGGATAAATTAGATTATAAATCTTTAAAATTTATATTGAACTTGTTTTATTGAATTATTATGTCATTGTCACCATTCTCATGCTTATATTGTGATGAAAGTCATCGTTAGCTTACGTGCATAGATGGACTTGGTATGATTATGACCAGGGATTATTCGGTATAATCATGACCGTAATGTGAGGAATGATGTGGTGAAAGTCCTCATTGGCCTGTAGTTCTTTGATGGACAGTTGTTGGTATGATTATGACCAGGGATTATCCGGTATAATCATGACCATTGATGATTACATGAATATCCTTGGCTGTGATGCAAGGATGATTCGATTTTATTTATTAAGCTGAGTCTCAGCGATAAAGTTGATGAAAAACTTTTTAAATCATACAAGATAATAGATTTTATGCTCTACTTAACTCTTCTATTATATTCTATCAGTTGTTTTACTGTTGAAGGCTAAGGATAATTTATTCTGCATTATCTTAGTCATAATATTTCTTACTGGCTAGTTGAGCTCACCCTTTCTTTCACTGTTCTCTTCAGGAAATGAGAATATAGCTGGGACGAGTCGGGGAACGGATTGACAGTCCAGATGGTTGTTTTAGTAGTCCTCACTATTCTATAAAATAGTGTGACAATAAATGTAATGAGGACTCCATTGAGTGTGGATATTGTCTAGATGACAATATTCTTATTAAAACTCTTAGATTATGTTTTGTCGTATTTTACACGATTGTTATGTAATTAAGTTGTATTTGAATTTTGTACCATGTATTTGGCGACTCAAGATGGGTGATGTATACCTATTTTGGGGGCGTCACAGTTGGTATCAATGCTTAGGGATATGATCCCTGGCTGAGATGTGAGACAAGAACTAGGAGGGGAGAGACGGGGAATTCCTTCTCTAGTATGACCTACCTAAGTTTATTTGGTATTTAATTGGTCGGTCAGAGTATAGGGATAATATGTGACTTGTTAATTAACCCTTGTTTTGTGGCAGTATCTGAAAATGGCATCCGAAAATGTTGAGATAAGCAATGAAGCACATGAGACAGTTGAGTCACCAACGATCAATACCCAGGATAATGTGCAACAGAAGACAATAATCCTCATGTAAACAATAACACCGATGAAATGGTGAATGATGGGATGTTCAGAGGCTTTATGCAATTCATGCAACATCAGGCGAGAGCGGCTCCTATTCAAAATGCAGGTGGAAGCACTGGCAACTCTCTGACGGTCATCGTTAAACAGTTCAAGGAGCTGGGACCACCGGAGTTTATTGGAGAGCCAAAACCACTTAAGGCAGAGACGTGGATAAAGCAGATCACCAAGATATTTGATGTCTTGGGATGCTCCGAGGAGCAAAAGGTTCCATTTGCCACCTTTATGTTGCGAGGAGAGGCAGATTACTGGTGGGAATCTGTAAAGTGTACTCAACCTGCCGCACTGAAGATGTCTTGGGAGAAATTCGAAGAACTGTTCAACGAAAAGTACTTTTTCGAAAGTATTCGTCACATGAAAGAGGTAGAGTTTATCAAGCTAGAGCAGAACAATATGACCGTGACACCCCCAAATCTGGGTACTTCCACTCCCACATGATTTGGTGTTCATTATACAAACATCACATATCTATCTACCCATAATAAATGCAAACCATGCAATAGATAGAAATAAATCCTCCCCTTATGGGGTTACAACATCTGAATAATAAATACAATCCCAGGTCATACTAACCTTAAACATCTGTGCGAAAGTATAAACAAATAATAAGTCTTAAACAACATCAAGTCTTAATAATAACATTCTTAAAATTTAATAACACGTCTTCATCACTTAATAGCTTTGACCTTGCCTTTGCTAGTAGAAGGCTCATCGATTCTTTCGTTCTTAACTGCAATGTTATTATTACGCAAGAGTGAGCACGATTGTCCACAAGTATAAAAATGAAATAAAAATATATAATAGCATGCGAGTAAATTAAATGCTTCTAAAACATGAAAGCTCAACTTTTGAATCGAGAATGAATAACAAGAAACAAAAGAACTTCTGAGGGTCACAAGACCTTGAACTATGTCCTAGGTTGTCAAGTGTTTATACTTGAAACCTTTAATAGTCATAAGACAATGAACTCTTCTTCTTGTACTTAGGGGGATCATCCCTTAGTGCCATATTGTGCATAATATCTTAACGCTAACGCATAAGTAATCCCCTATACAGGGTTGTTCATCTCAGTTTGACATTAGAGTCCGCACCAAAGGAAGTTTGGTTTGGATAATTCATCAAGGATTCTGAAATTTAGAACGCTTATCAACTATGGACTAGTCGAATTATTAAGGGTTCGCTAGTCTAATAAGATTCACAATAACTGATATTTAAATCGAATAACAATTCCAAGAGATATAAAATAGAATAATTATTGTATAACAACATCATGCTTTGAAAGAATAATATATTTTTGATATAACAAAATGGACTTGATCAATAATAATGAGAATTTGTTCGATGTAAAGAGACAACTTATAACTCATATAATGATAACGAGTAGGGTTAGGAAACTTGCCTCGTGCGTAGATTACACTTTAATTAAACTCGTTCCTTGATTTATATCCTACATATCATTTACATTCATAATACCAGTCAATTATAACGTACTAGTCATCACAAGTTTATTCTTTTGTCTAACTCGAATTCATGACTATACTTGGTCAATTACTACACTTATTGTCAAAATTAAGACTTCACGAACAATAAGCTAACTATGCATTCAATCATTCAATTCACACGTAATTGTGTTATGGACGTGTTAAGAATTTACTTTAACATCTCATTATATGTTTAACCTAATTTTATATTCATTAGGTTGAGTTACTATTACATTTCTATACTTGAACACTTAAAAATTTGCATTTCTAGACATTCTGCTAAGTGGCGCTGCGGCGCCACAGTTATACTTGGTCTTCGTGCTGCGGCGCCGTGGCGCTGTGGCTTGAGACTTGGCGCTGTGGCGTGGTAGTGCTGCGGCGTGAGTTTTAGACCTGAAGTTGGCGTCGCGGCGCGAAACTCAAGTTTCTGAATTTCCAGTTCGCGAAGAACACTAAATCAGGCGAATTTATCCTTACATGGTCACTAAAGTCATCAATTTAAACATACCCATATACTAGAATTCATACATAATCATTACCCAACATTTTTAGAATAATTTAAACCATTAAAACACATAATTACAGAATTAAAACATGAAATTTTCACCGTTCTTGAAGGTTTTGAACATAAATCATAAAATTCAACGCCACGAATTCGTTATAACACCAAATCTATCGATTCAAGTTTTGTTCTCTTCGTTTTAGCATGCATAATCATATACCAGTGTGAGTTTTGCAGAACAATTTATGTTTGACATATTAATTTCACGTATAAGGGCCATATGGCCATATTCTATACTCTGTAAATAACATACGTTATAATATTATGAAACTTATGATATGGTTATATAATATATATAATCAAATATGATATGATACATCTTAACACATGCACAAACCCATAATCATACTCTTTTCCCATTCACAGTGTTTTTAACAAAACGTGAAGCCATTTTATGAAAACTTAAACGACATAAACAGAGTTTTGGGGAAGAAGAGATTATCCTATTATAGATGAATAAGAGTGAAGTCCCTTTTTAGATTCTTCTTCAATATCACAATTTATCCCAACAATTCTCTGATTTCTCTGAAATTCTCTAAGTTCTACTGGAAAGGAAGTACGTAAAAAAAAACTAATAGAGCGCACTTATTAACGTTGAGGTCAGTTACCTATATGTGGTTAACTACTCTTAACTTCCTATAAGACCATGTTTGGCTACCATTTAATTATTACTTCTATTTATTTTAATCAATCTCATATACTATAGTTTACATCAAGTCACACCCCATTCAATTATTTTATTTTATTTAATATAAATAAAATATAATAATTTCTCATTAATTCACATAGTCAAATAATTAAATTCTCATTTATTAATAATGTCAAATTATTAAATCTCTAATTAATTATTAAATTAATTAAAATAACATTAGGCTTATTAAATATTTCTTTTAATTCAATAAGCTCACATAAACACATACATCGAATAATAAAATTCTCCAAATTAATTTAATAAATATAACATATAATTAAATTAATCTACCACAATTTCATCAATTAATTATTTAATCTAATAATTAATTCATCGAAAAATATTTATCTAATTCAATAAATATTAAATTAAATTACAAAATTTCGGTTGTCACATCTTTCCCCCCTTAAAAGGATTCTTTCCCCAAAATCACGACTCAATAATTTCGACCCCGTTACATTCTCCCCCCTTACAAAGATTCTGTCTCCAGAATTGCTTACACAAATTAAGTAAATAAATGAGGATAATTCTTCATCATATTCTCTTCGAGTTTCTACGTAGCTTCTTCAGCGTTGTGGTTCCTCCAAATTACCCTAACAGAAGGTATTACTTTATTTCTTAGAACTTGCTCTTTTTGGTCGACAATTTGAACATGAATTTCTTCGTAAGATAAGTCTTTTTCAAAATGTAGGGGTTCGTATTCAATTACATGCTTGCAATTGGGTTTGTAGGGTCGTAATACAGAAACATGGAAGACATTATGGACATTCTCAAGTGCTGGAGGTAAGGCTACCTCATACGCAACTTCTCCTATTCTTCACAGTACCTCAAATGGTCCAATGAATCTTGGGCTTAATTTTCCTTTCTTTATGAACCTGATCTTTCCTTTCCAAGGAGAGACCTTCAAAAACACATAACTACCCGATTCAAACTCGATATTTTTACGATGTGGATCGGCATATTTCTTCTACCTATCTTGAGCTACTACCAGTCTTGTTCGTCACTTTGACTATTTCTGCTGTCTGCTGTACTAATTCTGGGCCTAGTAATTATCTTTCGCGAACTTCATCCCAATAAAGTGGAGTTCTGCACTTTCTGCCGTATAACGCTTCATAAGGTGGCATGCCAATACTAGCGTGGTAATTGTTGTTGTAGCCGAACTCTACAAGTGGTAGGTGATCGTCCCAATTTCCTTTAAAGTCCATCACACAGCTCTTAGCATATCTTCTAATGTCTGAATCGTTCTCTCGCTCTATCCATCTGTTTGAGGGTGGTATGTTGTACTCATCCTCAGCTGCGTACCCATGCATTCCTGTAGACGTTTCCAGAAGTTCGATGTAAAGCACGGATCCCTATCGAAACAATTGACACCGAAACTCCGTGTCGCAAAACAATCTCTTTCATATATAACCTCACTAACTGATCTAAGTTGAATCTAATTTTGATCGGAAGGAAATGTGCGGATTTCGTCAGTCGGTCAACGATAACCCATACTGCGTCGTAGCCTTTCTGAGTCGTCGGAAGGCCAACCACGAAGTCCATTGTAATATGTTCCCATTTCCTTTCTGGGATCTCCAACGGTTGTAGTAACCCACTTGGTCTCTGATGTTCTTCTTTTACTTTCTGACAGGTCAGACACTTGGCAACACATTCTGCAACATCACGTTTCAAATTCGGCCACCAAAAGTGTTGTCGAAGATCTTGATACATCTTGGTACTACCAGGGTGAATCGAATATCGTGAGCTATGAGCCTCGCTCAAAATGTCTTCCTTAATCTCTGGTACTGGCGGTACCCAAATTCTGTTCTCGAATCTTAGTATTCCTTTCTTATCCATCTTAAATCTCGGTTCAGATCCTTCAGATATCTTCCTTATCACCTTTTTGCATTCATCGTCCTGAAGTTGAGCCTCCTTAACTTTATCCAGTAGGGTTGTACCAGATTGCATCTGAAACAGTTTCTCATCTATTTCCATAGAATAATTCACTTTTAACTCCAACTTCTCCATTACTGAAATCAATTCCTTCTGAGCGGTCAACATCATCAACTTCTCCCGACCCTTTCTACTTAAGGCGTCGGCAACCACGTTTGCCTTACCCGGATGGTATAAAATCTCACAATCGTAGTCCTTAATTAATTCTAACAACCTTCTTTGGCGCATATTCAGTTCTTTCTGTGTAAAAATATATTTCAGACTCTTGTGGTCTGTATATATTTCAGACTTCTCCCCGTAGAGATAGTGCCTCCAGATTGTCAAAGCGAAAACCACTGCAGCTAACTCCAAGTCGTGGGTCGGATACCCCTTTTCATAATCTTTTAGTTGTCGTGACGCATACGCAATAACTTTACCGTTCTGCATAAGCACACAGCCAAGTCCCTTATGCGACGCATCACTATAAACCATAAAATTTCCTGTATCGTCCGGAAGAGACAACACAGGTGCTGCACTCAACCTCTTCTTCAATTCTTGAAAGCTTTCCTCACACTTCTCCGTCCAAACAAATTTCACAGCTTTTCTAGTCAAATTCGTCAACGGAGTTGCGATCTTGGAAAAACCCTGAATGAATCTTCTGTAATAACCTGCCAATCCAAGGAAACTTCTTACTTTCAATGGCGTCTTCGGTTAATCCCAGTTAATCACAGCTTCGACTTTGGAGGGATCTACTGAAATTCCTTTTTTATCGATCACGTGACTAAGAAATTGCACTCGCTCGATTCAAAATTCGTATTTCGAAAACTTGGCATACAACTTCTCTTTTCTCAACACTTCCAACGTTAATCTCAAATACTCTTCATGTTCTTTCTTGGTTTTTCAATATACCAAAATATCATCTGTAAATACCACTACGAACTTGTCCAAAAATGGCTTGAACACACCATTCATTAGTCCCATAAATGCTGCAGGAGCATTCATTAAACCAAACGACATTACTAAAAATTCGTAGTGACCATATCATGTTCTGAACGATGTCTTCGGTACATCGTCTGGTCTCACCTTCAGTTGATGATAACTACTCCTCAAATCTATCTTGAAAAAATATTTTGCTCCTCTCAATTGATCAAACAGATCATCGATCCTCGGTATTGGATATCTATTCTTAATTGTAACCTTATTCAGTTCTCTATAATCAATGCAAAGCCGCATCGTTCTGTCCTTCTTCTTTACAAACAACACCGGCGCTCCCCACGGCGATACACTCGGTTGAATGTACTTCTTGTCCAGTAATTTTTGTAGTTGTACCATCAATTCTTTCATTTTTACTGATGCCATTCGGTACGGTGCCTTCGATATTGGAATTGTTCCTGGTGTCAAATCGATCACAAATTCAACCTCTCTATCTGGCGAAAGTCCTGGAAAATAGTCTGGAAATACGTCGGTGAAGTCTCTCACTACTGGTATCTCCTCTACTTTTGGATTCTCTTTATGACTGTCGATTATGTAAGCTAAATATCTTACACATCCTTGTCATAACAACTTCCTGGCCTGCATCATCGTCAGATAACTCGCTTGTCTAGGCGACTTGCTACCATAAAACATAATCTTTGACGGAGTCATAAGGTTAATACGCTTCTTATGGCAATCAATTACCGTCCCGTAATTGAATAACCAGTCCATTCCCAAGATAATGTCAAATTCCCCAAGTCAAATAGGGATAAGATCTACGTTCATGATATTACCCTTAATATCCACTCTACAGTTCTTATGCACGTACTTAATAGGATTATATGTCTATTCGCGATTTCTATGTTCATGGGGTATTCTAACTCATCCTTTGGCAATTCTAAACTCTTAGCAAAGTCATCGGATATAAATGAGCAAGTAGCACCCGAATCAAATAATATGTAAGCATTAACTCTATTGATCGAAATGATATCTGACACCACATCACGTGACTGCACTGCATCCTGCACCATCATATTGAAGGTCCTGGCGGTTGGTCGATTGGTTGCGGTTGGTCCTATGATGGTCAGAGCGCTTCCACTACTATTTCCCCGGTTTCCTCCTGATCCTACCCCTCCAGATCCTTTCTTAGGACAGTCTCTTGCCAAATGATCCTTTGAATCACAAGTGAAGCAGGCACCTTTCTTTGGGTTAGGATAGTTAGGTGCTATGTGGCCTTCCTGACCACAATTGTAGCACACACTTTTACCCTTCAAACACACTCCCAAATGAGCTTTTCCGCAGGTCGGGCACGCTTCAATCATTTTCTTCTGACCTCCTTGTTGGTTTTCGATTGATGTGTTGTCAGACCACCTTCTCTTCTGATTATTATTACCTCCTCCCGTATTACTTCCACTAGCCTTGTTATTTCCATCACTTTCATTCTTCTTCTTCCTCTGATCCTGATTATATTTGGTTATCGCATCGCTTCCACCTTCAGCGAGTATGGCTTTCTTTAGTACCCCGGCGAATGTCTTCAACTAAAACATTCACACCTTACTATACAACCACGGCATCAGTCCTTGTTCGAACCTTCTTGCTTTTCTCTCGCCCGTGTGCACTTGATATGTGGCGAACCTTGCCAATTCGTTGAATCTAGCTGCATAATCTGGTATGAACATATTCCCCTGCTTCAATTCCAGAAACTGAACCTCCAATTGGTTCTACGAGGTAGTCAAAAAATACATCTCGAAAAATATCTCCTTGAACCTCTCCCAGGTAATCATACCTTCTCCTCCATGGACCTTGTTTGCTTGCCACCAAAAACTAGCTTTAGATTTCAGCATAAACGTTGCAAAAGCGGTCTTATGGTCCTCTCTGACTCTTACTACCTCAAAAACCTTCTCCGTCTCCATAACCCAAGTTTGAGCTTCGATCGGGTTCATGGAGCCTTTAAATTCTGGCGGTCCCACCGCCTTGAAATCTTTGAACGTTGTATTAGGTGGAGCTTGAGGTTGATTATTCATTGCTCCAGCTAGTAAGTTTACTAATTGTTGAACGGGATTAACATTGGCGTTATTGTTGTTATTCATTGACTCTTCCTGAGCTGGTTGACGGTTTTGTCTTCTTCTCGGCGGCATATTTCTATAAAAATATATGCTTATTAAATCTTTATTTATTTCTCGAAATAGTTAAGGCTTAACTCAACAATTTAACATAATCACTTAACACATTATCTCAAACAACTTGATATATTTATTTAAATCAAAAGTTTTAACATCAAACGATAGCATCACTGCTATTTACATCAACTATCCTGAGATAAAGAATCTACAGGATTTAAAACATTAAAATATTCATTCGTTCATGAACACGTATGAATTTACGTCTAAAAACCAAATAAGTTTTTGACATAATTAAACAAATACTATCACTGCCTGTTAAGGCGCCGAAAAGCCTTGCTACGTTCCTCTTCCATGATACGAGACATCGTTCTGCGATCCAACATGTACGATGGTAGACCTTCAAACTGGATTGGGTAACTCAAAACTTGATCCTGGGCTTCATCCATTGCATTATTAAGTGTAGAGTATATCTCCCCAAGCTTAGCCTTCTTTACACGACAATCCCTTTCTGCAAGATCAGCACGACGTGATTATCTTACCCAGCCCTCCTCTACTATGATCAGCCTCTCTGAGCTTTCCTTCAGTTCCTTCTTTAACTTCTCTATTTCTTCGGACTTCTCCTCGGTTTGACCCTTCTCATAAACCAATTCCCACTCCTTGTTTCCCACACGTGTGTAAAGAGTCACAATCTCCCTATCCTTCTGCTCGATAGTAATCTGCTGAATAATCGTCCGCTCAGTCAAATCCTGGACAGTGTCACTTAACTCTACATTACGGTCATATAGCTCATCGTACATCTCAGCATCAATGGAGTTCGGTGGGAACTCCTCTTCTTCCTCTTCCTCTTCCTCCTCAGGATCCTCCTCTGGATCAGTCTCAGGCTCATGCTCCTGACCAACAACAGTGATCAACGGAGATGGCTCCCTCTGTATTAACTTCTCCCTGACAACATGAATGTCTCGGGGGTCCTCCTCAATAGGCATTCGGGATTCCTCCTCCCCAGCTCGACTAGCTCCTCCAACATCTGACATCCTGACAACATATTTTTAAGTTTTAGTTACTAAGTCGTACTAGTGAGCACATAATGAAACACATAAACACATAGAGTCTTTTATTATCTTCAATAAATTAAGAAATTCATCTCTTAGAACTCGATAAGAGTTTTTCCTCACTATGTTCTTCCTATAAGGCTATTACCTAAGATTGTTCCCCCACCTAAGGTTCATAACCTACGGCTCTGATACCAACCTGTGACACCCCCAAATCTGGGTACTTCCATTCTCACATGATTTGGTATTCACTATACAAACATCACATATCTATCTACCCATAATAAATGTAAATCATGCAATAGATAGAAATAAATCCTCCCCTTATGGGGTTACAACATCTGAATAATACATACAATCTCAGGTCATACTAACCTTAAACATCTGTGCGGAAGCATAAACAAATAATAAGTCTTAAACAACATCAAGTCTTGACAATAACATTCTTAAAATTTAATAACACGTCTTCATCACTTAATAGCTTTGCCCTTGCCTTTGCTAGTAGAAGGCTCATCGGTTCTTTCGTTCTTAACTGCAATGTTATTATTACGCAAGAGTGAGCACGATTGCCCACAAGTATAAAAATGAAATAATAATATATAATAACATTTGAGTAAATTAAAGGCTTTTAAAACATGAAAGCTCAGCTTTTGAATCAAGAATGAATAACAAGAAACAAAAGAACTTCTGAGGGTCACAAGACCTTGAACTATGTCCTAGGTTGTCAATTGTTTATACTTAAAACCTTTAATAGTCATAAGACTATGGACTCTTCTTCTCGTACTTAGGGGGATCAACCCTTAGTACCATATTATGCACAATATCTTAATGCTAACGCATAAGTAATCCCCTATACAGGGTTGTTCATCTCAGTTTGACATTAGAGTCCGCATCAAAGGAAGTTTGATTTGGATAATTCATCAAGGGTTCTGAAATTTAGAACGCTTATCAACTATGGACTAGTTGAATCATTAAGGGTTTGCTAGTCTAACAAGATTCACAATAACTGTAATTTAAATCGAATAACAATTTCAAGAGATATACAATAGAATAATTATTGTATAACAAAATCATGCTTTGAAAGAATAATATATTTTTGATATAACAAAATGGACTTGATCAATAATAATAGAAATTTGCTCGATGTAAAGAGACAACTTATAACTCATATAATGATAACGAGTAGGGTTAGGAAACTTGCCTCGTGCGTAGATTACACTTTAATTAAACTCGTTCTGTAACAATCTAGATTTTTATCCAAATATTTAAATATTTATTAATTTAAATAAATATTTATTGGGTGTGTTTATTATTGGATAAATAATTGTTCAATTAGATTGATTTGATTTAGTTAATTATTTAGTTGTTAAATAATTAATATGTGGATTGAGTTATGTGATTAAGTAAATTATTTAATAAATTGTTATTAAATAAAGTATGACAAATAACTATGTTATAAAAAGTTATTAAAATAAATTAAAGTAATTTTAATTTGTTTTTGCCAAACAAGGTAAATTGTTATTAAATAAAGTGTGACAAATAACTATATTATAAAGAGTTATTAAAATAAATTAAAGTAATTTTAGTTTGGTTTTTGCCAAACAAGGCTTACGTATATTAATCCTTTAATTTTAAATGATTTTCCAAACAAAGCCGTATGGCTTTTGGTTTTAATTTTTGAATTATTGTTATATAAATATAATACGTATAATATATATAATAGTTTTATAACTGATAATTTAATAAGGGGTAATTAGTATACGACGGTTTCAAAAATGTTTTGGAAAGCGTACGTTGATTTGTTTTAAGTTTTAGCTATAGCCTGTTGTCTGTATTGTCTAAACCTAAGCCTAAGAAAAACGAAGAAAAGTGTCTAAGAATTTGTGACTGAGAGAGAAGGTTCTGTGTTCGTCAAAAGCTATTCTCAATGAAAGGTTTTCTAAAAGCAACAAAAAGGTATGTGTTATAATCTTAACATAGGTTTTATAGTATAACTATTTAGCCTCTATGTTTCTTGAAACTCAACTTCACTATATATGAGTTTTTACAAAGGTTGTTTGTAAATCATGTTTATGTAATTGATTTTGAAATCCTGAATAATTATAATTGTAATTGATACAACTAGCATATATATATATATATATATATATATATATATATATATATATGTGTGTGTATGTATGTATATGTGTTGCATTCTAAATTAAGTTCATTGAGAAAGAGAACTTGGTTTTACAGTGAAAAATAAATATACGAATATATGTTTTGCATGATAACAAAAAATTCGTGTATGATAGTTATGAAGTTGAAGGTCATGTATGTTTATTTGGTATGAATTTTAGTAAAATCGTAGTCTAAAGGAATCAAATTGGTTACAACCATGGAATTATAGTTTACTGTATTTTATATATCAATAATGGAGTTTTGATTTTTAAAATAGTATTTTTAAAGATTTAGTTTCCTAATATTGTTGATTAGTTGTGTTAAAACTAGTATATGCATATTGGGTAGTGTGTATATGTGTAATTTATATAAGTTAGCATGTTAATTTAGATGTTAGCTGTGTTAAATAGACAGATATTAGTTGTTCTATTCTCCTATGGTTGGGTTCTGCAAGTTTCGGCACCCCAGCGCCGAAATTCGCGCCTCAGCGCCAAATTTCTAGCTTCGGCGCCACTGGCTAGCTTAGAATTAGCACCCCAACACTGGAATTCGTGCCCCAGCGCCACTGTCTCGCGCCCCAGCGCTGGAAAAGTGGTCTGGGTTAGACAGTTTTGACCTCCTGTAGTAAAATAGCAATAACTTCCTCGTACGAACTCCGATTGAGGTAAGTCAAGATGATCCAGAACGAGGACGAGCAGCCCTACAACTTTCGTTCTTTAAGTTGTTCAATTTGAGGTCATTAGGATGGGTCAAAATGGTCATCTTTAGGACTATTATGTTTTCAGAGGCAATCGGAGGGCATGCACATATGCATGTGTAGTGCTCTTGACCATAAAAGATAATGTCTTAAGTTACAAAATATGAATAACAGTAAATATAATGATGCTTAACATTAATATATGATGTATTAGATAAGTTATAGAAGCATAGTAAGCATACACAAGAGAGGCAAATCGGGCGTGTGACGAATGAACGTCGAAACGTCGTGCCAAGTGTTAATGAACTTAAAAAGTGTCTCAATTCAATTGAAATGAATATTATAAGATATGGAGTGGATTTAATATAAAGCCAATAAGTAGTCCTAGCAAGACTTAAGCACTTGAATGAACTGCGAATATGAAATACAGTGAGATATAAGTTGAAAGTTAACACAATTAAGTTGAACATTGTGTATTTATGATAGGAAGGGTTATGAGACGTAGAGTAGAGTTTACATTACAATTACTATGTGTTGTTATGTGACTAATATCTGATGTGTATGATTATATAATTGCGTAGGGCACGTGAAGTGCAGATACTGTAAGCTGTTAAACTGTTATTGGTAAACAACGATCAATGCAAGTCTTTCGGTTCCTATTTTCTACGTGGACTTGATGAACTGTTTTAAATTGCATGACATGTGATATGTGTTATAAGCAAGCATAATATATTATACATGTTGTATCATGAAATGTTAAAGTCAATCTATGACTACAGTGTTTTGGTTAAATAATGATGATTGAGTAAGGAACTCAATTTTTATATTTGTTATGTGAATTAAAAGCATGTATGCCATGTTACTTTAATTATTATGATATGTATGTTGAGCATATTATTATGTACTATATGATGCATGAAAACTGTTAGAGTTTGCTGGCTGTTGAGCTCACTCTTGCAAATAACCACTTTTGCAAGTCAAGGAATTAAGGTAAGGATATGTGCTAAGTGAGTTATAGAGATTTATATTCACGAAAATTACTTATGTTTTATGAGAAATGTATGTAAGATTTTGAATGTAAATGTTGTTAAATTGTAAATTGAGCTATCCAGTGTATATAGATATCTATTTATGATGTAAGACTTTGTATAGTCATTTTATTGTAACGATTCATGATATATATTTGAATCGAAGAGATGTAATGTAAAAATTGCGATTTAGGGCAATAAAGAAGAAAATGTACAAAAGTTTTAAATATTCCGTAATATTAGTGATTTTTAATATCGAATAATGATGTAAATTAGAGGTTGAATGTATGGTTAACGACCAAAGTCGAGATTTAAATTGTATGGATTTTTGGGTCGTTACAGTTGGTATCAAAGCCATAGGTTATAAACTTTAGGTAGGAGTACCGTAGGCTATAACCTTAAAGAAGGAAGGTGAAGATAATGAAAGAATAAGCTCAAATAGAGTTTGAACAATAAGAAGTAATTTAAGAAATGTATAAAGGAGGGATTAAAACTTGCATGAAATGATTCAAAGAAGAATCTCACAGAATTATAAGGAATATGAATATGGGGTTATCCAACTCCAATAATAATAATAAATAGACAGTGTCTATAAAAAGAGAGTGATAAAGAAGTTAAGAATAGAGAGTCATATTTAAGTATGGTATAATTGTACTCTTTAGTAGTTGATGTACGATATCTGGGCTAAATGATTCCTTCATAGAGCGGAGGTATATACGAACTAGCAACTCGACCTAGTTTGTTGGTTGTTTTGGGAAATCACTCAGCGTACCATATTAAAAT
The DNA here is from genome assembly GCA_016801055.1 of Panax notoginseng. Classification (NCBI taxonomy): domain Eukaryota; kingdom Viridiplantae; phylum Streptophyta; class Magnoliopsida; order Apiales; family Araliaceae; genus Panax; species Panax notoginseng. Next base: position 148,248,771 of record CM029013.1, on the reverse strand, counting down.
TGTTAGAGACTCGATGTGTACCAAGTGTGTAACTCTAATGAAATGTTGAGCGATGTAAATGAAGTTAGAATTCTTAATGGAAGAATTGTTATATAAACAAGAAGATTTAAAGAAGAATCTTGAAGAGATATAAAGATAAGAAATGAGAGTTTCCTAACTCCAATAGCCAAGATAATGAATAATGTCGAAAATGATGAGAAAGGGAAAGAATGAGGATCGTAAAACAAAACGATCACGAGTTAAGAAAATAATTTTAAAGGAGATGATTATAGAATAAGATCACGACGTGTTCTGTTTAAGTTATAGAAGAAAGATGGTCTGTAATATTTCAATGATTATAGCTTGATACTATGAAGATATTGTACTATGGATAGTACGAGATAAACTCATGAGGAGTTATAGATAATGTGATACGAGGAATTTGTATTGAGCAAAGAGCATGTTATGAGTAAGATAGAGTTAGGTGGGTTTTCAATTGAAGACTCATGTGATGATTGAGTTGTACAAACCTTTATATGGGCGAGGGTTTTGTGCTTGCACTCAGTTTATCCCATTGATAATCATCGAAAAGTTTGTGTCGCGCTATTTGCTATATGTCTGATGAGAAGGTGATTCTTTTCTCATGTGTATAACAAATAGGTAGAGTTTAGTTAGAGAATATTACAAGGTTAAGTGCGAGTTCTTAAAACTCATACTTATGGTAGGTTCGTGACTTATAATTATATGGTATGTTTTTGAACCCCTCAGCGAATGGACGCCTATGGTTTGACTAGGATAAGTTCTTAAACTCATATGATTGTGGCAAGTTCCTAAACTCATAACGTGTGGTAAGTTTGACGAACTGGGTATAGCTAAGTGTGAATGGAGTATTGAAGATGATAGGAATAGATAGACCTATTAAGCAATGGATCATTATAGAAAGTGGATTTGATGGTGGAAGCATATGTATTCTATATCTATTAGCTATGCTAGACTTTCGAAATTTATTGACTTCGTGCTGATGTTTACACTTTTATTTTCTTGAAAAACATTGGATCAGATGATGGAACCAATGAGTTTTAACAACAAAACTGTTATTCGTATGTCTATGCTAATTACTTCGGCTAGACAAAAATGATTTGCAATATATCAAAATATTTTATATATCATTAATGCATTATGTAACTTGGTGCAAAGATGATAAAAACGATGGAGTCATCAATGTAGTATTACCTAGTGTTGGATGTGATCTAAGAATCGTCAACCCACTATGGTATGATGTAGTATGATAAAATCACCAAATGACGGAATCCTCAATGGACTGTAAATATAGTGCGGTATCATGTCGTCATAAAAAAAAGATTTTTGAGATTTATTTAAGATATGAGAATACATATGTATGTATATATATGTATATTTCGGTTGATGTCTGAATTGTTATAGACGTCTATGCTATTTGATTCAGCTAGACAAATATTGAAAGATGTTCATGAAATTCAAACGTTCATTGAAAAGTTATGCCAAACCAAATTATTTTGGTGCGGATTCAGATGTTGAAAAGCTGAGGTGAACAACCCTATTATTAGGGTTTGCACTTAGTTTTATACTTTGTGCTGAAATATTTGTGCACAATACATTGTACGAAGGGCTTATCACCCTAAGTACCGAGCGTAACACATATAGTCGTTACAAAACACTACGTTGCAGCCTAACGTAGTGGTACAATAGGCTGGCCACCTAATGTAGGAGTGGGGGGTGTTTCCAGTCTTTGTAATTGATAAACATTCTGCCAAAGAGGGTTTAAAGTGTGAAGAACCGGGGGTGAAGCACTATTAAACCTAGAGAATAGAGTTCACGGACTTGTGACCCCTTAACATTATTTGGATTCTTTTAAAATCATGAGTTATTCATACTACTTCCCAATTATTGAACAATTGTGGAAGATTCTTGTTATTCTGCAAGATGAAAGTGAAAAAGGAAAGTATTCCTTAGAAAGAAGTAAGTCGTAGAATGCGACACTGAATGATGAATAAGTGAGAAAAGAGATTTTGAAGTGAGAAGGATATGAGTTATCAAAGAATAATGTAAAACTTTTAATAGAAAAGTTAATAATTGTAAAATGATCTTTGTGGAAGAAGTGGTTATAGAACTTAAGGAATGAATATAGTATTAACGTAAAATCTACTTTGATAGATTGAAAGAATAAATATTAATTGATAAAATTTCGAGGACAAAATTCTTAGAAGAAAGGGTGAATGTAATATCCCGAGTATTGATGATAACGATCCTTAGAAAAAGAAATGAATGGTTTAAAAGATATATAATACTCAAAATATAATTGAGTTCAAATGAAAGTTATGAAATGAAACCTAGAATTTGTTAGGTAATGAATGTAGTAGGAAATATAAAATCTATATTTAGATAAAATGATGAAAGATTTTTCTGAGTTATTTGTTTAATTTGTGTCTTCGATTCTAGGGACAGAATCTTTGTAACTAGGGAAGATTGTAACGAATGAGTGGCTTGAGTTGTGATTCTGAGGACAGAATCCTTGTAAGGAAGGAATGATGTAACAATCCAGATTTTTATCCAAATATTTAAATATTTATTGATTTAAATAAATATTTATTGGATGTGTTTATTATTGGATAAATAATTGTTCAATTAGATAGATTTGATTTAGTTAATTATTTAGTTGTTAAATAATTACTATGTGGATTGAGTTATGTGATTAAGTGAATTATTTAATAAATTGTTATTAAATAAAGTATGACAAATAACTATGTTATAAAAAGTTATTAAAATAAATTAAAGTAGTTTTAATTTGGTTTTTGCCAAACAAGGTAAATTGTTATTAAATAAAGTGTGACAAATAACTATATTATAAAGAGTTATTAAAATAAATTAAAGTAATTTTAGTTTGGTTTTTGCCAAACAAGGCTTACGTATATTAATCCTTTAATTTTAAATGATTTGCCAAACAAAGCCGTATGGCTTTTGGTTTTAATTTTTGAATTATTGTTATATAAATATAATACGTATAATATATATAATAGTTTTATAACTGATAATTTAATAAGGGGTAATTAGTATACGACGGTTTCAAAAACGTTTTGGAAAGCGTACGTTGATTTGTTTTAAGTTTTAGCTATAGCCTGTTGTCTGTATTGTCTAAACCTAAGCCTAAGAAAAACTACAGAGAAAGAAAAACGAAGAAAAGTGTCTGAGAATTTGTGACTGAGAGAGAAGATTCTGTGTTCGTCAAAAGATATTCTCAATGAAAGGTTTTCTAAAAGCAACAAAAAGGTATGTGTTATAATCTTAACATAGGTTTTATAGTATAACTATTTAGCCCCTGTGTTTCTTGAAACTCAACTTCACTGTATATGAGTTTTTACAAAGGTTATTTGTAAATCATGTTTATGTAATTGATTTTGAAATCCTGAGTAATTATAATTGTAATTGATACAACGAGCATATATATATATATATATATATATATATATATATATATATATATATATATATATGTATATGTGTTGCATTCTAAATTAAGTTCATTGAGAAAGAGAACTTGGGTTTACAATGAAAAATAAATATACGAATATATGTTTTGCATGGTAACAAAAAATTCGTGTATGCTAGTTATGAAGTTGAAGGTCATGTATGTTTATTTGGTATGAATTTCAGTAAAATCATAGTCTAAAGGAATCAAATTGGTTATAACCATGGAATTACAGTTTACTGTATTTTATATATCGATAATGGAGTTTTGGTTTTTAAAATAGTGTTTTTAAAGATTTAGTTTCCTAGTATTGTTGATTAGTTGTGTTAAAACTAGTATATGAATGTTGGGTAGTGTGTATATGTGTAATTTATATAAGTTAGCATGTTAATTTAGATGTTAGCAGCGTTAAATAGACAGATATTAGTTGTTCTGTTCTCCTATGGTTGGGTTCTGCAAGTTTCGGCACCCCAGCGCCGAAATTCGCGCCTTAGCGCCAAATTTCGCGCTCCGACGCCACTGGATAGCTTAGAATTAGGCCCCAGCGCTGGAATTCGCGCCCCAGCACCACTGTCTCGCGCCCCAGCGCTGGAAAAGTGGTCTGGGTTGGACAGTTTTGACCTCCTGTAGTAAAATTGTAATAACTTCCTCGTACGAACTCTGATTGAAGTGATTCAAGATGATCCAGAACGAAGACGAGCAGACCTACAACTTTCGTTCTTTAAGTTTTTCAATTTGAGGTCATTATGATGGGTCAAAATGGTCATCTTTAGGACTATTGTGTTTTCATAGGCAATCGGAGGGCATGCACATATGCATGTGTAGTGCTCTTGACCATAAAAGATGATGTCTTAAGTTACAAAACATGAATAATAGTAAATATAATGATGCTTAACATTAATATATGATGTATTAGATGAGTTATAGATGCATAGTAAGCATACACAAGAGAGGCAAATCAGGCGTGTGACGAATGAACGTCGAAACGTCGTGCCAAGTGTTAATGAACTTAAAAAGTGTTTCAATTCAATTGAAATGAATATTATAATATATAGAGTGGATTTAATATAAAGCCAATAAGTAGTCCTAGCAAGACTTAAGCACTTGAATGAACTGCGAATATGAAATAAAGTGAGATATAAGTTGAAAGTTAACACAATTAAGTTGAACATTGTGTATTTATGATAGGAAGGGTTATGAGACGTAGAGTAGAGTTTATATTACAATTACTACGTGTTGTTATGTGACTAATATCTGATATTGCGTAGGGCACGTGAAGTGCAGATAGCTGTAAGCTGTTAAACTGTTATTGGTAAACAACGATCAAGGCAAGTCTTTCGGTTCCTATTTTCTACGTGGACTTGATGAACTGTTTTAAATTGCATGACATGTGATATGTGTTATAAGCAAGCATAATATATTATACATATTGTATCATAAAATGTTAAAGTCAATCTATGACTACAGTATTTTGGTTAAATAATGATAATTGAGTAAGGAACTCAATTTTTATGTTTGTTATGTGAATTAAAAGCATGTATGCCATGTTACTTTAATTATTATGATATGTATGTTGAGCATATTATTATGTACTATATGATGCATGAAAACTGTTAGATTTTGCTGGGCTGTCGAGCTCACTCTTGCAAATAACCACTTTTGCAAGTCAAGGAATTAAGGTAAGGATATGTGCTAAGTGACTTATAGAGATCTATATTCACGAAAATTACTTATGTTTTATGAGAAATGTATGTAAGATTTTGAATGTAAATGTTGTTAAATTATAAATTGAGCTATCCAGTGTATATGGATATCTATTTATGATGTAAGAATTTGTATAGTCAGTTTATTGTAACGATTCATGATATATATTTGAATCGAAGTGATGTAATGTAAAGGTTGCAATTTATGGCAATATAGAAGAAAATGTACAAAAGTTTTAAATATTCCGTAATTTTAGTGATTTTTAATATCGAATAATGATGTAAATTAGACGTTGAATGTATGGTTAACGACCGAAGTCGAGATTTAAATTGTATGGATTTTGGGGTCGTTACAGTTGGTATCAAAGCCGTAGGTTATAAACTTTAGGTAGGAGTACCGTAGGCTATAACTTTAAAGAAGGAAGGTGAAGATAATGAAAGAATAAGCTCAAATAGAGTTTGAACAATAAGAAGTAATTTAAGAAATGTATAAAGAAGGGATTAAAACTTGCATGAAATGATTCAAAGAAGAATCTCACAGAATTATAAGGAATATGAATGTGGGGTTATCCAACTCCAATAATAATAATAAATAGACAGTGTTTATAAAAAGAGAGTGATAAAGAAGTTAAGAATAGAGAGTCATATTTAAGTATGGTATAATTGTACTCTTTAGTAGTTGATGTATGGTATCTGGGCTAAACGATTTCTTCATAGAGCGGAGGTATATATGAACTAGCAACTCGACCTAGTTTGTTGGTTGTTTTGTGGGAAACTACTCAGTGTACCATATTAAAACTGTTAGAGACTCGATGTGTACCAAGTGTGTAACTCTAATGAAATGTTGAGCGATGTAAATGAAGTTAGAATTCTTAATAGAAGAATTGTTATATAAACAAGAAGATTCAAAGAAGAATTTTGAAGAGATATAAAGATAAGAAATGAGAGTTTCCTAACTCCAATAGCCAAGATAATGAATATGTCGAAAATGATGAAAAATGGAAAGAATGAGGATCGTAAAACAAAACGATCACGAGTTAAGAAAAGAATTTTAAAGGAGATGATTATAGAATAAGATCACGACGTGATCTGTTTAAGTTATAGAAGAAAGATGGTCTATAATGTTTGAATGATTATAGCTTGATACTATGAAGATATTGTACTATGGATAGTACGGGATAAACTCATGAGGAGTTATAGATAATGTGATACGAGGAATTTGTATCGAGCAAAGAGCAAGTTATGAGTAAGATAGAGTTAGGTCGGTTTTCAATTGAAGACTCATGTGATGACTGAGTTGTACAAACCTTTGTATGGGCGAGGGTTTTGTGCTTGCACTCAGTTTATCCCATTGATAATTGTGACGCCCCCAAAATTAGTTATACATCACCCATCTTAGGTCGCCAGATACATGGTACTGAATTCAAATACATCTTACTAATACAATTGTCGTGTACAACACGACAAAACATAAACTGTAAGTTTGAATACAAATATTGTGTACTAGAGATTATACAAACTCAAAAGGAGTCCTAATTACAATTATTATCACACTATTTCACAGAATAGTGAGGACTACTAATGCTATTCTTTGGACCATCACTCCGTTCCCCGACTCGCCCCAGCTATATTCTCATTTCCTAAAGAGAACAATGAAAGCAAAAGGGTGAGCTCAACTAGCCCAGTAAGAAATATTATGACTAAGATAATGCAAAATAAATTATCATTAGTCTCCAACAATGTTAAACTGATAAAATACAATAGACATCAAGTTTAACTGCAGCGGAACAAGCAATCCATTAAAAGAGTCAAGTAGAAAATAAAATCTACTATCTTTTATGATTTAAAAGGTTTTTCATGACTTTTATCGCTAGGACTCAGCTTAATAAATAATTCACATCATCGAATCACCCCTGCACCACGTCCAAGGATATGCTTTAGTATCACGACCACGAATTATCCATGCACTACGGCTAAAGATAATCATGTTTTCATCAACGGTCCTGATCATGCCATAAAACAATTCATCTTTGCACTACGGCCAAAGAGAATACATAGCCATAATCATACCAAAAACTGTCCATCAATGCACTACGGCAAATGAGGATTTTTACCACATCACTTGTAACATTACGGTCATGATTACACCGAATAATCCCTGGTCATAATCATACCAAGTCCATCTATGCACTACAGGCCACAGATGACTTTCAACAAAATATAAACATGAGGATGATGACAATGATATAAGAATTCAATAAAACAAGTTTAAGAATTAATTTATCCAGGAATTAACAACGTCCAAATTGTCAATATGATACTGCTTTGTGGAGTAAAATTCAAAAATTCTCAGAATAATATTTCCATGAAAAGATACTAGATGAAGCGCAAATATAAAGGATATTCCACTAATTTCATAGAGTATAGAAGTCAAAACTTTAACCAACTGAGTATAATAAGGAATGGAATAACAAAAGAAATCACCAGGCATGCGATAGACCGCATAGGCAGGTTATTCCAACAGAATAATAAATAACGGTACCAGGTCCGGCGTAAACCGTACAGACAGGATATTCCAACAGAATAGTAAAGACGGAACCAGGTTCGGCGTAGAACGCACAGACAGGATATTCCAACAGAATATTAAAGACGGAACCAGGTCCGACGTAGAACGCACAGACAGGATGTTCCAACAGAATAATAAATAATGGAACCAGGTCCGGCGTAGAACGCACAGACAGGATGTTCCAGCAAAATAATAAGGAATGGAATAATAGAAGAATTTCACCAAGTATGCGGTACTTCGCATAAACAGGTTATTCCAACATAATAACAAAGAATGGAACAACAGAAGTTCTCTTCATGAAGATGAAAGAAAGAAATAATATTCCCTACCTTTGAAAAAAACTGGATATAGGAGTAGTGAGGGAGCAAACTTCTCTTCTTCTATAGATTTTCTCTCTATAGCTTCTCTCTATAATTTCTCTCTATAATAATGGCTCTAAAGCTTTAGTGAATTAGTGAAAAATGAAGGAAGAATGAGCTTCTATTTATAGGAAAACATAGTTTCGATAATTGCACGTTTTGGGGCTCGAAATATTATAGTACAATACCTCCAACTTTTCTTTCATTTTTAATTCAATCATCCAAGTATTATCAAACTTGCACCAAATCCCCTAATAGTAAATCATGTGAATCAATAGTAAAATCATGTAACTCAATAGTTCTAAACATGTGAAAAATTAATTACAATATAGTACCTCCCTCTATACCTCTATTTTTAACTTAGTCATGCAAGTATTATCAATCTTGCACCAACTCCCCTAATAGTAACAAGAATGTGAGCCAATAGTATAACATGTGAACAAATAGTTATAATCATGTGAAATAATAGCAATCAATTGCTCATTTATCCGGTTAAATACTCGATTGGTCAATATAACCTCCAGATATCAATTATTATCTAAATAAATATCGATTTTCACTAAAACAAACAATTCCAACATAATGAAACTATTTTTATCAAAATATAAATTTTGAAATTTCGAAGTTTGACTTTTTCCAAAAAAGTCAACTGTTGACTTTTTGACCAAATAGTGAATTTCGGAAAATTTTGTGTTTATAGACTATTTTTACTAATTTCTACGTTTCGGACTCAAATATCACGTCCGCATCACCAAATTCAACTCCGAACAACATTCATCATTAATATTATAACTCATGAATAGTAACTCGTGAATAGTACTCCGACACGAAAAGTGTCCCAAATACCCGAGTGAACAATACTAGATTGAATAGTAATTTGGGTGAATAGTAACCCGTGAATAATAACTCCGACACAAAAAGTACCCCAAATACCCGAGTGAATAATATTCAGGTGAATAGTAATTTAGGTGAATAGTAACTCGTGAATAGTAACTCATGAATAGTAACTCGTGAATAGTATTCCGACACAAAAAGTGTCCCGAATACCCGATTGAACAACACTGAGTGACTTCTCACATAAGCATCAATAATCAATACCGTGTGCTACTATGCAACCACGGGTATTACTGTACTTTTAACACCGGGTGTTTCAACAGTTAACGGTAAAACTTTCGCCGTTATTTCCATAAAATATTTTTGTCATTTTCTCAATCCGATAATAATTCCGTTGTGGGGTCCACCAATGATTATACCGTTGTACGGATATTCCCCGACAAAAAAAATATTCTCCGACCAATCGAATATTATATAACAACTTGCATACTTTACAAAATTTATAAATACTACCCACAACTATAACATTATATCAAATCCATACCATAATATAAAAAAAATAAAATAAAAATATTTCGAGAATATTAAATATTTATTCATAAAATCTGGGGTCTCACAATCTCCCCTCCTTATGGAATTTCGCCGTCAAAATTTACGTACGTACCTGAAATGCTGAAGAGGTGAGGATACCTCGTCAGATTCTAACTCTTGAGGTATAACCTTTGAGTGTTGAATACGATTCTTCTTACCCAAGATGTTAACATGTATCTCCTCATACGTTAAATCTTCTGCTATCTCGTCCGGTTCTAAATTAATAATGTGGTTCGGGTCGTCCACATTTTTACATAACATCGACACGTTAAAAACGTTATAAACACGCGGCATACTTGGCAGTAAAACGAGTATATAAGCCACAGTTCTTACTTGATCGAGGATTTAAAATGGGTCAATTAAATCGAGGGTTGAGATTTTCTCTCTTCGTCGATTCTTGCTTCTAGAATAACGCCCTCTTGAACCTTCTTCTTCACATTCATCAGCTCCGGGTTTGTAGCTTGAGCGACTTTAACTTTATCGATTAAAGTCGATTCTACTCGTATATTCGTTATCTTCACGTGGGTTCCTAGAGTCTTTAACTCTATCTTCATCATTTGTAAGTCGTACGAAATGGATCTTTGTGTTAACAACATCGTACTCGTAAACGCATACAATCTTCTACTAAACGCGTCAGCTACCACGTTCGTATTTCCACGATGATATTGAATGGTACGATCGTAATCTTCAACAGCTCGAGCCGACGTCTTTGGCGCATTATACATTCGTTTTGGTTGAAGAAATATTTGAAGATTTAAGAAATGGGTTTTGTACTGGGGTCAATACAAAATTCAATTTCACGCTCTAAGGGTAGGCTAAGAAGTCTTCAAGAATACGTCAAGAAATTTATTAACGATAGAAATATCATTCAAAACTGTGACTCTCATCCAAGACTTGGATAGTACGTCACATTGATACCTATCAACATGACATCATCATTCACAACGTCCCCTACGGAAAGTTTGGCTTCGGTGCATTCCACACAAGGAAGTCACCAGCGAAAGGCTCGGAGCTCTTTACTTGTGGCTTGATATGACAATGATTGACTTTATTAGTTTGGTTGCTTGAATTCGCATAGCAGGTTGGTTAGGAATATGAAAGTTAACCACCTTACGAAAAGAATGATGAATAGTTAACCAATCGTTCCTAAAATCACATCAAAGGTAAGTATTTTCAAAGTGATACGATCGACAGGTAATGTGAAAGTGTTGATTTGAACAAGATTTATAAATAGTGGATGTAACGAAGGTTTCTACTATCGAAGTTTCAACCAATAAGTCAAAGTCTAATTTCTTCGAAGTCAAATTTAAACGTTGAGCGCAAGCAAAGAGAGATAAAAGAATGGGTAGAACCGGTATCTAATAAGGTATAGACTTCGCAAGAATTTATAATTAACTAACCCGTGATAACTTCGTTTGATTCCTCGTTAGGGTAATTCAAAAGTCGATGCTGGATTTTCCCAATTACTGTCAGAAAAAAAAATTACATATCATCTATTTTAGCTTTCTTGGATCGGACTTCTCTTTTCACAATATCAACGCGTCGTGCGGCTTTCACCCATGCATCTTTCATTCTCACTCGTTCAGTTATTTCTTCTTTCAGTTGTTCCTTGACATTTGAATTCTCAGATTCCAGCTTTAATATCGTATACTCTGCCAAAGAGTGCTTCTGTTCAACCATCGCAAATCGGGTAATACAATTTTGAATTATTGCATCCCTTTGTTCTACGACCGCCTGTCGTTCTTCAGCCTGCTCCTCTAACTCATGAATACGATTTTGTAATTCTATATTTTGATCAATAAGTTCTTCTAATAAATCAACCTCAGGTTCCTCTTCTTCCTCACTCTCAGTTACTACCTTTGCGACTAGCTTGAGTGCAACTTTTAATTCCTCAATCACCACATGGATATCTCTAATCACATTAACCTGGTTGGTGATTATAGGCGTCTCCACGGTCTCATTCACTCTATTGTAAACATTTTCAGCTGCCATTCTCAAACACTGTCACAAAACAAAGGTTAATTGACATGTAACATATTATCCCTATATTCTGACTGACCAATTAAATACCAAATAAACTTAGGTAGGTCATACTAGCGAAGGAATTTCCCATCTCTCCCCTACTAGTTCTATTCTCACATCCTAGCCAGGGATCATATCCCTAAGCTCTGATACCAACTGTGACGCCCCCAAAATTAGGTATACATCACCCATCTTAGGTCGCCAGATACATGGTACTGAATTCAAATACATCTTACTAATACAATTGTCGTGTACAACACGACAAAACATAAACTGTAAGTTTGAATACAATTATTGTCTACTAGAGATTATACAAACTCAAAAGGAGTCCTAATTACAATTATTATTACACTATTTCACAGAATAGTGAGGACTACTAATGCTATTCTTTGGACCATCACTCCGTTCCCCGACTCGTCCCAGGTATATTCTCATTTCCTGAAGAGAACAATGAAAGCAAAAGGGTGAGCTCAACTAGCCCAGTAAGAAATATTATGACTAAAATAATGCAGAATAAATTATAATTAGTCTCCAACAATGTTAAACTGATAAAATACAATAGACATCAAGTTTAACTGCAGCGGAACAAGCAATCCATTAAAAGAGTCAAGTAGAAAATAAAATCTACTATCTTTTATGATTTAAAAGATTTTTCATGACTTTTATCGCTATGACTCAGCTTAATAAATAATCCACATCATCGAATCACCCCTGCACCACGTCCAAGGATATTCTTTAGTATCACGACCACGAATTATCCATGCACTACGGCTAAAGATAATCATGTTTTCATCAACGGTCCTGATCATGCCATAAAACAATTCATCTTTGCACTACGGCCAAAGAGAATCCATAGCCATAATCATACCAAAAACTGTCCATCAATGCACTACGGCAAATGAGGATTTTTACCACATCACTTGTAACATTACGGTCATGATTACACCGAATAATCCCTGGTCATAATCATACCAAGTCCATCTATGCACTACAGGCCACAGATGACTTTCAACAAAATATAAACATGAGGATGATGACAATGATATAAGAATTCAATAAAACAAGTTTAAGAATTAATTAATCCAGGAATTAACAACGTCCAAATTGTCAATATGATACTGCTTTGTGAATTAAAATTCAAGAATTCTCAAAAGAATATTTCCATGAAAAGATACTAGATGGAGCGCAAATATAAAGGATATTCCACTAATTTCATAGAGTATAGAAGTCAAAACTTTAACCAACTGAGTATAATAAGGAATGGAATAACAAAAGAAATCACCAAGCATGCGATAGACCGCATAGGCAGGTTATTCCAACAGAATAATAAATAACGGAACCAGGTCCGGCGTAAACCGCACAGACAGGATATTCCAACAGAATAGTAAAGACGGAACCAGGTCCGGCGTAGAACGCACAGACAAGATATTCCAACAGAATAGTAAAGACGGAACCAGGATGTTCCAGCAGAATAATAAGGAATGGAATAATAGAAGAATTTCACCAAGTATGCGGTACTTCGCATAAACAGGTTATTCCAACATAATAACAAAGAATGGAACAACAGAAGTTCTCTTCATGAAGATGAAAGAAAGAAATAATATTCCCTACCTTTGAAAGAAACTGGATATAGGAGTAGTGAGGGAGCAGACTTCTCTTCTTCTATAGATTTTCTCTCTATAGCTTCTCTCTATAATAATGGCTCTAAAGCTTTAGTGAATTAGTGAAAAATGAAGGAAGAATGAGCTTCTATTTATAGAAAAACATAGTTTCGATAATTGCACGTTTTGGGGCTCGAAATATTATAGTACAATACCTCCAACTTTTCTTTTATTTTTAATTCAATCATCCAAGTATTATCAAACTTGCACCAACTCCCCTAATAGTAAATCATGTGAATCAATAGTAAAATCATGTGACTCAATAGTTCTAAACATGTGAAAAATTAATTACAATATAGTACCTCCCTCTATACCTCTATTTTTAACTTAGTCATGCAAGTATTATCAATCTTGCACCAACTCCCCTAATAGTAACAAGAATGTGAGCCAATAGTATAACATATGAATAAATAGTTATAATCATGTGAAATAATAGCAATCAATTGCTCATTTATCCGGTTAAATACTCGATTGGTCAATATAACCTCCAGATATCAATTATTATCTAAATAAATATCGATTTTCACTAACACAAACAATTCCAACATAATGAAACCATTTTTATCAAAATATAAATTTTGAAATTTCGAAGTTTGACTTTTTCCAAAAAAGTCAACTGTTGACTTTTTGACCAAATAGTGAATTTCAGAAAATTTTGTGTTTATAGACTATTTTTACTAATTTCTACATTCTGGACTCAAATATCACGTCCGCGTCACCAAATTCAACTCCGAACAACATTCATCATTAATATTATAACTCATGAATAGTAACTCGTGAATAGTACTCTGACACGAAAAGTGTTTCAAATACCCGAGTGAACAATACTAGAGTGAATAGTAATTTGGGTGAATAGTAACCCGTGAATAGTAACTCGTGAATAGTAATTCGTGAATAGTAACTCCGACATAAAAAGTATCCTAAATACCCGAGTGAATAATATTCAGGTGAATAGTAATTTAGGTGAATAGTAACCCGTGAATAGTAACTCATGAATAGTAACTCGTGAATAGTACTCCGACACAAAAAGTGTCCCGAATACCCGATTGAATAATACTGAGTGACTTCTCACATAAGCATCAATAATCAATACCGTGTGCTACTATGCAACCACGGGTATTACTGTACTTTTAACACCGGGTGTTTCAACAGTTAACGGTAAAACTTTCGCCGTTATTTCCATAAAATATTTTTGTCGTTTTCTCAATCCGACAATAATTCCGTTATGGGATCCACCAATGATTATACCGTTGTACGGATATTCCCCGACAAAAAAAATATTCCCCGACCAATCGAATATTATATAACAACTTGCATACTTTACAAAATTTATAAATAAAACCCACAACTATAACATTATATGAAATCCATACCATAATATAAAAAAAATAAAATAAAAATATTTCGAGAATATTAAATATTTATTCATAAAATCTGGGGTCTCACAATAATCATTGAAATGTTTATGTCGCGCTATTTGCTATATTCCTGATGAGAAGGTAATTCTTTTCTCATGTGTATAACAGATAGGTAGAGTTTAGTTAGAAAATATTATAAGGTTAAGTGCGAGTTCTTAAAACTCATACTTATGGTAGGTTCGTGACTTATAATTATATGGTATGTTTTTGAACCCTCAGTGAATGGACGCCTATGGTCTGACTATGATAAGTTCGTAAACTCATATGATTGTGGCAAGTTTCTAAACTCATAACGTGTGATAAGTTTGACGAACTGAGTATAGCTAAGTGTGAATGGAGTATTGAGGATGATAGGAATAGATAGACCTATTAAGCAATGGATTATTATTGAAAGTGGAGTTGATGGTGGAAGCATAGGTATTCTAAATCTAATAGCTATGCTAGACTTTCGAAATTTATTAACTTCGTGCTGATGTTTACACTTTTATTTTTTTTAAAAATATTGGATCAGATGATGGAACCAATGAGTTTTAACAACAATACTATTATTCGTGTGTCTATGCTAATTACTTCGGCTAGACAAAAATGATTTGTAATATATCAAAATGTATTTTATATATCATTAATGCATCATGTAACCTGGTGCAAAGATGATAAAAACGATGGAGTCATCAATGAAGTATTACCTAGTGTTGGATGTGATCTAAGAATCGTCAACCCACTATGGTATGATGTAGTATGATAAAATCACCAAATGACAGAATCCTCAACGGACTGTAAATACAGTGCGGTATCATGATGTCATAAAAATTTTTTTTTGAGATTTATTTAAGATATGAGAATACATATGTATGTATGTATATGTATATTTCGGTTGATGTCCGAATTATTGTAGAGGTATATGCTATTTGATTTAGCTAGACAAATATTGAAAGATGTTCATGAAATTCAAACGTTCATTGAAAAGTTATGCCAAACCAAATTATTTTGGTGCGGATTCAGATGTTGAAAAGCTGAGGTGAACAACCCTATTATTAGGGGTTGCACTTAGTTTTATACTTTGTGCTGAAATGTTTGTGCACAATACATTGTACGAAGGGCTTAACACCCTAAGTACCGAGCGTAACGCATATAGTCGTTACAAAACACTACGTTGCAGCCCAATGTAGTGGTACAATAGGCTGGCCACCTAATGTACGAGTGGGGGGTATTTCCAGTCTTTGTGATTGATAAACATTTTGCCAAAGAGGGTTTAAAGTGTGAAGAACCGGGGGTGAAACACTATTAAACCTAGAGAATAGAGTTCACGGTCTTGTGACCCCTTAACATTATTTGGATTCTTTTAAATTCATGAGTTATTCATACTACTTCCCAATTATTGAACAATTGTGGAAGATTCTTGTTATTCTGCAAGATGAAAGTGAAAAAGGAAAGTATTCCTTATAAAGAAGTAAGTCGTAGAATGCGACACTGAATGGTGAATAAGTGAGAAAAGAGATTTTGAAGTGAGAAGGATATGAGTTATCAAAGAATAATGTAAAACTTTTAATAGAAAAGTTAATAATTGTAAAATGATCTTTGTGGAAGAAGTGGTTATAGAACTTAAGGAATGAATATAGTATTAACGTAAAATCTACTTTGATAGATTGAAAGAATAAATATTAATTGATAAAATTTCGAGGACAAAATTCTTAGAAGAAATGGTGAATGTAATATCCCGAGTATTGATGATAACGATCCTTATAAAAAAATGAATGGGTTAAAAGATATATAATATTCAAAATATAATTGAGTTCAAATGAAAGTTATGAAATGAAACCTAGAATTTGTTAGGTAATGAATGTAGTAGGAAATATAAAATCTATATTTAGATAAAATGATGAAAGATTTTTCTGAGTTATTTGTTTAATTTGTGTTTTCGATTCTAGGGACAGAATCTTTGTAAGTAGGGAAGATTGTAACGAATGAGTGGCTTGAGTTGTGATTCTGAGGACAGAATCCTTGTAAGGAGGGAATAATGTAACAATCCAGATTTTTATCCGAATACTTAAATATTTATTGATTTAAATAAATATTTATTGGTTGTGTTTATTATTGGATAAATAATTGTTCAATTAGATTGATTTGATTTAGTTAATTATTTAGTTGTTAAATAATTAATATGTGGATTGAGTTATGTGATTAAGTGAATTATTTAATAAATTGTTATTAAATAAAGTATGACAAATAACTATGTTATAAAGAGTTATTAAAATAAATTAAAGTAATTTTAATTTGGTTTTTGCCAAACAAGGTAAATTTTTATTAAATAAAGTGTGACAAATAACTATGTTATAAAGAGTTATTAAAATAAATTAAAGTAATTTTAATTTGGTTTTTGCCAAACAAGGCTTACGCATATTAATCCTTTAATTTTAAATGATTTGCCAAACAAAGCTGTATGGCTTTTGGTTTTAATTTTTGAATTATTGTTATATAAATATAATACGTATATTATATATAATAGTTTTATAACTGATAAATTAATAAGGGGTAATTAGTATACGACGGTTTCAAAAACGTTTTGGAAAGCATACGTTGATTTGTTTTAAATTTTAGCTATAGCCTGTTGTCTGTATTGTCTAAACCTAATCCTAGGAAAAACTACAGAGAAAGAAAAGAGAAGAAGAGTGTCTGAGAATTTGTGACTAATAGAGAAGGTTCTGTGTTCGTCAAAAGCTATTCTCAGTGAAAGGTTTTCTAAAAGCAACAAAAAGGTATGTGTTATAATCTTAACATAGGTTTTATAGTATAACTATTTAGCCTTTGTGTTTCTTGAAACTCAACTTCACTATATATGAGTTTTTACAAAAGGTTGTTTGTAAATCATGTTTATGTAATTGATTTTGAAATCCTGAATAATTATAATTGTAATTGATACAACTAATATCTATATATATATATATATATATATATATATATATATATATATATGTGTGTGTGTGTGTGTGTGTGTGTGTATATGTGTTGCATTCTAAATTAAGTTCATTGAGAAAGAGAACTTGGTTTTACAGTGAAAAATAAATATACGAATATATGTTTTGCATGATAACAAAAAATTCGTGTATTGCTAGTTATGAAGTTGAAGAATTTGTATGTTTATTTGGTATGAATTTCAGAAAAATCGTAGTTTAAAGGAATCAAATTGGTTATAACCATGGAATTATAGTTTACTGTATTTTATATATCGATAATGGAGTTTTGGTTTTTAAAATAGTGTTTTTAAAGATTTAGTTTCCTAGTATTGTTGATTAGTTGTGTTAAAACTAGTATATGCATGTTGGGTAGTGTGTATATGTGTAATTTATATAAGTTAGCATGTTAATTTAGATGTTAGCAGTGTTAAATAGACAAAAATTAGTTATTCTATTCTCCGATGGTTGGGTTCTGCAAGTTTCGGCGCCCTAACGCCGAAATTCGCGCCCCAGCGCCGAAATTCGCACCCCAGCGCCAAATTTCATGCCCCGGCACCACTGGCTAGCTTAGAATTTGCGCCCCAGTGCTGGAATTCACGCCCCAGCGCCACTGTCTCGCGCTCCAGCGCTGGAAAAGTGGTCTGGGTTGGACAGTTTTGACCTTTTGTAGTAAAATAGCAATAACTTCCTCGTACTAACTCCGATTGAGGTGATTCAAGATGATCCGGAACAAGGACGAGCAGACCTACAACTTTTGTTCTTTAAGTTTTTCAATTTGAGGTCACTAGGATGGGTCAAAATGGGCATCTTTAGGACTATTGTGTTTTTTATGAACTGTTTTAAATTGCATGATATGTGATATGTGTTATAAGCAAGCATAATATATTATACATGTTGTATCATGAAATGTTAAAGTCAATCTATGACTATAGTGTTTTGGTTAAATAATGATGATTGAGTAAGGAACTCAATTTTTATATTTGTTATGTGAATTAAAAGCATGTATGTCATGTTACTTTAATTATTATGATATGTATGTTGAGCATATTATTACGTACTATATGATGCATGAAAATTGTTTGATTTTGCTGGGCTGTCGAGCTCACTCTTGCAAATAACCACTTTTACAGGTCAAGGAATTAAAGTAAGGATATGTGCTATAGAGATCTATATTCACGAAAATTACTTATGTTTTATGAGAAATGTATGTAAGATTTTGAATGTAAATGTTGTTGAATTGTAAATTGAGCTATCCAGTGTATATGGATATTTATTTATGATGTAAGACTTTGTATAGTTAGTTTATTGTAACGATTCATGATATATATTTGAATCGAAGAGATGTAATGTAAAGGTTGCGATTTAGAGCAATAAAGAAGGAAATGTACAAAAGTTTTAAATATTTCGCAATTTTAGTGATTTTTAATATCGAATAATGATGTAAATTAGAGGTTGAATGTATGGTTAACGACCGAAGTCGATATTTAAATTGTATGGATTTTGGGGTCGTTACACGTTCCTTGATTTAAATCCTATATATCATTTACATTCATAATACCGGTCAATTATAACGCACTAGTCATCACAAATTTATTCTTTTGTCTAACTCGAATTCATGACTATACTTAGTCAATTACTACACTTATTGTCAAAATTAAGACTTCACGAACAATAAGCTAACTATGCATTCAATCGTTCAATTCACACGTAATTGTTTTATGGACATGTTAAGAATTTACTTTAACATCTCATTATATGTTTAACCTAAATTTATATTCATTAGGTTGAGTTACTATTACATTTTTATACTTGAACACCTAAAAATTTGCATTTCTAGAATTCTGCTAAGTGGCACTGCGGCGCCACAGTTATACTTGGTCTTCGCGCTGCGGCACCGTGGCACTGTGGCTTGAGACTTGGTGCTGCGGCGCGGTAGCGCTGCGGCGTGAGTTTTAGACCTGGAGTTGGCACCGCGTTGCGAAACTCCAGTTTCTGAATTTCCAGTTCGCGAAGAACACAAAATCAGGCGAATTTATCATTACATGGTCACTAAATTCATCAATTTAAACATACCCATATACTAGAATTCGTACATAATCATTACCCAACATTTCTAGAATGATTTTAACCATTAAAACACATAATTATAGAATTAAAACATGAAATTTTCACCGTTCTTGATGTTCTTGAAGGTTTTGAACATAAATCATAAAATTCAGCGTCACGAATTTGTTATTACACCAAATCCATCCATTCAAGTTTTGTTCTCTTCGTTTTAGCATGCATAATCATATACCAATGTGAATTTTGCAGAACAATTTATGTTTGACATATTAATTTCACGTATAAGGGCCATATGGCCATATTCTATACTCTGTAAATAACATACGTTATAATATTATGAAACTTATGATATGGTTATATAATATATATAATCAAATACGATATGATATATCTTAACACATACACAAACCCATAATCATACTCGTTTCCCCTTCACAGTGTTTTTAACAAAACGTGAAGCCATTTTATGAAAACTTAAACGACGTAAACAGAGTTTTGGGGAAGAAGAGATTACCCTATTACAGATGAATAAGAGTGAAGTCCCTTTTTAGATTCTTCTTCAATACCACAATTTCTCCCAACAATTCTCTGATTTCTCTGAAATTCTCTAAGTTCTACTGTAAAGGAAGTACGTAAAAAAAAACTAATAGAGCGCACTTATTAACGTTGAGGTCAGTTACCTATACGTGGTTAACTGCTCTTAACTTCCCATAAGACCATGTTTGGCTACCATTTAATTATTACTTCTATTTATTTTAAACAATCTCCTATACTATAGTTTAAATCAAGTCACACCCCATTCAATTATTTTATTTTATTTAATTTAAATAAAATATAATAATTTCTAATTAATTCACATAGTCAAATAATTAAATTCTCATTTATTAATAATGTCAAATTATTAAATATCTAATTAATTATTAAATTAATTAAAATAACATTAGGCTTATTAAATATTTCTTTTAATTCAATAAGCTCACATAAACACATACATCGAATAATAAAATTCTCCACATTAATTTAATAAATATAACGCATAATTAAATTAATCTACCACAACTTCATCAATTAATTATTTAATCTAATAATTAATTCATCGAAAAATATTTATCTAATTCAATAAATATTAAAATTAAATTATAAAATGTCGGTTGTCACAATGACCATGTCACAGTACGAAGTTAAGTTTGCCGAGTTGTCCCGGTTTGCGTCCCACTTGGTTGATAATGAGGAGAGAATGACGCGGATGTTTTTAAGAGGTTTGAAACTCGAGATACGTCAATACTTAATTTCTCACAAACTGTGTTTGTATTCATATGTTGTAAATAGGGCTCAATTATTGGAGCGCGATAACGAGTCAACCCAACTAAGAGAGAGTAGCCGACAAAATAATAATACCAGTGGTAGCAGTCATCGAAGCGCTTACAACAAACGTGGAGGGAATCAACATGCTAGAAATGGTAACCACTTCGGTGGTAATCATGGTCAAGATAATAGAAGTGGAAATTTCAAAAAGAGAATATTCAACAATGATAGAAAGACGTCATCACCAGCACCTGTTGTTAAGGAAGGGGAACGACAACCAATCGTATGTTACAAATGCGGAGGGGATGGACATATCAGTCCAAACTTTACACAGCAATCCAAAGCGTGTTATAATTACGGAAGAGAAGGTCACCTTGCCTGATTTTGTCGTGTACCAAAGTCTAGTCCAGCTGGGATGGAGGCATCAAAGGCCGTCCCAGACAAGACAAAACCGATAGTTCAAGGGAGAGCGGTTGTCGTAACCTCCCAAAAAGCGAGAAATCCGAATGAGGTGATCACGGGTAAGCTAATCATAAACTCTAGCGAAGTCTATACCTTATTTGATACCGGTTCTACCCATTCTTTTATTTCTCCTACTTGCGCTCAACGTTTAAATTTGACTCCGGAGAAATTAGACTTTGACTTATCTGTTGAAACTCCATTGGGAGAAACCTTCATTACATCCACTATTTATAAGTCTTGTTTGGTTCAAATCGGTACCCTCACATTACCTGTCGATCTTATTTCCTTAAAAATACTTGCATTTGATGTGATTTTAGGGATTGATTGGTTAACTAGTCATCATGCAAAAAATTGATTATTTTTGTAAGGTTGTTAGATTTCATATTCCTAACCAACCGATTATGCGAATTCAAGCAACCAAATCACTAAAGTCAATTACTGTCATATCAAGCCATAAAGCTATTCGTTTTTTGAAAAACGGATGTCAAGCTTTCTTAGCCCATGTCATAGATTTAAACAAAAATACGTCAGATTTGAATGATATTTCTATTATTAATAAATTTCCTGACATATTCCCCGAAGAACTTCTTGGCCTACCCTCGGAGCGTGAAATCAAGTTTGGTATCGACCTTGAATCTGGTACAAAACCCATTTCCAAAGCCCCTTATCTAATGGCTCCTATTGAACTTCAGGAGTTAAAAACCCATCTACAAGAATTGTTAGACATCGGTTTCATTCGACCTAGTACGTCTCCTTGGGTTTCTGTTGTTCTATTCGTGAAGAAGAAAGATGGAAGTATGCGACTTTGTATTGATTATCTAGAGTTGAATCATGTCACCATCAAAAATAGGTACCCGTTGCCTCGCATTGATGACATGTTTGACCAGTTGCAAGGCGCCAAATTCTTTTCAAAGATCGATCTTCGTTCTGGATATCATCAGTTGAAGATTAAAACTGATGACATTCCAAATGCTGCTTTCAGAACTCAGTACGGGCATTACGAATTCCTAGTCATGACTTTTGGATTGACTAATGCTCCTGCTGCCTTCATAGATATGATGAATCGAGTATTCAAAGAATATTTGGATCACTTTGTGGTAGTCTTTATTGATGACATCCTCATTTACTCTAAAAGCCGTGAAGATCATGAGCAACACTTGAGGCTGATACTCCAAAAGCTTCGTGAAAACAAGTTATATGCCAAGTTAAAGAAATGCGAGTTCTGGCTTGAAGAAGTAGCATTCCTTGGGCACGTGAAATCAAATCATGGAATATCTGTTGACTCGGGAAAGATTGAAGCAATTCAAAGCTGGGAGCAACCTAAGTTAGTGACCAAAGTACGTAGCTTTCTCGGCTTAGCTGGTTATTATCGGAGGTTCGTGGAAGGATTTTCTCGAATCACTACTCCATTAACTCAGCTGACTCGAAAAGATACAAAATTTGATTGGAGCGAGGAATATGAGAATAGTTTTCAAGAACTCAAGAGAAGACTCATTTCAGCACCTGTTCTAACAATACCATCTGGCTCAGCGGGATTTGTCATCTACAGTGATGCTTCAGGCAAAGGGTTAGGATGTGTTCTCATGCAACATGGAAAAGTCATAGCCTATGCCTCAAGACAACTCAAAGAATATGAGAGGAATTATCCTACTCATGATCTAGAGTTGGCAGCAGTCATTTTTACGCTTAAGATTTGGAGGCATTACCTGTATGGAGAGAAGGTGGAGATCTATACGGATCATAAAAGTCTCAAATATTTCTTTACTCAAAAGGAACTCAACATGCGGCAACGATGATGGCTTGAGCTATTGAAAGATTATGATCATACCATCCAATATTATCCTGAAAAAGCGAATGTAGTAGCTGACGGATTGAGTAGAAGATCATATGCGGGTACGAGTGTAATATTTTCAACGCAAAGACCTATTTTGTATGACTTACGAAGGATGGAGATAGAGTTAAAGACTCCAGGGACCCATGTGATGATGGCAAATATACGAGTAGAACCGACTTTAATCGCTAAAGTTAAAGCTTCTCAAGCTACAGACCTGGAGCTGATGCGTATGAGGAAGAAAGTGCAAGAAGGTGCTATTTCGGAAGCAAGAATCGATGAAGAAGGAATACTTTGAGTCAACTCCAGACTTTGTGTTCCTAACGATTCTGACTTGAAGTATAAAATCATGATGGAGGCGCACGACACATCGTTTGCAATCCATCCTGGGAGTACCAAAATGTATCGTGATCTTCAACATACATTTTGGTGGAGCAATATGAAGACAGAGATAGCGGGGTTTATCTTAAGGTGTCTAACTTGTCAACGAGTCAAAGTGGAGCATCAAGTGCCAAAAGGTCCATCGCAACCACTTGAAAGTCCAGAATGGAAGTTGGAGCACATTACCATAGATTTCGTTACTGGTCTTCCCAAGGTTTCTCAAGGCATAGATGCGATTTGTGTCATTGTTGAAAGATTGACCAAGTCTGCTCATTTCTTACCGATACGAGAAACTTATACACTTGAACGTCTTGCTCTTATGTATATAAACGAGATTGTAAGATTGCATGGTATGCCAGTATCCATAGTTTCTGATCGAGACCCAAGATTCACTTCAAGATTTTGGGTTAGTTTACAAAAAGCTATGGACACAGATTTACGATTTAGCTCGGCATATCATCCTCAAACGGACGGGCAGTCGGAAAGGACTATTCAAACTCTTGAAGATTTATTAAGACTCTGTGTCCTTGACTTCAAGGGAAGTTGGGACAAATTCTTACCATTGGTGGAGTTTTTCTACAACAATAGTTATCAAGCAAGTATTGGCATGACTCCATTTGAGGCATTGTATGGAAGAAAGTGTCGTTCTCCAATATGCTGGGATGAGGTGTGACACTCCCAAATCCGGTACTTCCATTTCCACAGGATTTGGTGTTCACGATACAACATCATCCATCTATCTACCCATAATTAAATGCAAACCATGCAATAGATAGAAATAATAATAAATCTCCCCTTATGGGGTTACATCAACTACATAATAAATAAATCTCAGGTTACTCTAACCTTAAACATATGTGCGGAATCATAAAGAAATAAGTCTTAAACAACATCATTAACTTAAGTCTTAAACAAAATACATCATCATATAAAACAACAAGTCTTCATCACTTGTTAACCTTGCCCTTGCCTTTACTAGTGGAAGGTTCGTCTGCTCTTTCGTTTTTAACTGCAATGTTATTATTACGCAAGAGTGAGCATGATTGTCCACAAGTATAATAATGAAAACAACAATATAATAATATGCGAGGAAAAATAATAACTTCGAATATAAAAGCTCAACTTTTGAATCAAGAATGAATAACAAGAATCAAAAGAATTTCTGAGGGTCATAAGACCTTGAACTATGTCCTAGGCTGTCAAGGGTTATACTTGAAACTTTTAACAGTCATAAGACTATGGACCTTTCTTCTCGTACTTAGGGGGATCAGCCCTTAGTACCATACTGTGCATAATATCTTAACGCTAACGCGTAAGTAAATCCCTTTGTAGGGTTGTTCATCTCAGTTTGACATTAGAGTCCGCACCAAAGGAAGTTTGGTTTGGATAAATCAATAAGGGTTCTAAATTTAGAACGTTCATCAACTATGGACTAGTTGAATCAATAAGGATTCGCTAGTCTAATAAGGTTCAACAATAAATGATATTTATAATGAATAACAATCTCAATAGGTATACAATAGAACAATTATTGTATAACAGAATCATACTTTGAAAAGATAGTAAATCTTTAACATAACAAATGAACTTGATTTATGACTTGAATAATGATAACAGGTAAGGTTAGGAAACTTGCCTCGTGCGTAGGCTAAACGATTACTACTTCCGTTCACCATAAATCCTACACACATACCATATGTATCCACGACATTCATTAGTTACATTTTCACTTAATTATTTAATATAAGCTCCACTTTATTTAACAAATCATTACCCTTCTAATTTAATTACTTAATTAAATTAGAATATTTTCATTCTCTTACTATTATTACACTCGAATAAATTATTTCATAATAATTTTCATCGAATATTTATTTTATTCCATAAATATCTCAATTAAAATATTTACTTTATTTTATAAATATTTTAATAATAATTTTAATCAAATATTTATTTTATTCCATAAATATCTCAATTAAAATATTTAATTTATTTTATAAATATTTTAATAAAAAATTTCATCAAATTTTTATTTTATTCCATAATATCTCAATTAATATATTTAATTTATTTTATAAATATTTTAATAATAATTTTCATCGAATATTTATTTATTTATTATTATTATTATTATTATTATTTTATTTTTTTTGACCGCCGGGGCGGGGTAATGTAGTTTGGTAACGCCCGCTGGGGACGGGGTTACCCAGGCTCATTTTCTGCAGTTTTTGCAGTTCTACAGTTCGCGAAAATAACAAGGCCAAATTAGGCTAACAATCAATCACAAGTAAAATTATACGTGAATATGGCCATAACTTCCAATTAGTTATTTTTACACGAATTTAGACTTACCCAATCATTGTAATACATATATAATCATTACCCAACAATTATAGAATGATTTTAACCCATTAAAACATATAATTACAGAAATAAAGTATGTAAATTTCACTGTTCTTTGTGTTCTTGAAGGTTTTGAACAAAAACCATGAAAATTAATACTACGGATTCGTTATAAGGCCAAATCCAACCATTTAAACTTTGGTCTCTTCGTATCAACATGCATAATAAAATACGAGTGTAAAATTTAGGGATAATATATTATCAACACATGAAATATCACGTATAAGGCCATATGGCCAAAACCCAAACTCTGTAAATTTTGAAATAACAAGTCATCATCATACGTTGAAATCTTATGAAATTAATGATATGAAAAAACACAATATATATATATATATATATATATATATATATATATATATATATATATATAATATGCCATACAACTCGAATTATTACATCTATTCTTATAACAACTGAATTCCCCAAAAACAGAGACTCACAGAAGACTTAAGCCATATTCATGAAACTTAAAAGACGTAAAATATATAAATTGGGTTGAAGAGATTACCCAAGCGTAGATTAATTTACTAGGAAGTGAATTCCTCCTCCACAAAACTCTGAATTCTCAACCCTCTCTTTGTATCTCTCTCTAAAACTCTCTCTGACACTTTCTAGACTTAGGAAATTAATGAAGAAAAAGGAAGGGAAGGCATAAATAAAGAAGACGTCTGACGCGTTGTGGTCAGTTACCCACTCATGGGTAGCTGCCCTCAACTCCCTCAAAGGCCATGTTTGGCTAGCAATCTAGATTCAAAACTCTTTATTTTAATAAAATATTTTATCATATAGTTTAATTAATGTCACACTCCATCATAAAATAAAACCAATATCTCATTTAAAAAAATATAATAATTTCTCAATAGTTCACATAGTCACATAAATCAAATTCTCATTGATTAATAATATTAAATTATTAAATCTTTAATTAATAATTAAATAATTAAAATAATATTATGCTTATTAAATATTTCTTTTAATACAATAAGCTCACATAAATACATACATCGAATAATAAAATTCTCCACATTAAATTAATAAATATAACACATATAATTAAATTAATCTTCACAACTTCATCAATTAATTAATTAATCTAATAATTAATTCATCGAAAATATTTATTCAATCCAATAAATATTAAAATTAATATATAAAATCTCGGTTGTCACATCTTTCCCCTCTTAAAAGGATTCTGTCCTCAGAATCACAACTCAAATAATTCATCCCGCTACATTCTCCTCCCCTTACAAAGATTTTGTTTGTGACAACCCCAAAATAGGTTCATTCCATCCAACCTATTCTGAATCGCCAAATACATGGTACAGAAAACAACAAAAAACTTTATTACAACAATTGTTGTCCAAAGTACAACAACACATATGCTATGAGTTTTAATACAAATATATACCAAATGTGACTCGTGTCCCAACCGTGGATAGCACGTCACAATGGCATCTTACATAAAGGTATAGTCAAAAACTGGTTTAGAAATCAGAATCATTGGGAAGTGCTCAAGGAAACCTTCGTACATGGGAGGCCATGCATCTAAGTTATGATAAATATCATATGGCCACAGAATTATCCTTGGTTGACCCAATAGACCCCAAAGAAAAATGAGAAGATTACTGTCATATTCTTCCCAATTGTGAGTCTTCTCTTGACATATCATTATCTCTATTGTCTCTAATTGAGAATTATACTTCAAACAAACACCAAGATTATATAGGTAGTGCTCGTAAATATACTCAGCAAGTGGATGAGCACATCCATATCTTATGATGATACGAGATTGTATTGCATTAGACATCTTGTATGGTAGTGGCAAAATACCCTTCCAACGTTGGGTTCGCCTCACCCTATTTGATTCATCAAATATAACTACTAAATGATGTATACAACACTTTTCTATACTGCTTAGGTAGAACCTCCATAGCTAGAGACCACCGTTCTATTTTCCCGTTACCCTTGCTCGACCCAGCTACACTCTTTTTACCTGAAAAAGAATTTTGAAGCAAAAGGGTGAGCACAACTAGCCTAGTAAAGAATATCATGACTAAAGATAATTAAATTATCAATAGTCTTCATCAGTAATAAATCAGAGATTTAGAACATATAGTAGTTGATAAAACTTTTCAACCATAGTTGCAGCGGAACGAGCAATCCATTAGAAGAGTCAAATAGATTATAAATTCTATTATCTTCTCCATGTTAAAAGTCCACCAACAATGTTTTATCCCTGTAATATCAATCAACAATTCCTGTCCATAATCACATGTATAACTCATAATCGTAATTGTTGTTCTAAATTTCTTTTCTCATCCAGGACAAAGATAATTTTCATGACCTGAAACATCAAAGATCATGGTTATACCAAATCACAGTTCATGTTCATAATCATATTAATAAATTCATCTTTACACTACGGACCAAAGATATTCATCAACAGACCATCTTTGCACTACATGCCAAAGATATTCAACACCAGGTCATCTTTGCACTACAGGCCAAAGATATTCAACAACAGGTCATCTTGGCACTACGGGCCAAAGATATTCATCAATAATTCATCTTTGCACTACGGGCCAAAGATATTCATCAATAAGTCATCTTTACACTACGGGCCAAAGATATTCATATCTCAAAGAAATATATAATAATTTCAGAATTTATATAAATAATAATTATAACCATGTTGATCAATTCACCTTTGCACTTAAGCTAAAGATATTCAATTATAAATTCAATGGTCGTGATCATACCAGTCACAATTCAACTTTGCACTACTGGTCAAAGAGAACTCATAGTCTTGATCATACTAATAATCTACCCATCTTTACACTCAAGTGAAAGAGAATTTCAAAATCACGGTTATAAAAATATTATATATGATAATAAAAACAATATGAGCAACATATAGATTCAATTTCAAGAGTGATATTCATAAATCAACTATAATTTGGTTAGAAAAAGAAACCAATTTTGTCGTGAGTAGTAACTCGTGAATAGTAACTCATGAATAGTAAATCATGAATAGTAACTCGTGAATAGTAATTCATGAATAGTACTCCGTATTCCTACATAGTACCGTATATGTAAATAATGTCATGTAAATAGTGCCATATGCATGAATAGTACTATATACGTGAATAGCGCCGTATACGTGAATAGTAATCCCGACTCAAAAAGGTAGAAATTCCGCAATAAAATCTATACCCATTATTTCAGTATAATGATATTGAAAAAATAACATCATTATGAAGAATATAGCATCCCTTAATATCCCTTACCTCAAAAGAACAGCACTTCTGATTGGATATCGGATATGACGCTGAAGAAAACTTACACTGATGAATAGCAACTCACCAAGTATCTAAATACTCACAAAATACACTCAATAATCTAGAGAGAGAAAGAGAGAAAACTTATTTCTGGTGTGATTTTCAATTCTAACTTAGCCCTCTATTTATAGGAAAATGTTAGCACGCCGAAGCAGACTTAACCTGCAACCTGATGGCTTTACCTGCTACTACTCCCACTCACCACATTTGAAATTCAATTGAGCACATTTCTTACCAACCAAAAGTGGGGCCCACCAATTCTAGAATTTTCCACCAAAATAATGTATAGCCCAATTTCCGAATCAGTCACCTCTTAAAATTCATAACAAATTATACGCTCATTTTTAACGGTTCAAAATTTGTGGACATATACTCAACTTATATATGTATAACATATCCAAAAATTACAACGATCCAACGGTCGGATTAAAAATTATAACTCCCGCAATATATCTAAAAAAATACTGGTTTAATTTTTACTACCTCTAATCCGACAAAATACTGATAAAACACCTCAACATTAATTCCTTCATTTATAACCACATAAATAAATCCATCATTTATATCCACGCCAAATAAATATTTCCTTATCATATGAATCAATAATTAATTATTTACAAATAATATTACAGAATCACAATAATGACAACCAGGCAGTTCCCAGGAAAGAGGGGGCTTTCCGATAAGGATTTCTCCTTACTGGTGCGTAATTAGGTGACCAAACCTCTCCTTGACAGAACTTTCTAGACATTGCCAATAATGCTATCTAATAATATTATTCACATAATATAAATTATTGATCTGATAATGGGAAATACTGTGCAGTAACAATTATTGAAACAACAATAATATAAAATATCAACGCAGCAATTATTGAATCAATAAAATATAATATTAAACTATAATTATTGTAACAATTATTGAGTAGTGCCTTCTTACTTAAGGATCAATAATTCAACAATACTGTGCAATACCGTGTGCTATTGTGCATCCATGTGTATTAATGTATTTTAACTACCGAATATTCCAACAGTGTTAACGGTAACAACTACGACGTTATTTATAAAAACTCAATTTTTGTCGTTTTTTCATCTGACAGTTATTCTGTTATAGGGCCCACAAATGGCTACGCCGTCGTACAAATATTCCCCGACAGAAAGAATATTCCACGACCAAACGAATATTTCCCGACAACAATGAATATTTTATAACCACTTGCGTATTTTGAAAATAAATTCATATATCACCCTTAACTTTAACTTTTATCAATTTAAAAAGAAAAATTGAATACTTATTTCATAAAATTCGGGGTCTTACAATCTCCCCTCCTTATAAAATTTCGTCCCCGAAATTTACGTACCTGGTATTTCGAAAAGTTGAAAATACCTTGCTTTCATTTCAGATTCTATCTCCCGGGTCATCATGATTTCTTTATTGCTCATCTCCTGTATTTCAGATATCATTCTAGAATACAGCTTCAAAACAAGGGTTAAATGAACAAATGAACATATCACATAATATCCTGATATTATGACTGACCAACAAATAAGCTTAGGTAGGACACACTAGCGAAAGATTTACTCATCTCACCCCTCCTAGTTCTATTTTCCGATCTCCGCCAGAGATCATATCCCTAAGCTCTGATACCAAATGTGACAACCCCAAAATAGGTCCATTCCATCCAACCTATTCTGAGTCGCCAAATACATGGTACAGAAAATAACAAAAACTTTATTACAACAATTGTTGTCCAAAGTATAACAACACATATGCTGTGAGTTTTAATACAAATATATACCAAATGTGACTCATGTCCCAACCGTGGATAGCACGTCACAATGACACCTTACATAAAGGTATAGTCAAAAACTGTTTTAGAAATTAGAATCTTTGGGAAGTGCTCAAGGAAACCTTCGTACATAGGAGGCCATGCATCTAAGTTATGATAGATATCATATGGCCACAGAATTATCCTTGGTTGACCCAATAGACCCAAAAGAAAAATGAGAAGATTACTATCATATTCTTCCCAATTGTGAGTCTTCTCTTGACATATCATTATCTCCACTGTCTTTAATTGAGAATTATACTTCAAACAAACACCAAGATTATATAGGCAGTGCTCGTAAATATACTCAGCAAGTGGATGAGCACATCCATATCTTATGATGATACGAGATTGTATTGCATTAGACATCTTGTATGGTAGTGGCAAAACACCCTTCCAACGTTGGGTTCGCCTCACCCTATTTGATTCATCAAATATAACTACAAAATAATGTATACAACACTTTTCTACACTGCTTAGGTAGAACCTCCACAGCTAGAGACCACCGTTCTATTTCCCTGTTACCCTTGCTCGACCCAGCTACACTCTTATTACCTGAAAAAGAATTTTGAAGCAAAAGGGTGAGCACAACTATCCCAGTAAAGAATATCATGACTAACGATAATTAAATTATCAATAGTCTTCATCAGTAATAAATCAGAGATTTAGAACATATAGTAGATGATAAAACTTTTCAACCATAGTTGCAGCAGAACGAGCAATCCATTAGAAGAGTCAAATAGACTATAAAGTCTATTATCTTCTCCATGTTAAAAGTCTACCAACAATGTTTTATCCCTGTAACATCAATCAACAATTCATGTTCACAATCACATGTATAACTCATAATCGTAATTGTTGTTTTAAATTTCTTTTCTCATTCAGGACAAAGATAATATTCATCACCTGAAACATCAAAGATCATGGTTATACCAAATCACAGTTTATGTTCATAATCATATTAATAAATTTATCTTTACACTACGGACCAAAGATATTCATCAACAGACCATCTTTGCAGTACATGTCAAAGATATTCAACAACAGGTCATCTTTGCACTACAGGCCAAAGATATTCAACAACAGGTCATCTTCGCACTACGGGCCAAAGATATTCATCAATAATTCATCTTTGCACTACGGGCCAAAGATATTCATCAATAAGTCATCTTTACACTACGGGCCAAAGATATTCACATCTCAAAGAAATATATAATCATTTCAGAATTTATATAAACAATAATTATAACCATGTTGATCAATTCACCTTTGCACTTAAGCTAAAGATATTCAATTATAAATTCAATGGTTTTGATCATACCAGTCACAATTCAACTTTGCACTACTGGCCAAAGAGAACCAATAGTCTTGATCATACCAATAATCTACCCATCTTTACACTCAAGTGAAAGAGAATTTCAACATCACGGTTATAAAAATATTATATATGATAATAAAAATAATATGATCAACATATAGATTCAATCTCAAGAGTAATATTCATAAATCAACTATAATTTGGTTAGAAAAAGAAACCAATTTTGTCGTGAATAGTAACTCGTGAATAGTAACTCATGAATAGTAACTCGTGAATAGTAACTCATAAATAGTAACTCATCAATAGTACTTCGTATTCGTATATAGTACCGTATATGTAAATAATATCATGTAAATAGTGTCATATGCATGAATAGTGTTGTATACGTGAATAGCGCCGTATACGTGAATAGTAATCCCGACTCAAAAAGGTAGAAATTCCACAATAAAATCTACCCCCATTATTTCAGTATAATGATATTGGAAAAATAACATCATTATGAAGAATATAGCATCTCTTAATATCCCTTACTATCCCTTACCTCAAAAGAGCAGCACTTCTGATTGGATATCGGATATGACGCTAAAGGAAACTTGCACTGATGAATAGCAACTCACCAAGTATCTAAATACTCACAAAATACACTCAATAATCTAGAGAGAGAAAGAGATAAAACTTGTTTCTGGTGTGATTTTCAATTCTAACTTAGCCCTCTATTTATAGGAAAATGTTAGCACGCCAAAGCAGACTTAACCTGCAACCTGATGGCTTTACCTGCTATTATTCTCACCCACAACATTTAAAATTCAATTGAGCACATTTCTCACCAACCAAAAGTGGGGCCCACCAATTTTTGAATTTTTTACCAAAATAATGTATAGCCCAATTTTCGAATCAGTCACCTCTTAAAATTCATAACAAATCATAAGCTCATTTTTAACGGTTCAAAATTTGTGGACATATACTCAACTTATATATGTATAACATATCCAAAAATTACAACGATCCAACGGTCGGATTAAAAATTATAACTCCCGCAATATATCTTAAAAAAACACTGGTTTAATTTTTACTACCTCTAATCCGACAAAATACTGATAAAACACCTCAACATTAATTCCTTCATTTATAACCACATAAATAAATCCATCATTTATATCCACGTCAAATAAATATTTCCTTATCATATGAATCAATAATTAATTATTTACAAGTAATATTACAGGATCACAATAAAGACAACCAGGCAGTTCCCAGGAAAGAGGGAGCTTTCCGATAAGAATTTCTTCTTACTGGCGCGTAATTAGGTGACCAAACCTCTCCTTGATAGAACTTTCTAGACATTGCCAATAATGCTATCTAATAATATTATTCACATAATATGAATTATTGATCTGATAATGGGAAATAATGTGCAGTAACAATTATTGAAACAACAATAATATAAAATATCAATGCATCAATTATTGAATCAATAAAATAAAATATTAAACTATAATTACTGTAACAATTATTGAGTAGTGTCTTCTTACTTAAGGATCAATAATTCAATAATACTGTGCAATACCGTGTTCTACTGTACATCCATCCGTATTACTGTATTTGAACCACCGAGTATTCCAACAGTGTTAACAGTAACAACTACGCTGTTATTTATAAAAACTCAATTTTTGTCATTTTTTTCATCCGACAGTTATTCTGTTATGGGGCCCACAAATGGTTGCGCCGTCGTACGAATATTCCCCGACAGAAAGAATATTCCACGACCAAACGAATATTCCCCGACAACAATGAATATTTTATAACCACTTGCGTATTTTGAAAAAAAATTCATATATCACCCTTAACTTTAACTTTTATCAATTTAAATAGAAAAATTGAATACTTATATTTCATAAAATTCGGGGTCTTACATTGTCCCCAGAATCGCTTATAACAATCTAAGTAAATAAATGAGGATAATTTTTCATCATATTCTCTTCGAGTTCCCACGTAGCTTCTTTAGCATTGTGGTTCCTCCAAATTACCTTAACAGAAGGTATTACTTTATTTCTCAGAATTTGTTCTTTTCGGTCGACAATTTGAACAGGAATTTCTTCGTAAGATAAGTCATTTTCAAAATGTAGGGGTTCGTATTCAATTACATGCTTGTAATCGAGTTTGTAGGGTCGTAGGACTGAGACATGAAAAATGTTGTGGACATTCTCTAGAGCTGGAGGTAAGGCTATCTCGTACGAGACTTCTCCGATTCTTCGTAGTACTTCAAAGGGTCCAATGAATCTTAGGCTTAATTTTCCTTTCTTTTCGAATCTGATCTTTCCCTTCCAGGGAGATACCTTTAAGAACACATAACTACCTGGTTCAAACTCAACATTCTTACGATGTGGATCGACGTATTTCTTCTGTCTATCTTGAGCTGCTGTCAATCTTGTTCGGATCACTTTGACTATTTCTGCTATTTGTTGTACCAATTCCGGCCCTAGCAACTGTCTTTCGCCAACTTCATCCCAGTAAAGCGGAGTTCTGCACTTTCTGCCGTATAATACTTCATAAGGTGGCTGTAACAACCCGATATTTTCTATATAAATACATCACAAATTTTGTGTATAAAATTTTTATTATTATTATTTTAAGGATGAGAATTTGTATAAGATAATGTGTATATGTAATTATGTGGTAAATAAAAATATATTTATTACATAAATACTTACAAATAAATTTATTTTAGAATTATTAATTTTTATAAAGTATATATTTTTATAATAATTAATTTTATAGTGGAAATATTTTTATTAACTATTTTCCATGAAAATATATTCATATATTATTTAAATAATATATGGAGTGATTTTTTTAGAATAATTATGACAATTATTTTATTATATGAATTTTAGTACAGATTATTAAGTTAATAATTTTACCTTAATTATTAAGGTTAATTATGGAAGAATAAATCAGATATGGAATTCAAACCCTAATTTTTGGATTATTGTCAAGGTATGAGAATAATAATATAATATTAATTATATTTTGATTTTTCAGTGCTATGAATATGTACAGTATGTACGTGTTGATGATGATTAGTCAATTATGGTGTTTAATTTCAAAACTCTTTTATTAATTGATTAAACCCAAATTTTACTGAGGGAAACCCTAATTGGAAAATCAGCTGTGAATTTAAGACTGTTATATAACTGTGTTATATGTTTTATATCGTGTATTAAGTGATTTATTAGGTAAACCCTAATTAAAGTTCTAGCAACCCTAATTTCTAAATTAGCAACCCTAATTAGAAATTTTAAAAATCTAATTACTAATTTTAAACCCTAATTGCTAAAATGGTAACTCTAATTATTATTTTAGTAAGTAATTATGTTAATTTGGAAACCCTAATTCATAATTCCTCTCATATTCTTTGAGTTGTCGCGAGGCATAGGCTATGACTTTCCGATGTTGCATGAGAACACATCCTAACCCTTTGCCTGAAGCATCGCTGTAGATAACAAATCCATCCGAACCAGATGGTATTGTTAGAACAGGTGCCGAAATAAGTCTCCTCTTGAGTTCTTGAAAACTCTTCTCATAATCCTCGCTCCAACCGAATTTTGTATCCTTCCGAGTCAGCTGAGTTAACGGAGTAGCAATTCGAGAAAATCCTTCCACAAATCTCTGATAATAACCAGCTAAGCCCGGAAAGCTACGTACTTCGGTTACCGACTTCGGTTGGTCCCAACTTTGTATGGCTTCAATCTTCGCCGGGTCGACAGATACTCCATGTTTTGACACCACGTGCCCAAGGAATGCTACTTCCTCAAGCCAGAACTCACATTTCTTCAGTTTGGCATAAAGCTTGTTTTCACGAAGCCTTTGCAGTACCAGCTTCAAATGGCACTCATGATCTTCACGGCTTTTGAAATAGATGAGGATGTCATCAATAAAGACAACAACGAACTGATCTAAATATTCTTTGAATGCACGGTTCATCATATCCATGAAGGCAGCAGGAGCATTAGTCAATCCAAAAGACATGACTAGGAATTTATAATGCCCGTACCGAGTTCTGAAGGCAGTCTTTGGAATATCCTCAGTTTTAATCTTCAGCTGATGATATCCAGAACGAAGATCGATCTTTGAAAAGAATTGTGCTCCTTGCAACTGGTCAAACAGATCATCAATGCGAGGTAGCGGATACCTATTCTTGATAGTGACATGATTCAATTCTCGATAGTCGATACAAAGTCGCATACTCATGTCCTTCTTCTTTACGAATAACACAGGAGCACCCCAAGGAGATGTACTAGGATGAATAAAACCGATGTCCAACAACTCCTGCAGTTGGACTTTTAACTCGTGAAGTTCAATAGGAGCCATTCGATATGGGGTTTTAGAAATGGGCTTTGTACCGGGTTCAAGGTCAATAAAGAATTCAACTTCACGTTCTGGGGGTAGACCAGAAAGTTCTTCAGGAAATACATCGGGAAACTCTCTAACAATAGAAATATTATTCAAATCTGACTTGTCTTTGTTCAAATTCATAACCAGGGCTACGAAAGCTTGACATCTATTTTTCAATAAATGAATAGCTTTGTGGCTTGATATGACAGTGACTGATTTTAGTGGTTTAGTAGTTTGAATTCGTATGACAGGTTGGTTAGGAATATAAAAACTAACAACCATACGAAAATAATCAATTTTAGCATGATGAGTGGTTAACCAATCAATTCCTAAAATCACATCAAAAGTAAGTATCTTTAAAGAGATAAGATCAACAGGTAATGTGATAGTGCCAACTTGGATCATGCAAAATTTATAAACTGTAGATGTAACAAAGGTTTCACCCAATGGAGTTTCAACAGACAAGTCAAAGTCCAATTTCTCCGGAGTCAAGTTTAAACGTTGAGCACAAGCAGGAGAGATAAAAGAATGGGTAGAACCGGTATCTAGTAAAGTATAAACTTCGCAAGAATTCAAGATTAGCTTACCCGTGATCACCTCGTTCGGGTTTCTCACGTTTTGGCCAGTCACGACAAACACTCTTCCAGGAACCGCTGATTTCGACTTATCCAGGAAAGCCCTTGGAGTCACCATCCCCGTTGAACTTGGTTTTGCTACAAAATAATCCCGAGCTATGTGGCCTTCCTTTCCACAGTTGTAACACACCTTAGATTGTTGTGGACAGTTTGGGCTGATATGTCCCTCTTTCCCGCATTTGTAACATCTAACTGGCGGTCGTTCTCCTCCCCTAGAATTTGTTGTTGGTGCTGGTGTTGCTGCTGATGTCTTTCCGTCATTGTTGAATCTCATCTTTCTGAAATTTTCACTTGACTCGCCTCTCCTATTGTCATGGCCACGATGACCACCCTAGTGGTTATCGCCTTTGTTCGTATTTTTCCCTCCTCATTGGTTATCATCACTCTGATGATTACTATCACCGGTATGACCCTGGTTGTGGTCCCTCGGTTGAACATACTCACTATCTCGCTCTAATAATTGAGCCCTGCTGACAACATCTGAATACAGAGAAAATTTATGAGAGATAAGGTATTGACGAATCTCGGGTTTTAGACCTCTCAAAAACATCCTTGTCATTCGTTCCTCATTCTCTACCAAATGAGGTGCAAACCTGGATAACTCAGCGAACTTCGCCTCGTACTGGGATACAGTCATGTTATTTTGTTCCAGTCTGATAAACTCCGCCTCCTTCATATGACGAATACTTTCAGGAAAGTACTTGTCATTAAACAGTTTTTGAAATGTTTCCCAGGACATGTTGAGTACGTCAGGTTGGGTACGCTTCACAGACTCCCACCAATAGTCTGCCTCACCGCGGAACATAAAAGTGGCGAATGGAACCCTCTGTTCCTCCGTGCATCCCAAGACATCGAATATCTTGGTAATTTGCTTGACCCACGTTTCCGCCATGATCAGATCCGGCTTTCCCTTAAATTCTGGTGGTCCCAATTCTTTGAACTGCTTGGCTGTGACAAACCGCGCGTTGTTATCATTTCCACCTGTATTCTGCACACGAGTCTCCCTCGTCTGATTTTGCATGAACTGCAAAAAGTTCCTAAACATTCCATCATTCATCGTTTGTTCGGTAGTGTTGTTTACAGGAGGAATATTGCCTTCCCGTTGCACGTTCTCCTGGTTTGTAACTAAAGGTTATTCCACAGTCTCATACACTCCATTGTTAACGTTCTCAGCAGCCATTCTTAAATACTGCCATAAAACAAGGGTTAATTAAACAAATTAACATATCACATAATATCCCTATATAATGACTGACCAATAAATAAGCTTAGGTAGGACACACTAGCGAAGGATTTACTCATCTCTCCCCTCCTAGTTCTATTCCCCGATCTCCGCTAGAGACCATATCCCTAAGCTCTGATACCAACTGTGACGCCCCCAAAATAGGTATACAACACCCATTCTGAGTCGCCAAATACATGGTACAGAAAGCAAACAATAACTTCAATAATACAATTGTCGTGCAAAATACAACAACACATACTGTGAGTTTAAATACAAATATTGTCTTCTAGACAATATCCACACTCAAATAAGTCCTCAATATAATTATTCAAATATT
This sequence comes from Panax notoginseng, assembly GCA_016801055.1. Lineage (NCBI taxonomy): Eukaryota > Viridiplantae > Streptophyta > Magnoliopsida > Apiales > Araliaceae > Panax > Panax notoginseng. The sequence continues at coordinate 148,209,654 of CM029013.1, read as the reverse complement.
ATTTTACAGAAATAGTGAGGACTGCTAAAACATCTTTCTAGAACCATCACTCCATACCCCGACTAGATCCTGATATGTTCTCAGCTCCTGAGAAGAAAAATGGAAAAAAAGGAAAAGGGTGAGCTCAACTAGCCCAGTAAAGAATATTATGACTAAGATAATATACAACAAATTATCATTAGTATTCAATAGGAAAAAATCTGATAGAATATAATCGACAACAAGTTTTAGATCAACAACTGCAGCGAAAACAACAAACCATTAGAAGAGTCAAGTAGAGAATGACTTCTACTATCTTTTAAGATTTAAAAGTCCATCATCAATATTTTATCCCTGTAACATCAATTAATAACCATCTTTATCCGAATATTCATCTTTGCACTACAGGCCAAAGATATTCATTTGTATCACCTTTCAGTCATGTTCATCTCAACACCTGTTCATCTTTGCACTACAGGCCAAAGATATTCATCAAGTAATCATACATCTTTGCACTACAGGCCAAAGATATTCAGTAATATCATCATTTAGGACTGAGGATGATGAAAAATATCTTAAAGAGAACGAATCTAGTGAGACAGAAGGACAAATAGTAGGGATTCACATAGCAGTTTATCCAAGATCAATAATACTTTATAATAATCAATTGTGAAGCAGAATTCAAAAATAAAGATCAAAGCATGGATACAATCAAAGATAGTAACCATAATAGACATCTTGGACAAAAAGGGAAAATTTTATTTTTCAATGAATAGTGTCGTATTCGTGAATAGTGCTGTATACGTGAATAGTAACGTATACGTGAATAGTAACTCCGACACAAAAAATTCCAAATTTGATAAAAAGTTCATATCAATATTTCAGCATAATGATATTGAAGAAAATAATATCATTAAGAAGAAAATAATATCCCTTACCTCAAGATATCAGTACTTCTGGTCGGAATACCGGTATAAGGCTGAAAGAAACTTGCTCTGATGAATAAAAACTCTCAAAGTATCTAAATACTCACAAAATACACTCAATAATCTAGAGAGAGAAAGAGAGAAAACTTGTTTCTGGTGTGATTTTTAATTCTAACTTATCCCTCTATTTATAGGAAAATGTTAGCACGCCGAAGCAGACTTAACCTGCAACCTGATGGCTTTACCTGCTACTATTCCCACCCACCACATTTGAATAAAAATCTCATCACATTTCTTCACCAACTAAGAGTGGGGCCCACCAATTCTAGAATTTTCTACCAAAATGATTAACTCCGAAAATTCAACAATTTCTGAACCAGTCATCTCGTAAAATTCATAATAAATCATACGTTCATTTTTAACGGTTCAAAATTTGTGGACATATACTCAACTTATATATGTATAACATATCCAAAAATTACCACGATCCAACGGTCGGATTAAAAATTATAACCCCCGCAAAATATCTCAAAAAACCTTGATTTTTAATACCTCCATTCCGACAAAAATACTGATAAAAACCTCAACATTAACTCCTTCATTTTTAACCACAAAAATATATCCCTCATTTATATCCATATAAAATAAATATTTTCTTATCATATGAATCAATAATTAATTATTGACAAATAATATTACAGAATCACATTTATGACAACTAGGCCGTTCCCAAGAAAGAGGGGGCTTTCCAATAAGGATTTCTCCTTACTGGCGCGCAATTAGATGACCAAACCTCTCCTTAGACAGAACTTTCTAGACATTACCAGTAATGTTATCTAATAATATTATTCAAATAATATGAATTATTGATCTGATAAAGGAAAATACTGTGCAGCAACAATTATTGAAACAATAATAATATAAAATATCAACGCAGCAATTATTGAATCAATAAAATAAAACATTGAATAATAACTACTGTAACAATTATTGAGTAGTGCCTTCTTACGTAAAAATCAATAATTGGTGCAATACCATGTGCTACTGTATTTTAACCACCGGGTATTCCAACAGTATTAACGGTAACAACTACGCCGTTATTTATAAACAACTTATACTTGTCGTTTTATTCATCCAACCGCTTTCCGTTATGGGACCCACATAAGGCTGCGCCGTCGTACGAATATTCCCCGACAGCAAGAATATTCCACGACCAAACGAATATTCCCCGACAAAATGAATATTTTATAACCACTTGCTTATTTTACAAAATTTGCACATTTCACCCATAACCAAAGTATTATATCAAATTAACCCCTTATTATTCACAATAATATTTAGAGAAAATTTGATTTTATTTATTAATAAGCTGGGGTCTTACAGACAAAGGTATATCAACATGTGATTAAATACAATGATTATGCAAGTGGGGACACTTGTTTAACCATTTCTAGAAATTAACGAACAGAATATATATATCTGAGTTACCATATACTAACATGTTGATATTCAAGGAGCTTATATAATATAAGGTTAATAATTTGTACCATAATAATATAGTTTAAAAGCATTCTTACTCACATCCATTGCATAAAAAATGCAAAGGTTAGATACTTGCCTAAAGCGCTGCTTACAGTTTGTAATTTAGATTTATTACTTATCTCACGACCTATCATTAATAAGATCGTTCGTTCGATTAGAACAATATATCTCAACACATAATACTGCTTATTGCAGTCAGCACATACCCTAATCACATTGTCACATATGTTTAATAACCATTGAATCACAAATAATCACATATCTAATTAAATTATCTAAGTCCAGATCAATTTCTGAAATATGTCGGTCTATCGGCAGCTTTATCGAATAATTATCGAGTCTAAGACTCTGTACTATAACTTAATATCAGTCATATTATTTTTAAATGACTTAATATAATTTTAAAATATTTATTATAATTTATCATGAATTTTCAAACATCAGAATCACATAAAATGATTTAAATACTAATCAATTCTATTATCATTAATATTTAATTAGTATTAAACTATTAATGAAATCATTTTCAAAATATTAAAGTTATTTATAATAACTCAAAATATTTTTAAAGTATTAATATTACCCTTAAATGATTTTTAAAACATTTAAAATCATTTATAAATAATTACCATTAATATTAAGGTATTAATGTTCTATTTATCAAAATATTAAAAGTCATTATTCATAACTTAAAATATTTTTAATTCATTTATATCCTTTTAAATGATTTTTAAATTAATAAAATCATTTTTTCAAACTATTTATTTAATATAATTATTCAATAAATTTACTATTTATAATAATAAGTTAATAATCATTAATATTAATTTATTAATGAAATTCTTCTTTAAATATTAAAAGTTATATTTTATAACTTAAAATATTTTTAAACACTTTATTTTCATTTAAAATAATTGTTATACTATTAAAATCATTTTTAAACTAAATTATTAAATAACTTTAATATCATTAATAATAATTAATTAATGAAATTTATCATTAAATATTAAAAGTTATATTTTATAACTTAAAATATATTTAAATACCTTATTATTATTTAAAATGATTTTTAATATAATAAAATTATTTTTAATTAATTTATTTACTTCATTTAGTAAATAACTTAATTCTCATTAATATTAATTTATTAATGAAATTCATCACAAAATATTAAAAGTTATTAAAAATAACTTAAAATATTTTATTATATCATAATATAATTTTAAATGATTTTTCAAGTATTAAAATTATTTTTAAATAATTTATTTAATATTATAATTAAATAAATTAAATACTTTTAATATTCTAAATATATTAAATATTTATGAAATATATTAAAAATAATTAAAAACTAATTTTCAGAATTTAAAATAATTTTTAATAATTTATTTTGTATTTTTAATAATTAAAAAATAATTTTTTTTCTATTTTTTTAACTAATTTCCGGAAAATCTAAAATTAATTTAATTAGAAACCATCGCTAAATACCTTTAGCGACAGACAAGCGTCGCTGTTGGTGTTCTTGAGCTCAAGAACACTGACAGCTTCGTTGTCTAGGGTGTTCGTTTGACCAGCTATAACTCATAATCTGTTAACGTTATGGACATAATCTTGGTCACATATTGTAGTACTCGTGTAACACTATAACTATAAACTGATTTCATGGTCAAAACATTAAACATCAAAGAGATCTGAGCCTCCAAAGATCATGTCAGACTCTGTTCTTCAAGTTCTGGAATTTCCAGAATCGGGGTACCTACATTGGTGCTCTTTAATTAACATGTTCCCGGCTTGTTTTGTGTGGTATTAAAGTTCTAAAATGTAGTAGAGATGTCCGGGTACAACTACATACTATCATAACAACATAAAATCATCCCATACTCAAGATATTGGTCGGTCAAAGTAGACTGGAAAGGCTGTTCTTGAACATTTCTGGAAAACCCAGAAATGTTCTTGAGCAGTTTGGTCAATGGTGGTTTGACCACTTATATCTTGGATTCTGTTATGGATCTTGTTGATCTAAAGTCTCTAGAATGTATTACTCATGTCAAGATACAAGGGAAAAACAACAATATGGTCATAACATTAAAACACTGCAAGATTCATGGCCTGCAAAACGTTGTCAGAGCTTCTGAAAATTCTGGGTTTTCTAGATTTTCATTTTCGTGAATGGTCAACCATGTTTGACTGCTTATAACTTGAGATCTAGACATGATATGAACTTGATTCAAGTTGGAGATTAAAGACCTACTGACATACTACAAGTCTATAGCTTAAAACAACACAAAACATAAACACACAAAGATCTAGAGGGCCTGACATATGGCTGTCAGACACATAAAAAAAATTCTAGATTTTTGAAAACTCTTATTTCGTGAATCTAGATGTTATGGATCCACTAAATACCAACTCAGATCATCATTAGACACCTCATATAACATATATAACACAAAAAAAATAACATCAAACAATAAAATTCGGACAGAAATTAAAGCTAGGGTTTTTATACCTTCTTGATCGATTTCTAATTTTGTGTTGCTGATTTTTTATGGTGGACGTGGGGCTGTGTTTTGGGACTTATATGCTACTGAAATTCGTTGGTTAGAGAGAGAGAGAGAGCTTAGGTTGAGAGTTTGTAAAAATGTAAGTAACAAATGTAATTTTTCTCTCTCCAAATCTATTTATACATGACTTGGATGCAAGAATTGGCTGATTGCTGGCTTGTTTGCTGTCAAATAGAAGCATGTGGAGTTGTTGAAGTGGTTCACCCACTCAACCTATTGTCAAACCCTACTAATTTAGCCAAATAATGCAACTAGGGGCAATATGGTCAATTGGTAAATCATTTAATGGCAAAATTGGTCTTTGGGAAAACCCTTAGGGTTTAGGGTTTGGTTAGGGTTTAGCACAAATCTAGAATTTCTAATTTAGGGTTTAATCCAAAAATTAAAAGTAAATAAAAATTAAATAGATTTTAGTTTCTAAAAGTTTTAGATTAGGGTTTCCTAATTATGATTAATTTTCTAATTACGCTATACAAGAAAATTATGAATTAATATCATATAATTATCATTAACCTTGCTAATTTAGTAATTAGGGTTTACAATTTTGGTAATTAGAGTTACTAAAATATAATTAAGTTTTCTAATTATCAAATTAGGATTTAAAATTTTAGGATTTCCAAAATTAGCAATTGAGATTATAATACTTGCTAATTAATCACATTAACACAATTACAACCAATCTCGAATTCTAATTTAAATTTCAAATTAGGGTTCCTCATTTTCAAAAAAAATTTAGTGTTTCTAGATTATAATTAGGGTTTTCTAAAAATTAGGGTTTCTAGAATTCTTAATTGGGGTTCACCTAATTAATATATTTAATACACGACATAAATCATATAACACACTTATAAAATAATCTTGCACTCTAATTGGATCTCAAATTAGGGTTTAGCATTATTACTAGGGTTTGGTCAGAATACACCGAATTGACCTACCGTTATCGGTCCACGTATACAGTACATATTCATAGCACTGAAAAATTAAAATATAATTAATATTATATTATTATTCTCATACCTTGACAATAATCCAAAATTAGGGTTTGGATTCCATATCTGATCTATTCTTCATATTTAACCTTAATAATTAAGGTAAAATAATTAACTTAATAACCTGTACCAAAAATTCATATAATAAAATAATTATTATAATTATTCTAAAAAATCACTCCATATATTATTTAAATAATATATGACTATATATTCATGGAAAATAATTAATAAAAACATTTCTACTATAAAATTAATTATTATAAGAATGTACTTTATCAATAATTCTAAAATAAAATTATTTGTAAACATTTATGTAATAAATATATTTTTATTTACCACATAAATACATATATATATTATCTTGTACAAATCCTCATCCTTAAAATAAAAAAAAAATTATACGCAAAATTTCTTATTTATTTATATAGAAAAATATCGGGTTGTTACAATATATATTATCTATCATGGGTTGTAATGAATGTTTAAAGGTTACGTACTTGGGATTCAGACTCTGATAATTATGTAAATTAAGTTTGACTTTTATATTATTGTTATTATTAGTATTATTCCGCTCATAGAATTTGTATCGTGAAGCACCGAGTTCGGGTTTCAAGTACCTGGATTTGGGGGCGTCGCAGAATGGTATCAGAGCTTAGGGTTAAAAACCTTAGGTGGGTTAGACCTTATGCTATAACCTTAGAACAGAGGAAAACGTTGAAAATATAAATAACTCATATAGTGTTTAAAAAGAGATGAATTGAATAAATTCATTGTCAAACAAAATAAAAGATAACTTATACAAAACTCTTATTTGCTGTATGTATATACTATATGCTAATCAGGATAATTTGTGTGTGTAGATGTCTGGTGGGCTTGTTATATGCATATAGCATGAAGAAGGATCAAACCCATACACCCGAGCTAATATCGAGGCCAATAGCTGAAATGGAAGCTCACAATGAAAACAACTCAGACGATGTGGTTATTATAGAAAACGTAGTACAAGATCCAGAGATGGTGGAGCTGACAGATAGTGATTCAGACACCAAAGTTGAAGCGGATCATGCATCAACGAAGGTGTAGGATCTGAAGAACAAGGTTTCTTCTCTAAAAAGACTGTGGGAGATAGAGAAGCTATTGAATAGTCAGTTGCGTCAAGCGTTAATAGAAACAATGGAAGAACAAGATAAGCTTAAAATCCAAATTGATCAGATGAGAGCCACAAGCAACACTTCGTGTGCAACTCCGAGCAAGAAGGGAAAAAGAAAGATAGAAGACCAGAACTTAGGAAAATATGATAAGAAGAAAGGGAAAAGAATTTGTTACCTTTGCAGTTATAAAGGACATACTACTCTGTATTTTCCTGACTATAAACCAGGAGTATATTTTATCTGTGGGTTAGAAGGTCATCAAGTGAAATGTTATCCAAGAAAAAGGTGTAATAAATAGGTAGTATAGGTCCTGTTATGTAGGTGTGTAATGTAATATTCTAAGAACTTTTGTGCAAGTAGTAGAAGCGAATCCCGACTTTTGTAGTCACAAAGGGATAGCTGATGTTTAAAAGCATTATGTGCTATGTTATGTAAATATTCGTTAAATGAATATGAATCTATGTTTGAGAAATGAAACAAGTTTAAAATATTAAACTTATATGATAAGATTTAGAATGTAAGTTAAATTTATGATTTTATTTAATCAGATAATGCCACCAAGACGTCAAACTCGCAATCAAAGGGCAGAAGAATCTGTCAACAATGTTGAAGGACAACAACAAGCAGACCCGATGCAGAACTTCGCAAACATGATAGCTCAAGCTATGCAGCAAGGAATTCCAGTCGCTGGGAATCAGCCGGACAACCGCTTAGCGAACTTTAAAGACTTTAAGGCTGTAGGACTGCCAGAATTCAAAGGTACAACTGACCCTGTTGAAGCCCAAACTTGGGTTAAGGAAATTGAGAAGGCATTCGTAATAGCTAGGATAACTGAGGGGTAACAGACCGCTTTTGCCACCTACATGATGAAGGGTGAGGCAAACTTTTGGTGGGAAGCAAATCAGGCGAGGGCAGGAGAAGGTGTAGTCACATGGGATAGGTTTAAAACCTTGTTTTTCGAAAATTATTTTTCACCTAGTATGCAGGCGAGGATGGAGGTTAAATTTTTAGAGTTGAAGCAGGAGAATATGACAGTGTCTGAATACGCCGCTAAATTTAATGAGTTAGCTAGGTTTGCCCCGCATCAAGTGGATACGGAGGATAGAAAAGTGAGAAGGTTTGAGCTGGGATTAAAACCCTAGCTCTATAACAAGGTTGCAGTGTTGCAGATTCCTACATTTCTAGCACTCATGGAGAAGGCGATTATTGCTGAGGAAGTAAGTGAGGCCATGAGCCTGTACAACAAGGAGAGAAAGAACAAAAGCAAGGTAGAAGGAGCTGGGAAAGTGGAAATTAATAGTGGGAATATGGGTGATAGTAGCAAGAGGAAGGGAAACTATGTTGGAAATGTGCAGGTGAAACAAGAAAGTGTCAAGAAGCAGGCGGTGCAGTGTAAGACATGTGGGAAGAACCACTCGGGGGAATGTTTGAAAGGGAAGTTTGTATACTACAAGTGCAGGCAGGAGGGCCATATCTCTCCCAACTGCCCCAATCTTAGTATGAAAAATGGATGTTTTCTGTGCGGATTGACAGAAAACAGGGTGAAGGATTGTCCGAAGAGGAGGGTGGAGGCAGGTAGTGTGAACACTGGCACTGGCAGCAGGACTTTGGAAATCATGGGACCTACGTCATCGAGCAAGCCAACAAAATTTACTACAAGGATCTACAATATGACAGTCCAGGATACGGCAGCAGCTGGTACTGAAACTCCAGGTATTATTCGTATAACTTTTATTTTCTTATATACATGATTTTCATATATATAGTAAATTATTTCTAAAGAAATTTTGAGGGAGGAATTTGAGTTCTTTTAGAAATCAAATTTCCGTTTCATCAGAAAGACAAGCTTTATGTGAATAGTTAAAGATCAGTTCGATCAAGGTTGATCGAGATATACTTGCAAAGATTGTGTACGCTATGTAACTGTGTATGTATGAGTTTTAAAACGGTGATTCCGGGAACGGAATCTTTATAAGGGAGGGTGAATGTAATAGCCCGATATTTTCTATATAAATAAATCAGAAATTTTGTGTATAATTTTTTTTTAATTATTATTTTAAGGATGATGATTTGTACAAGATAATGTGTATATGTAATTATGTGGTAAATAAAAATATATTTATTACATAAATATTTACAAATAAAGTTATTTTATAATTATTGATTTTTATAAATTATATATTTTTATAATAATTAATTTTATAGTGGAAATGTTTTTATTAACTATTTTCCATGAAAATATATTCATATATTATTCAAATAATATATGGAGTGATTTTTTTAGAATAATTAGAACAATTATTTTATTATATGAATTTTAGTACAGATTATTAAGTTAATAATTTTACCTTAATTATTAAGGTTAATTATGGAAGAATAAATCAGATTTGGAATCTAAACCCTAATTTTTGGATTATTGTCAAGGTATGAGAATAATAATATAATATTAATTATATTTTGATTTTTCAGTGCTATGAATATGTACTGTATGTACGTGTTGATGATGATTAGTCAATTATAGTGTTTAATTTCAAAACCCTTTTATTAATTGATTAAACCCAAATTTTACTAGGGAAAACCCTAATTAGAAAATAAACTGTGAATTTATGACTGTTATATAACTGTGTTATATGTTTTATGTCGTGTATTAAGTGATTAATTAGGTAAACCCTAATTAAAGTTCTAGAAACCCTAATTTCTAAATTAGTAACCCTAATTAGAAATTTTAAAAACCTAATTACTAATTTTAAACCCAAATTGCTAAAATGGTAACTCTAATTATTATTTTAGTAAGTAATTATGTTAATTTCGAAACCCTAATTCATAATTTAGAAAACCCTAATAATATCAAGAAAACCCTAAATATATTTTTAAAACCCTAATTTTAATTAGTAAGTTATAATTAAAATTTTATTAAACTTTAAATATAATTGTTCAAACCCTAAAAATTATTTGGGATACCTTCAGGATTAAAATCTAGTGATTAAAACCTAGATTCAAGCACCATGGACAAGTATACCCTTATTTAAAAATGGATTGTTCTAGAATTGCATGACTCATCATTTGTGTTTATCCCATGTGTGTAAAACCAGTCAATCCTTATCCTTATTGCCACCTTGCAAGCCTAGATGCATTGGATCTAAGTATATAAATAGATTAAGAGAGAGAAAAAGGTCATTTGTTAGCTTATTTTTGTAAAACTCACATCCTTCAGCCTCTCTCTCTAATACCCATGAAAATATTTGCTAGACCAGTCCCCAGATCAAGCCCCACGAAGTCCACTAACAAAATAAGAGGCCAGAATCAGAAATTGGATCATAGAAGGTATAAACCCTACTCAAAAATCTGTCCAATTTTCTGTTGTTAGATGTTATGTTTGAGTGTTAGAATATGTTGTTAGTAGTGTCTATTGGTGATCTGGGTTGCTAGATGTTAGATCCATAACATCTAGAGGCTCGGATTTAGCATTTTACAAAATCTGAAAATTTTTTATTTTGTGGTCTGACATCAAATGTCAGAGGTTGTAAATCTCAGCCTGTTTATGATTTTTGTGTTTTGAAGGTTTATACTTGTAGTATGTTATGTGGTCTAGGATCTAGAACTTGAATCAGGGTCGTATCGATCATATACTGCAAGATATTTAAGGTCAAAATGCGTTGACCGACTATGACCGGGTGTTTCTGGGTAACCCAGAAACATCCCAGAAACGACCTGACCACGCTTTTGACCGGCTAGATCTTTTAGTTTGTTGTTGGTTTGTTGTTTGTGTTGCATCCAGGTTGTAATCTTGTATATGAACTCCATGTTTATGCCTTAAAATCTCCTAATAATTAGACTGGGTGATTGTAGTGGACGGTCAAACCAAGCAACTCGAGCATGTTCTCTGTTTTCTGGGTAACCCAGAAAACATATGAACATGTCGACTGCCATGGTTTGACCGGATCATAAATGTTGATTCTGTTGATGTTAATGGTATTTTATGACATAAAACTGTAGTACTACATGTGGTCTACAACCTGAGAGCTTTATATCACTAAAAGGTTACACGGATTGCAAGTTGTGGAAGCCCAAATATGGCTTGTCTAACTGTTCTTTATTTATGGGTAACCCAGAAAATGAAGAACAGCTCTGACAGCTATTTTGGGCGATTCGATCTCTTTCTTGTGATATGATTTGTTCACTTTTCTTGTTGAGTCTTGTAGTGTTGCATAAGTACTACAAGATCTGAGCTTTAGATTAGACAGAAAGAACTTAGAAAGAACATTAAGCTCGGTCGAATTAGCTAGCCCGGTTTCTGACATAGAATTCTGGGTTTGTATGAAGAACATGAAGAACACCTATAGCGACGGTTCTGTCGCTATAGGTGGTCTTTAGCGACAGATAATATATTATTTTCCGGAAATTAATTAAATAAATAGAAAAAAATAGTTTTTAATTATTAAAAATACAAAATAAATTATTAAAAATTATTTTAAATTCTAAAAATTAGTTTTTAATTATTTTAAGTATATTTCATAAATAATTAATATTTTGAAATATTATTAGTATTTAATTTATTTAATTATAATATTTAATAAATTAGATAAAAATGATTTTAATATTTGAAAAAGCATTTAAAATTATATTATGATATAAGAAAATATTTTAAGTTATTTTTAATGACTTTTAATATTTTGTGATAAAATTCATTAATAAATTAATATTAATGATATTTAAGTTATTTACTAAATGAATTAAATAAATTGATTAAAAATGATTTTATTATATGAAAAATCATTTTAAATAATAATAATAAGGTATTTAAAAATATTTTAAGTTATAAAATATAACTTTTAATATTTAAAGATAAATGTCATTAATTAATTATTATTAATGATATTAAAGTTATTTAATAATTATATTAAATAATTTTGTTTAAAAATGATTTTAATAATCATTTTAAATGAAAATAAAGTGTTTAAAGGTATTTTAAGTTATAAAACATAACTTTTAATATTTAAAAAATAATTTCATTAATAATTAAATATTAATGATTATTAAGTTATTATTAATGATATTAAATTTATTTAATAATTATATTAAATAAATAGTTTATAAATGGTTTTATTAATTTAAAAATTATTTAAAAAGGATATAAATGAATTAAAAATATTTTAAGTTATACTTAATGACTTTTAATATTTGGATAAATAAAGCATTAATACTTTAATATTAATGGTAATTATTTAAGAATGATTTTAAATGTTTTAAAAATTATTTTAGGGTAATATTAATACCTTAAAAATATTCTAAGTTATTATAAATAACTTTAATATTTTGGAAATGATTTCATTAATAGTTTAATATTAATTAAATATTAAAGATAATAGAATTGATTAATATTTAAATTATTTAATAATGATTCCGAGGTTTGAAAATTCATGATAAATTATAATAAATGTTTTAAAATTATATAAGTCATTTAAAAATAATATGACTGATACTTACAGATATTGAGTTACAGATTAGAGTCTTAGACTCGATAATTACCCGATAAAACTGTCGGTAGACCGACATGTTTCAGAAATTGATCTGAACTTAGATAATGTGATTAGATAAGTGATTATTTGTGATTCAATGGTTATTAAACATATGTGCCAATGGGATTAGGGTATGTGCTGACTGTAATAAGCAGTGTTATGTGTTAGTATATTGTTCTAATCGAACGAATGATCTGATTAATGATAGGTCGTGCTATAAACGATAAAACTAAATTATGAACTGTAAGCAGCGCATCAGGCAAGTATCTTACCTTTGCATTTTCTTTATGCAATGGACATGAGTAAGAATATTTATAAATTATATTATTACTGTACATATTATTAACTTTATATTATATACGCTCATTTATTATCAACATGTTAGTATATGATAATTCAGATTTATATTCTGTTCGTTAATTTCTATAAATGGTTATACAAGTGTCCCCACTTGGATACTCATTATATTTAATCACATGTTGATATACCTTTGTCAATTACCCGTATATGTATATGTTGAATTATAGATTATTGTTGAACAAAATAAAACCTCTGATTTGGAACCTAGACAAGTATGAACATCCCTACACGGGAAAACTTTTATGCACCCAAGGCGGACAGAGTAAACGATACCCTCGTTCTTACATGTAGTATTGATCAATGCAGGGTACAACGGGCTGATCACCCCAGTGCCCGTAAGTTATGACGGTTTACAGATGAAGTTATGTTTAACCTATTCAAAAATTGAAAATAATGTTCATAGTATGTCACCTTAACCCTATGTATAGTCTTTACGTAGTTTCAAAAATTTGAAAGAGGGTTGTTATGTTATTATTATTGGTACAAATTACTTCATAACTATTGAAATCGTTGTAGAAGGGTAGTATAAAGAAAGCATTTAAATTCTTTCAGCTTATATATATAACTGCTATTACTTGTTGGGCACTCAAATGCTCATTCTTGCTTAATTTAAATATTTTCAGCTAAGTGTGAACGACCAGAGAGCTCTGCTAAGAACAAGGGAAAGGTTGCTGAATGAGTGAAATGCTATGATATGTAATAGTTAACATTATTAAGACAAGTACAATATATATATTCTATCATGGGTTGTAATGAATGTTTAAAGGTTACATACTTGGGATTCAGACTCTGATAATTATGTAAATTAAGTTTGACTTTTATATTATTGTTATTATTAGTATTATTCCGCTCATAGAAATGGTATCGTGAAGCACCGAGTTCGGGTTTCAAGTACCTGGATTTGGGGGCGTCACAATGGCATTCCAATACTAGCGTGGTAACTGTTGTGTTTAACCGAACTCTACGAGCGGTAGATGATCATCCCAATTTCCTTTAAAGTCCATTATATAAGCTCTTAACATATCTTCTAATGTCTGAATTGTTCTTTCAGTCTGTCCATCTGTCTGAGGGTGATATGCCGTACTCATTCGCAACTGTGTACCCATGCATTCTTGTAGACATTTCCAGAAGTTCGATGTAAAGCGCGGATCCCTATCGGAAATAATTGACATCGGCACTCCGTGCCTCAAAATAATCTCTTTTACATATAACTTTGCTAACTGATCTAGGTTGAATATTATTTTGATCGGTAGGAAGTGTGCGAATTTCGTCAGTCGGTCAACGATAACCCATACTGCGTCGTAGCCTTTCTGAGTCGTCGGAAGGCTAACCATGAAGTCCATTGTAATATGTTCCCATTTCCATTTTGAGATCTCTAGCGGTTGTAGCAACCCCCTCGGTCTCTGATGTTCTGCTTTCACTTTTTGACAGGTCAGACGCTTGGTAACACATTCTGCAATATCACGTTTCAAATTAGGCCACCAGAAATGTTGTCGAAGATCTTGATACATCTTGGTACTACCAGGGTGAATCGAATATCGTGAGCTATGAGCCTCGCTCAAAATGTCTTCCTTAATGTCTGTTACTGGCGGTACCCAAATTCTGTTCTCGAATCTCAGTATTCCTTCCTTATCCATCTTAAATCTCGATTCGGTTCCTTCGGATATCTTCCTTATCACCTTTTTGCATTCATCGTCCTGAGGTTGAGCCTCCTTAACTTTATCCAGTAGGGTTGTACCAGATTACATCTAAAATAGCTTCTCATCAATTTCCATAGGATTATTCACTTCTAGTTCTAACTTCTCTATGGCCAAAATTAACTCCTCCTGTTCGGTAAACATCATCAGCTTCTCCCGACCCTTTCTACTCAAGGCGTCGGCAACCACGTTTGCCTTACCCGGATGGCATAAAATCTCACAGTCGTAGTCCTTAATTAACTCCAACCACCTTCTTTGTCGCATATTCAATTCTTTCTGTGTAAAAATATATTTCAGACTCTTGTGGTCTGTATATATTTCACACTTCTCCCCGTAGAGATAGTGCATCCACATTTTCAAAGCGAAAACCACTGCAGCTAACTCCAAGTCATGGGTCGGATATCCCTTCTCGTAATCTTTTAGTTGTCGTGACGCATACGCAATGACTCTACCGTTCTGCATAAGCACACATCCAAGTCCCTTATGCGATGCATCACTATAAACCACAAAATTTCCTGTATCGTCCAGAAGAGACAACACATGTGATGTACTCAACCTCTTCTTCAATTCTTGAAAGCTTTCCTCACACTTCTCTGTCCAAACAAATTTCACAACTTTTTGAGTCAAATTCGTTAACGGAGTTGCGATCTTGGAAAAGTCCTGAATGAACCTTCTGTAATAACCTGCCAATCCAAGAAAACTTTGTACTTCTGACGGCGTCTTCGGCTGATCCCAGTTGATCACGGCTTCGACTTTGGATGGATCTATAGAAATTCCGTCTTTATCGATCACGTGACCAAGAAATTGCACCCGCTCGTTCCAAAATTCGTATTTCAAAAACTTGGCATACAACTTCTCCCTTCTCAACACTTCCAACGTTAATCTCAAATGCTCTTCATGTTCTTCCTTGGTTTTTGAATATACCAAAATATCATCTATAAATACTACTACGAGCTTGTCCAAAAATGGCTTGAACACACCATTCATTAGTCCCATAAATGCTGTAGGAGTATTTGTTAGACCAAACGACATTATTAAAAATTAGTAGTGACCATATCGTGTTCTGAACGCTGTCTTCGGTACATCCTCTGGTCTCACCTTCAATTGATGATAACCACTCCTCAAGTCTATCTTTGAAAAGTATCTTGCTCCCTTCAATTGATCAAACAGATCATCGATCCTCGGTAAGTTCTTAATCGTAACCTTATTTAGTTCTCTATAATCGATGCAAAGCCGCATTGTCACATCCTTCTTCTTTATAAATAAAACCGGCGCTCCCCACGGTGATACACTTGGTTGTATGTACTTTTTGTCCAAAAATTCTTATAGTTGGACCATCAATTCTTTCATCTCTACCGGTGCCATTCGGTACGGTGCCTCCGATATTGGAGCCGTTCCTGGAGCCAAATCGATCACGAATTCAACTGCTCTATCTGGAGGAAGTCCCGGCAAATCGTTCGGAAATACGTCTGCGAAATCTCTCACTACTGGTATCTCATCTATTTTTAGATTCTCTTTACAACTATCGACTATGTAAGCTAGATATCTTACATAACCTTGTCTTAACAACCTCCTGGCCTGCATCATCGTCAGACAACTCGCTTGTCTAGGCGACTTGCTACCATAAAATACAACCTTTGACGGAGTCATAAGATTAATACACTTCTTTTGGCAGTCAATTACAGCTCCATAATTGGATAACCAGTCCATTCCCAAGATAACGTCAAATTCCCCAAGTCGACTAGGAATAAGATCTACGTTCATGATATTACCCTTAATATCCACGCTACAGTTCTTATGCACGTACTTAACAGGGATTATTTCTCTATTCGTAATTTCTATGTTCTTGGGGTATTCTAACTCGTCCTTATGCAATTCTAAATTCTTAGCAAAGTCATCGGATATAAATGAACAAGTAGCACCCGAATCAAATAATACGTAAGCATTAACTCTATTTATCGGAATGATACCTGACACCACATCGCGAGACTGCACTGCGTCCTGCACTGTCATGTTGAATGTCCTGGCAGTTGGTCGATTGGTTGTGGTTGGTGCTGTGATAGTCAGAGTGCTTCCACCGGTATTTCCTCTATTTCCTCCTGAACTCGTTCCTCCAGATCCCTTCTTGGGATAGTCCCTTGCCAGATGATCCTTTGAGCCACAAGTGAAACATGCACCCTTCTTTGGATTTGGACAGTTTGGTGCTATGTGGCCTTCCTAACCACAATTGTAGCACACACGCTTCCCTTTCATGCAAACTCCTAAATGTGCTTTTTCGCAGGTTGAGCACGCTTCAATATTCTTCTTTTGCTCTCCTTACTGACTTCCAGCCGATGAGCTATCAGACCACTTCCTCTTCTGATTATGGCTACCCCCAGTGCTACTCCCACCAACCTTGTTATTTCCTTCACTTTCATTCTTCTTCTTCTTTTGATCCTGACTATACTTCGTTACTGCATCGCTTCCACCCTCAGCGAGCATGGCTTTCTCTAGTACCCCGGCGAATGTCTTCAACTGAAACATCGACACCTTACTATACAACCACGGCTTCAGTCCTTATTCGAATCTTCTTGCTTTTCTCTCATCCGTATGCACTTGATACGTGACGAACCTTGCCAATTCGTTAAATCTAGCCGCATAATCTGATACAGACATATTCCCTTGCTTCAATTCCAAAAACTGAACCTCTAATTGGTTCTGTGAGGTAGTCGGGAAATACATCTCAAAAAACATCTCCTTGAACCTCTCCCAGGTAATCATACCTTCTCTTCCACGAATTTTGTTTGCTTGCCACCAAAAACTGGCTTCAGATTATAGCATAAACGTTGCAAACGCGGTCTTCAGGTCCTCTCTGACTCTTGCGACCTCAAATACCTTCTCCATCTCCATAACCCAAGTCTGAGCTTCGATCGGGTTCATGGAACCTTTAAACTCTGGCGATCCCACCGCCTTGAAATCTTTGAATGAAGTATTCGGTGGAGCTTGAGGTTAATTATTCATTGCTCCAGCTAGAAGGTTCACTAATTATTGGACGGATTAGCATCGGTACTCTTCCTGAGCTGGTTGACGATTTTATCTTCTTCTCGGCGGCATATTTCTGTTAAGAATATACTCAATAATTTAACATAATCACTTAACATATTATCTCAAACAACTTGATATACTTATTCAAATCAAAAGTTTTAACATCAAACGATAGCATCACTACTATTTACATCAACTATCCCGAGATAAAGAATCTACAGGATTTAAAACATCAAAATATTCCTTTGTTTATAATCACATCGAAATTTACATCATTAACTACTAAATAGTTTCACATAATTAACTAATACTATCACTGTCTGTTAAGGCTCCGAATAGCCTTGCTACGCTCCTCTTCTATGATGCGAGACATCGTCCTGCGATCTAACATGTACGATGGTAGACCTTCAAACTGGATTGGGTACCTCAAAACTCGATCCTGGACTTCATCCATTGCGTTATTAAGTGTAGAGTATGTCTCTCCAAGCTTAGCCTTCTTCGCACGGCGATCGTCTTCTGCAAGATCAGCACGACGTGACTCTCGTACCTAGCCCTCCTCTGCTATGGCAAGCCTCTCTGAGCTTTCCTTCAGTTCCTTCTTTAACTTCTCTATTTCTTCAGACTTCTCCTCATTTTGACCCTTCTCGTGGACCAAATCCCATTCTATATTTCCCAAACGTGTGTGAAGAGTCACAATCTCCCTATCCCTCTGCTCAATAGTAATCTGCTGACTAACCGCCCGCTCAGTCAAATCCTGAATAGTATCCTGCAACTCTATGTTACGATCATATAATGCGTCGTACATCTCAGCATCAATGGAGTTCGGTGGAAACTCATCTTCTTCCTCTTCCTCCCCAGGATCCTCCTCTGGATCAGTCTCAGGCTCATGCTCTTGACCAATAATAGTGATCAATGGAGATGGCTCCCTCTGAATCAACTGCTCCCTGACAATATGAATGTCTCGGGGCTCCTCCTCAATAGGCACTCGGGGTTCCACCTCCCCAGCTCGACTAGCTCCTCCAACATCTGACATCCTGACAACATAGATTTAAGTTTTAGTTACTAAGTCGTACTAGTGAGCACATAATTTAACACATAAACATATAAAGTCTTTTATTATCTTCAATAAATTAAGAAATTCATTTCTTAGAACTCGATAAGAGTTTACCACCACTATGTTCTCGATCTCCTACAAGGCTACTACCTAAGGTTGTTCCCCCATGTAAGGTTCATAACCTACAGCTTTGATACCAACCTGTGACACCCCCAAATCTGGTACTTCCATTTGTGTTCATGATACAACATCATCCATCTATCTACCCGTAATTAAATGCAAACCATGCAATAGATAGAAATAATAATAAATCTCCCCTTATGGGGTTACATCAACTACATAATAAATAAATCCCAGGTTACTCTAACCTTAAACATCTGTGCGGAATCATAAATAAATAAGTCTTAAACAACATCATTAACTTAAGTCTTAAACAAAATACATCATCATATAAAACAACAAGTCTTCATCACTTGTTAACCTTTCCCTTGCCTTTACTAGTGGAAGGTTCGTCTGCTCTTTCGTTCTTAACTGCAATGTTATTATTACGCAAGAGTGAGCACGATTGCCCACAAGTATAATAATGAAAACAACAATATAATAACATGCGAGGAAAAATAATAACTTCGAATATAAAAGCTCAACTTTTGAATCAAGAAAGAATAACAAGAATCAAAAGAATTTCTGAGAGTCATAAGACCTTGAACTATGTCATAGGCTGTCAAGGGTTATACTTGAAACCTTTAACAGTCATAAGACTATGGACCTTTCTTCTCGTACTTAGGGGGATCAGCCCTTAGTACCATACTGTGCATAATATCTTAACGCTAACGCGTAAGTAAATCCCTTTGTAGGGTTGTTCATCTCAGTTTGACATTAGAGTCCGCACCAAAGGAAGTTTGGTTTGGATAAATCAATAAGGGTTCT
The DNA here is from genome assembly GCA_016801055.1 of Panax notoginseng. Classification (NCBI taxonomy): domain Eukaryota; kingdom Viridiplantae; phylum Streptophyta; class Magnoliopsida; order Apiales; family Araliaceae; genus Panax; species Panax notoginseng. The sequence continues at coordinate 148,189,919 of CM029013.1, read as the reverse complement.
GAATTTAGAACGTTCATCAACTATGGACTAGTTGAATCAATAAGGATTCGCTAGTCTAACAAGGTTCAACAATAAATGATATTTATAATGAATAACAATCTCAATAGGTATACAATAGAACAATTATTGTATAACAGAATCATACTTTGAAAAGATAGTAAATCTTTAACATAACAAATGAACTTGATTTATGACTTGAATAATGATAACAGGTAAGGTTAGGAAACTTGCCTCGTGCGTAGGCTAAACGATTACTACTTCCGTTCACCATAAATCCTACACACATACCATATGTATCCACGACATTCATTAGTTACATTTTCACTTAATTATTTAATATAAGCTCCACTTTATTTAACAAATCATTCTCTTACTATTAGAATATTTTCATTCTCTTACTATTATTACACTCGAATAAATTATTTCATAATAATTTTCATCGAATATTTATTTTATTCCATAAATATCTCAATTAAAATATTTACTTTATTTTATAAATATTTTAATAATAATTTTTATCGAATATTTATTTTATTCCATAAATATCTCAATTAAAATATTTAATTTATTTTATAAATATTTTAATAATAATTTTCATCAAATATTTATTTTATTCCATAATATCTCAATTAAAATATTTAATTTATTTTATAAATATTTTAATAATAATTTTCATCGAATATTTATTTATTTATTTATTTATTATTATTATTATTTTATTTTATTTTATTTTATTTTTTACCGCCGGGGCGGGGTAATGTAGTTTGGTAACGTCCGCTGGGGGCGGGGTTACCCAAGCTCATTTTCTACAGTTTTTGCAGTTCTGTAGTTCGCGAACATAACAATGCCAAATTAGGCCAAAAATCAATCACAAGTAAAATTATACGTGAATATTGTCATAATTTCCAATTAGTTATTTTTACACGAATTTAGACTTACTCAATCATTGTAATACATATATAATCATTACCCAACAATTATAGAATGATTTTAACCCATTAAAATATATAATTACAGAATTAAAGTATGTAAATTTCACTGTTCTTTGTGTTCTTGAAGGTTTTGAACAAAAACCATGAAAATTAATACTACGGATTTGTTATAAGGCCAAATCCAATCATTTAAACTTTGGTCTCTTCGTATCAACATGCATAATAAAATACGAGTGTAAAATTTAGGGATAATATATGATCAACACATGAAATATCACGTATAAGGCCATATGGCCAAAACCCAAACTCTTTAAATTTTGAAATAACAAGTCATCGTCATACGTTGAAATCTTATGAAATTAATGATATGGAAACACACATATATATATATATATATATATATATATATATATATATATATATATATATATATATATATATATAATATGCCATACAACTCGAATTATTACATCTATTCTTATAACAACTGAATTCCCCAAAAATAAAGACTCACAGAAGACTTAAGCCATATTCAAGAAACTTAAAAGACGTAAAATATATAAATTGGGTTGAAGAGATTACCCAAGCGTAGATTAATTTACTAGGAAGTGAATTTCTCCTCCACAAAACTCTGAATTCTCAACCCTCTCTTTGTATCTCTCTCTGAAACTCTCTCTGACATTTTCTAGACTTAGGAAATTAATGAAGAAAAGGAAAGGGAAGGCGTAAATAAAGAAGACGTCTGACGCGTTGTGGTTAGTTACCCAGTCATGGGTAACTGCCCTCAACTCCCTCAAAGGCCATGTTTGGCTAGCAATCTAGATTCAAAACCTTTTATTTTAATAAAACCTTTTATCATATAGTTTAATTAATGTCACATTCCATCATAAGATAAAACTAATATCTCATTTAATAAAATATAATAATTTCTCAATAGTGCACATAGTCACATAATTCAAATTCTCATTGATTAATAATATTAAATTATTAAATCTCTAATTAATAATTAAATAATTAAAATAACATTAGGCTTATTAAATATTTTTTTAATACAATAAGCTCACATAAATACATACATCGAATAATAAAATTCTCCACATTAAATTAATAAATGTAACACATATAATTAAATTAATCTATCACAACTTCATCAATTAATTAATTAATCTAATAATTAATTCATCGAAAATATTTATTCAATCCAATAAATATTAAAATTAATTTACAAAATGTCGGTTGTCACATGAGATGGGTGAAGTAACGTTGTTGGGACCGGAGTTGGTGCGTATGACTATGAAAAAGATTCAAATGATCCGACAACGTATAAAAACCTCACAAGATCGACAAAAGAGTTATGCTGATCTTCATCGAAAGGATGTGGAATTCAATATTGGAGATCATGTATTGTTACGTGTTGCTCCATGGAAAGGAGTTATGAGATTTGGAAAGAGAGGAAAGCTCAATCCTCGATTCATTGGCCCATTTTTAATCCTCGATCGAGTAGGAACTGTGGCCTATAGACTCGCCTTACCGCAAGTATGTCTCATGTTCATAACGTTTTTCACATATCTATGTTATATAAATATGTGAAAGACCTGAAACACATTATTGAATTAGAACCGGACGAGATAACGGAAGATTTAACGTATGAGGAGGTACCTGTTAAAATCTTGGATAAGAAAGATCATATTCTACGCTCCAAGGTTATACCTCAAGTCAAAGTTTTGCGGAGAAGCCACGATGTTGAGGAAATGACCTGAGAGTTAGAATCTAAAATGAAGTCAAAGTATCCTCACCTCTTCGACATACCAGGTACGCACCCTAATTTCGAGAGGGGAGGTTGTAAGACCCCAACTTTTATGAATAAAGATTAATTTTTCTCGAAATATATTTTTGAATATTATGGTGTGGATTTGATATAATGTTATAGTTGTGGGTATTATTTACAAATTTTACAAAGTATGCAAGTGGTTATATAATATTCGATTGGTCGGGAAATATTCGTTTTAACAGAGAATATTCGTACGACGACACAATTATTAGTATACCCCACAACGGAAGTATTATTATAATGACTCCAAAATCCATACAAGTTAAATCTCAACTTTGGTCGTTAACCATACATTAAATCTCTAATTTTACATCATTATTCGATATTAAAATTACAAAAATTTGCAGAATATTTAAAACGTTTATACATTTTCTTCTTTCTTGCCCTGAATCGCAACCTTTACATTACATCTCTTTGATTCAATCTTATATCATGAATCGTTACAACAAAATGACTATACAAAGTCTTACATCATAACTAAATATCCATATACATTGGATACCTCAACTTACAATTCAACAACATTTTACGTTCAAAATATGAAATACATTTCTCATAAAACATAAGTAATCTTCGTGAATATAGATCTCTATAACTCACTTAGCACATATCTTTACCTTAAAATCTTGACCTGCAAAAATGGTTATTTGCAAGAGTGAGCTCGACAGCCCAGCAAAGTCTAACAGTTTTTATGCATCACATAGCACATAATAACATGCTAAACATACATATCATAATAATTAAAATAACATGGCATACATGCTTTTAATTCACATAACAAATATAAAGATTGAGTTCCTTACTCAATCCTCCTTATTTAACCAAAATAATACAGTCATAAATTGACTTTAACATTTTACAATTTCAACATGTATAACATATCATGTAATTTAAAACAGTTCATCAAGTCCACATAGAAAATAGGAACCGAAAGACTTGTCTTGATCGTTGTTTACCAATAACAGTTTAACAGCTTACAATTATCTGCACTTCACGTGCCCTACACAATTATATATTCATACACATCAACTATTAGTCACATAACAACACATAGTAATTGTAATGTAAACTCTACTCCACATCTCATAATCTTTCCTATTAATTAGCACACAATGTTTAATTAGATTGTGTTAACTTTTCGACTTATATCTCACTGTATTTCATATTCGCAGTTCATTCAAGTGCTTAAGTCTTGCTAGGACTACTTATTGGTTTTATATTAAACCCATTCCATATCTTATAATATCCATTTCAATTGAATTGAAACACTTTTTAAGTTCATTAACACTTGGCACGACGTTTCGACGTTCATTCGTCACACGCTCGATTTGCCTCTCTTGTGTATGCTTACTATGCTTCTATAACTCATCTAATACATCATGTATTAATGTTAAGCATCATTATAATTACTAATATTCATGTTTTATAACTTAGGACATCATCTTTTATGGTCGGGAGCACTACACATGCATATGTGCATGCCCGACGCCCTCCGATTGCCCCCAAAAACATAACAGTCCTAAAGATGACCATTTTGACTACTGTTAAATACCTCAAATTGAAAAACTTTTGGAACGAAAGTTGTAGTTCTACTCGTCCTCGTTTCGGATCATCTTGAATCAACTCAATCGGAATTCGTATGAGAAAGTTATGACCATTTTCCTACAGGAGGTCAAAACTGTCTGAGTCAGACTACAAATCCAGCGCTGGGGCGCGAGGACTAAGCTAACTAGTGGCGCTGGGGCGCGAAATTGGCGCTGGGGTGCGAATTTAAGTGCCGCGACGCGAATTTTCGGCGCTGGGGCTCCATTTTTGGCGCTGGGGGGCCGAAACTTGCAGAACGCAACCCACGAAGAACAGAACATCTAAATTTCTGTCAATAACTTGATTTCTAACACTAATTAACATGTATAACCTAAGCTAATTACACATATACACATTACCTAACATGTATATACTAATTTAAACTACTAAACAATAATTTTAGAAACTTAAATCATTGTACGCATTGTTTTAAAAATCAAAACTTCATTATCGATGTTTGTTTACACAGTGAATATGGTAACCAAAATTTATACACTAATTTGATTCCTTAAGACTATGATTCTTTGAATTTCATACCCAATTAACATAATCACACTTCAATTTCATAACTTCCCAATTAACATATACTAATTTTGATATTTCTACAAACCACTTTCATACATGAATGTTTATTGTAAAAACAAATTTCTCTTTCTCTATGAACGTAATTTAGCATACCACACATATATACATATATACATGTTAGTTATTACCAGAACACATGATTTCATAATCATTTAGTAAAACATAGTTTATAGACAACCTTTGTAAAACTTATATACAATGAAGTTGAGTTTCATGAAACATAGAGGCTAAATCATTATACTATAAAACATATTTGTTAAGAGTATAAACATACCTTTTTATTGCTCAGACAATCTTTGCTTAATCACTGATAATAGTTTGAAGAATACATAATTTTCTCTTGTTTCTCTCTCTAAGTCCTCTGACAAATTCTCTCAAAACTCTTTGGTCTCTCACTTTTCTTTTATTTTTCCTTTCTTAGTCTTAAGCCAAAACACACTGTACGTAAAACTAAATTGATAACAATTATGCGTAAACTAAAAACTGATTTGGCCTTAATAATCACCATAACTATTATCAGTTACCAAAATAATAAGTGTATATCCATTATAAATATATTTTATTATATATTATTTATAAAAATTTAAAATTTAAAAACCAAAAGCCATAGGGCTTTGTTTGGCAAAATAATTTAAAACTAAATACTTAATATATTTAAGCCTTGTTTGGCAAAATAAATTAAAACTACTTTAATTTATTTTAATAACCACTTATAATATAATTATTTGTCACACTTCTATCTAATTAAGTTTTCATACTTAATTTAATTAATTCTAATAACAATTCATTGCATAATATAATAATTTATTTAATCATTATAACTCTCTAACTTAATTATTAAATTAAATTAGAATACTAACTCATTAATTATTTATTAAACAAATAAATAATCAAATCACATCAAATCAATTAAACAAATACTCATTCAACGATAAACACATCCATTAAATAATTATATAATTCAATAAATATTTAAATATTATAATTAAAAATCTGGATTGTTACAATTATCGTAGTTAGAAAACGACATAATTATCTTTTTATAAAAATAACGGCAAAAGTTTTACCGTTAAACTGTTGAACTACCCGGTAGTAAAAGTACAGTAATACGCGTGGTTGCATAGTAGCACACGGTATTGATTATTGATGCTTACGTGAGAAGTCACTCAGTTATACTCAATTATTACTATAGTAATTGTTGCATCATATCTCTCATATTGTTGATTCAATTATTGTCACAATATCATCTATATAACATTTTTATATTATTAAATCAATAATTGAGACGACAAAGTTATTCATATTATTATTTGCAATATTGACAATGTCTAGAAGTTCTGTCAAGGAGAGGTTTGGTCACCTAATTGCGCGCCAATAAGGAGAAAACCTTATCAGAAAGCCCCCTCTTTCCTGAGAACGACCTGGTTGTTAAATATTGTGAGTTATAATATTAATAATGAATAAGCTCGTGTTAATTAAAGATTAAATTGATAGTTCCATTGTGTGGGAATTATTAGTGTTAGTGAAAATCGACATTTATTTCGATAATAATTAATGTCTGGAGGTTATATTGACCAATCGGGTAATTCACCAGATAAATAAGCAATTAATTGCTATTAATTCACATGCTTATAACAATGTGTTCACATGTGTGTACTATTGATTCACATTATTTACTATTAGGGGAGGTGGTGCAAGTTTGATAATACTTGCAGGACTAAATTAAAAATGAAGAAAAAGAGGAAGGCATTATACTGTAATATTTTGAGCCCCAATACGTGCAATTATCGAAACTATATTTTTTTATAAATAGAAGCTCATTCTTCTTTCATTCTCACCAATTCACTAAGTCTCACAAGAGCAATTATTATAGAGAGAAATTATAGAGAGAAAGAAGAAGAGAAGTCAGGTACCTCACTATTCCAGTATCCAGTTTCTTCTAAGGTAAGCGGTATTATTTCTTTCGTATTCATGAAGAGAGTTATTTTCTTTCAATACTCGTAAGGATAGTTATTTCATTCTTTATTATTCTATTGGAATAACCTGTCTGTGCGGTCTATCGCATGCCTGGTGAATTCTTCTGTTATTCCATTTTTTATTATTTTGTTGGAATAACATGTATGTGCGGTCTATCGCATTCTTGGTGAATTCTTCTATTATTCCATTATTTATTATTCTGTTGGAATAACCTGTCTATGCGGTCTATCGCATGCCTGGTGAATTCTTTTGTTATTTCCTTTCTTTATTATTCTGTTGGAATAACCTGTTTACGCGGGCTACAGCATGCATGGTGAATTTGTGACGACCCGGAAATTCGGGTCGTCCATAATTTAAGTTAAAAGAATTAGTTGTTAATAAAATGAATTTTTATTAATAATATTATGTGTTATGTGTTTATTATTCGTTCTAGAACCTAGGATGATTATAAGTCGGGAGGATTCTGGCTACGAGCTAGACTAATCGAATAAGAATTTTCAAGACGAAAATAGAATTTTTCCTGAAACAAAAATATTTTCGGGAAAAAAGATAAAATAGACACTATTCACCCGACGAAACCCTAAGGGTTAGGGTTTGAATAACCTAAGCCTTTTCGAGAGTTTGGTATGTCGAAATGACATTTCGTCGAAAGATTTGACCATAATGTATTGTGAAAAGTTAAGTAAGCCGATAAAAGTTTTTCTCGAAAAAAGTGCAGAAATCGGACGAAATAAAAATGACGAAAAGTATTGTTATGTACTTTTTACTCGTTTAACTACGTTTGGGTAAAACATGAAGGAAAACGCTTAACGCCAAAAAGAGTTTTTCAATTTTTTGAAAATCCGAAGAATACGTAAAAATTAGTCGGTAAAGGAAATACGAAATATCCAAAAATATTTAGATTCCAAGAATCGCACTTTTCGAACTGTCAGACGAAACCCGAAAGACGAAACCACGAAACTTCCAAGTAAAGTTTTGTGAATAGTAAGGAGGTGTATTAAGGAGGTGGGAATAGTATGGAGGTGGAATAGTAAGGAGGTTAAGGGGGGCAAAATGACTAAAATGCCCCTAACCTTAGTTTTTTATAAATAGGAAGCTTAAGCTCATTTGTTTTGGATTTTAAAAATCCTCCAACTTTAGAGAGAGGACGGATGAGAAGGAGAAGGAGAAGGAAGAGCTTGCTCATGTGCAAACTTTGTTCGACAGGAAAAAGATTAAAGAAGAACGGTAATCCGAAACCTAGTCTCTTTAAAATTTTCTTTAAGTTTCTATGTTTAAAAACATAACTTAATGAAGATAAGAATTAGATAAGGTTAGAGATGATTTCATATGGTTGAAATTATAAGAAAAATGAAGAAATAAGAATTAGAAGTTTATTTTATAAATTTCTTAAGGAAGTATAAGATTCGTAACGAATTAGAACGATCCGTGTGGATTATATGAATGAGTAGGTGAAATAGGTAAGGAATGGTGTTATATCATCCGTGCATTTGGTACAAGAATGGTAAAAGGATGGAGTTATTAATGCAATTGAACCTTGTGTTGGATGTGATCTTAGGATCAACAACCCACTATGGTATGATGTATAATGACGAAGTCATAAACTGACGAAGTCCTCAACGTACTATAAAAAGTACGGTATCACGACGTCTTAAAACGTTTTGATGTATTGCGAAAATAATTACAGAAGTAGTCAATGTTAATTGAGTTGACTAGACAAATTTTTCACGTTGATATCCAATTTATTGGTATGGTCTAAGCTACTTGATTCGGCTAGACAAATGGTATGTCATGTTTAAAAGAAAATCGACCTTTCTTTGAAGAAGTTGTGTCAAACCAAATTATTTTTATTAAGTCTGAGGTGAACATATCCCGAAATGGGGTATACAATGGGTAAGAGGTAGTTGCTTTCTTTGTGATTGTAAACTGACCGTGGAAGAAAGGTTACGGTGTCATGCTGTTAAACCTAGTAAGAGTTCATGGTCGATTTGACCCCTAAGCAAAAGTATGAAATGTTTTAAAAGGAAATTTTACATTCCTCGTTATTCCTTTTACTTCATGATTCTTGATAGGTTATGGGGGTTAGGAATGTGGGAAAGATAAGAACTCCGTTGAAGGGAAGTTGAGAAGAAGGGTAGGCTAAAATTTTGAGGACGAAATTCTGTGAAGAAGGGGTGAATTGATGACCCGGGTAAGGGTGTGGTTTTAAGAATTCTGAGGACGGAATTTTTATAAGGGGGAAGAGTGTGACGACCCAGAAATTCGGGTTGTCCAGAATTTAAATTTAAAGAATTAGTTATTAATAAACTGAATTTTTATTAATAATATTACGTATTATGTGTTTATTATTCGTTCTAGAACCTAGGATGATTATAAGTCGGGAGGATTCTGGCTACGAGCTAGACTGATCGAATAAGAATTTTTAAGATGAAAATAAAATTTTTTCGGGAACAAAAATATTTTCGGGGAAAAAGACTAAATAGACACTATTCACCCGACGAAACCCTAAGGGTTAGGGTTTGAATAACCTAAGCCTTTATGAGAGTTCGGTATGTTAAAGTGATATTCCGTCAAAAAATTTGATGATAATATATTTTGAAAAGTTAAGTAAGCCGATAAAAGTTTTTCTCGAAAAACATGCAGAAATCAGACTAAATAAAAACGACGAAAAGTACTGTTATGTACTTTTCACTCGTTTAACTACGTTAAGGTAAAATGTGAAGGAAAACGCTTAACGCCAAAAAGTGTCTTTCAGTTTTTTAGAAATTCGAATAATAAGTAAAAATTAGTCGGTAAAAGAAAGACGAAATATCGAAAAATATTTGGAATCCGAGAATCGCAGTTTTCGAACTGTCAGCCGAAACCCGAAAGACGGAACCACAAAACTTCCAAGGGAAGTTTCGTGAATAGTAAGGAGGTGTATTGAGGAGGTGGGAATAGTATGGAGGTGGAATAGTACGGAGGTTAAGGGGGGCAAAATGACTATAATGCCCCTAACCTTGGTTTTCTATAAATAGGAAGCTTAAGCTCATTTGTTTTGGATTTTGAAATTCCTCCAACTTTAGAGAGATAGAGAAAGAGGACGGATGAGAAGGAGAAGGAGGAGGAAGAGCTTGCTCATGTGCAAACTTTGTCCGACGGGAGAAGATTAAAGAAGAATGGTAATCCGAAACCTAGTCTCTTTAAAATTTTCTTTAAGTTTCTATGTTTAAAAACATAACTTAATGAAGATAATAAGTAGATAAGGTTAGAGATGATTTCATATGGTTGAAATCATAAGAAAATGAAGAAATAAGAATTAGAAGTTTATTTTATAAATTTCTTAAGGAAGTATAAGATTCGTAACGAATTAGAACGATCCGTGTGGATTATATGAATGAGTAGGTGAAATAGGTAAGGAATAGTGTTATATAACATCAAATTCCAATAAAAAGTGAAATCATAATCCAAAATACCGATTTAAAATGAAGAACACAAAGAACACGCGAAGAACACGAAGAACGTTGTTGATGGACAAATTTAAAACCATCGTAGGATAATTGTTGTTGATGGACAAGTTTAAAACCATCGCATATAAGTTAGAGGCTTATTGCTTGGTTAGGAACGGTAGAAACGTTCATGAAGAACAGATTAAAATATAGCTATAATGAAGTTATGGCAAAATTTCGTAAAAGACGAACGAGAAGTAGAAAGTTAGTAAATGAACCTGAACGTGTAGGGTTTCATAAGGAAGTGAGAGGACGTAGAAAACGTGAGTCGTATACTTAAGAATGAATGAGTTTCGAGTTCGGATGACCGAATTACGGACGAACGCGTGGAGAACACTAAAAGCATAAAAAAGAACGAAGGGTGAAGATCAAGCCAATCGAATGTCACATTAACGGATTCAGAACAAAGTTCTGTTTGAGGGTTATTGAAGTACGTAAGATAAGGAAGAGAATGACTTTGGAACGACCTCGTTCCGAGTTATAACGAAGAAGTCATGAGATCAAGAAGTAAGCGTCTCAAAATTAATTTAACACTTAGAGAAATTTTCTAGGGTTAGGGCTTGGCGCTGCGGCGCTAGTCATGCCTTGTAATGTGGCACTGCAGCGCCAGACCGGGGAGCCATGTATAGCTAACTCGAGCAGCGGCACGATAGTTAAAGGAGATAGTGGCGCCGCAGTGCCAGTGTAGAGAAAAAGCTAGAGATGAGCTTTTATCTGCTCAACTCTTGGGGGAAACGTAAGGGACGATAAAGAACATAATGTCCAACTAATGTAACACTTAATTAATCATTTTTAAACCTTTAATGAAGGTTGAACGGAAAGATTAAACGAGATTAAAAGACAACAATTGTAAGTGCGAGTTACGGAACTGATATCCGGGGACCGTAGTCGTGATAAACGAATGTGAGGGATTGCTATGGTTGTGATTCCTTAGACGTTGAGTGACGAGGGTGATGAATAACATTTCAATGTTATATCGTGATAGGGAGAGATACGTGTAAAGCGTATAGACGCTGTGAACGCAACGCTGTTGCGATGAACGATCGGTCTTAGCTTACCACGATCAGTATGACTTCGACATTAAGAATGACTAATGAACATGGGGCTCAAGTAATGGATAACGAAAGTATTAAGTAAGTTACGAATGGTATTAAGAAAGCCGTAATGAACGGTAATAAGATTAATGAAAGTCGAATATGAGTCGATAAGGAATGAATCCTGAAATCTTGCAATTAGTTGCCAAAAAGTCGTAAGGAATAAGAAATTGATTTAACGAACATTAAGTTTAATGGTTCGGATAAGTTAAGATAAGTTTAGGCTGTGGTACAATCGTAACCTTTGATAGTTGACATATGGGAGCTTGGCTAAATAATTCCTTCAGAGAGCGAAGGTATATACGAAACTGGCAATCGATCTAACTCACTGTAATGGTAGTGTAGTTGAGACAGGAACTTGTTTGTTAGTTGTTTGTGGGAAACCACTCAGAGTACCATATGGACTACTAGCAGAGAAGCGATGTGTGTTGAGTCCTATAGAAGTTATAAGAAGAAGATAAGAATATAAATCATCTAAGATGATGAACATTTTGAGTAAGACATCTCCGTATGTCATAAAGCCGTAAACTGGTAAAGGAAGTTTGTCGCGTAAACTTATATTGCAAGAACGCGAATCCTATGAAGTAAAGTTAAGTAAACCAATACGTAAGTCCAGTATATGACTAATTGATGTTTATGTTTTCTCCTTATGTGTTATATAGGGATTGTATTGAGCAGTTCAGAGTAAGTTGTAGTTGTGCGTAAGGCAAGTTTCCTAACTTCATTCATACTCTAAATGAATGCTAGTTTCTTAAACTTCTCAGATGTTAAACTTGAGAAGTTTTATCTATGTGTATATGTGCGATGTATGTACAAGGTGGTAGTGAATATGAGGCCTTGTGCCACAATTTGAACACTTCGGTGTTTCTATGATATGAACTGCTATGTGATTGAGCTGTTCAATACAAGTATGTTCTGTTTATACATGAACCGTTATTTTTAAGTCTGTGCTAATGATTCTAGCCAGACAAGATGTGTATGAAAAAGTTAGAAGAATGAAAGTATTTCAAAATGAAAGTGATTGATGTTTTAAGAAGATAGGAATCAAAACTATTCCTATTTTTCAAGCTGCTTCATAACCTTTGTTTGGTTATCGAAGTTCTAAAGTAACGTTTAAACTCTTGAAGTTGTTTGTTCAACTGTTATGAATTGCTGGGCAATTGAATGCTCACACTTGCTTTAAATGAAAAACCTTTTCAGTGAACGATGCTAGAAGAACTTAAGGATCTCGTAAAGATTAAGCTGACGGTATCCAGATGAAGTGCCATTCAGAATGTGAATGAGCGAGAAGATCAAATGAAGACTTGTAATATAGAAAGATAAAATTGAACAATAGACTAGTCCAATGAACTATTATGTATCGTTGGTGGCTGATAAAAGCCACTCTTGTAAGATGAAATGAATAATGTATTTATTATTATTTGTAATAAAAAAAGGTTATAAGGTTTCCAAAACCTGGGATTTGAGAGTGTATGTCGTTATATTTTAATATATAATGATGTATGTTGGATGAATGATGTACTAGTGATGTACGAAATTCGGGTGTGAAGATAGACCGGATTTCGAGGCGTTACAAAATTCTTCTGTTATTCCATTCTTTATTATTCTGTTGGAATAACCTGTCTATGTGGATTACCGCATGCATGGTGAATGATCCTTCGTATTCATTCCTTATTAAATTGTGGAAATGATCTGTCTACGTGGATTACCGCATAGCGGGCAAAAATCCATTGGTAGTTTCATATATTCTATTATACTCAGTTGGTTAAAGTTTTAGCATCTACACTCCATGAAATTAGTACAATATCCTGGATATTTGCGCTTCATCCAGTATCTTTTCATGAAAATATTCTTTTGAGCATTCTTGAATTTTACTCCACAAAGCAGTGTCATGTTGACAATTTGGACGTTATTGATTTCTGGATAAATTAGATTATAAATCTTTAAAATTTATCTTGAACTTGTTTTATTGAATTATTATGTCATTGTCATCATCCTTATGCTTATATTGTGATGAAAGTCATCTTTGGCTTACGTGCATAGATGGACTTGGTATGATTATGACCAGGGATTATTCGGTATATTCATGACTGTAATGTGACGAATGATATGGTGAAAGTCCTCATTGGCCTGTAGTTCATTGATGGACAGTTGTTGGTATGATTATGACCAGGGATTATTCAGTATAATCATGACCATTGATGATTACATGAATATCCTTGGCCGTGATGCAGGGATGATTCAATTTTATTTATTAAGCTGAGTCTCAGCGATAAAGTTAATGAAAAACTTTTTAAATCATAGAAGATAATAGATTTTATGCTCTACTTGACTCTTCTAATGGATTGCTTATTCCGCTGCAGTTGTTGATCTAAAACTTGTTGTCTATTATATTCTATTAGTTGTTTTACTGTTGAAGGCTAAGGATAATTTATTCTGCATTATCTTAGTCATAATATTTTTTACTGGGTTAGTTGACCTCACCCTTTTTTTCAATTTTCTCTTCAAGAAATGAGAATATAGCTGGGACGATTCGGGGAACGAATTGACGGTCCATATGGTTGTTTTAGTAGTCCTCACTATTCTATAAAATAGTGTGACAATAAATGTAATGAGGACTCCATTGAGTGTGGATATTGTCTAGATGATAATATTCTTATTAAAACTCTTAGATTATGTTTTGTCGTATTTTACACGACTGTTGTATAATTAAGTTGTATTTAAATTTTGTACCATGTATTTGGCGACTCAAGGTGGGTGATGTATACTTCTTTTGGGGGTGTCACACTGAGTTCTTTTTTTAACTGTTCTGATAGGAAATTGCGCTACTGAGCCGCTTACGACATCCAAATATTGTGCAGTATTATGGATCTGAAACTGTAAGTTTGGCTAGAATTGACTTCGCTTTTGATAATTTAAATTATAGTTCAGTTTCATTCTCTTATTTATTTGAATCCTTTTTATAACAATAAAGCAATTAAATGTTTTGGTTGTCTGCTTATAAATGTTCTGGAATTTGACTGTTGAATATGTAGTGTTGTTGTCATTTTCCTCTGGGTTTTAATGTTCTAGTGTAATTGTTAAGCAGTAATGTGCAAAAGGTAACCACCTTGCTATTGATATTTTGAGCCTTGGGTTCTAGAAATGGCTACAACAATAATGCACACTTTTAGGAAGTTTATTTTATATTTGCTGTTAGAATGTCAGTTCATGTCCGGTAACCATGTCCTATCACCAAACCATATATCTACATAACAACAAATTCTAAAGATGGCACTCAAAATTTTGCTAGCCAAATGAAGCTACAAATATCGCCAATGGTGAATAACTTATGTACTGATTCCAACAAGCCCCATAGATCTGTATTACGCTGTCTAACAGCCCAAAATAAAATGATGAAGTGTTGTAAAGATAAGCTGTCCTGGAAAGTCAAATTGTGGCAACATGTTTTTACTTTTAGTACTGTGACGCCCCCAAAATAGGTATACAACACCCATTCTGAGTCGCCAAATACATGGTACAGAAAGCAAACTACAACTTCAATAATACAATTGTCGTGCAAAATACGACAACACATACTGTGAGTTTAAATACAAATATTGTCTTCTAGACAATATCCACACTCAAATAAGTCCTCAATACAATTATTCAAACACTATTTTACAGAAATAGTGAGGACTGCTAAAACATCTTTCTAGAACCATCACTCCATACCCAGACTAGATCCTGCTATGTTCTCACCTCCTGAGAAGAAAAATGGAACAAAAAGGAAAAGGGTGAGCTCAACTAGCCCAGTAAAGAATATTATGACTAAGATAATATACAACAAATTATCATTAGTATTCAACAGGGAAAAATCTGATAGAATATAATCGACAACAAGTTTTAGATCAACAACTGCAGCGGAAACAGCAAACCATTAGAAGAGTCAAGTAGAGAAAGAATTTTACTATCTTCTAAGATTTAAAAGTCCATCATCAATATTTTATTCCTGTAACAACAATCAATAACCATCTTTAATCAAATATTCATCTTTGCACTACATGCCAAAGATATTCATTTGTATCACCAGTCGGTCATGTTCATCTCAACACCTGTTCATCTTTGCACTACAGGCCAAAGATATTCATCAAGTAATCATACATCTTTGCACTACAGGCCAAAGATATTCAGTAATATCATCATTTAGGACTGAGGATGATGAAAAATATATTAAAGAAAACGAATCCAATGAGACAGAAGGACAAATAGTAGGGATTCGTATAACAGTTTATCCAAGATCAATAATACTTCATAATAATCAATTGTGAAGCAGAATTCAAAAATAAAGATCAAAACATGGATACAATCAAAGATAGTAACCATAATAGACATCTTGGACAAAAAGGAAAATTTTATTTTTCGGTGAATAGTGCCGTATTCGTGAATAGTACCGTATACGTGAATAGTGCCGTATACGTGAATAGTAACTCCGACACAAAAAGTTCCAAATTTGATAAAAACTCATATCAATATTTCAGCATAATGATATTGAAGAAAATAATATCATTTAAGAAGAAAATAATATCCCTTACGAATATTAAACGAAAATAATATTCATTACGAATATTAAACGAATATAATATTTCTCGCGAATATTGAACGAAATAAAATTTCTTATGAATATTGAACAGAAATAATATTCATACGAATACGAAAAATAATATCTCTTCAGAATGTGAAATAAATAATACCCCTTACCTCAAAATATCAGTACTTCTGGTCGGAATACCGGTATAAGGCTGAAAGAAACTTGCTCTGATGAATAGAAACTCTCAAAGTATCTAAATACTCACAAAATACACTCAATAATCTAGAGAGAGAAAGAGAGAAAACTTGTTTCTGGTGTGATTTTCAATTCTAACTTAGCCCTCTATTTATAGGAAAATTTTAGTAGGCTTGACCTGCAACCTGATGGCTTTACCTGCTACTATTCCCACCCACCACATTTGAAATATAATTCAGCACATTTCTTCACCAACCAAGAGTGGGGCCCACCAATTCTAGAATTTTTCATCAAAATGATAAACTCCGAAAATTCAACAATTTCTGAACCAGTCATCTCGTAAGATTCATAATAAATCATACGTTCATTTTTAACGGTTCAAAATTTGTGGACATATACTCAACTTATATATGTATAACATATCCAAAAATTACCACGATCCAACGGTCGGATTAAAAATTATAACCCCCGCAAAATATCTCAAAAACCCTGATTTTTAATACCTCCATTCTGACAAAAATACTGATAAAAAACTCAACATTAACTCCTTCATTTTTAACCACAAAAATATATCCCTCATTTATATCCACATAAAATAAATACTTCCTTATCATATGAATCAATAATTAATTATTCACAAATAATATTACAGAATCACATTTATGACAACCAGGCCGTTCCCAGGAAAGAGGGGGCTTTCCAATAAGGATTTTTCCTTACTGGCGCGCAATTAGATGACCAAACCTCTCCTTAGACAGAACTTTCTAGACATTGCCAATAATGTTATCTAATAATATTATTCAAATAATATGAATTATTGATCTGATAATGGAAAATACTGTGCAGCAACAATTATTGAAACAACAATAATATAAAATATCAACGCAACAATTATTGAATCAATAAAATAAAATATTGAATAATAACTACTGTAACAATTATTGAGTAGTGCCTTCTTACGTAAGAATCAATAATTGTTGCAATACCGTGTGCTACTGTATTTTAACCGCCGGGTATTCCAACATTATTAACGGTAACAACTACGCTGTTATTTATAAACAACTTATACTTGTCGTTTTCTTCATTCAATCACTTTCCGTTATGGGGCCCACACAAGGCTGCGCCGTCGTACGAATATTCCCCGACAGCAAGAATATTCCACGACCAAACGAATATTCCCCGACAAAATGAATATTTTATAACCACTTGCTTATTTTGCAAAATTTGCACATTTCACCCATAACCAAAGTATTATATCAAATTAACCCCTTATTATTCACAATAATATTTAGAGAAAATTTGATTTTATTCATTAATAAGTTGGGGTCTTACAACCTCCCCTCCTTATGAAATTTCGTCCTCGAAATTGACGTACGTACCTGATATTTCGAAAAGGTGAGGATACCTCACTTTCATTTCTGATTCCAACTCCCAGGTCATTTCTTCAATAGCATGGTTTCTCCACAAAATCTTAACTTGTGGTATAACCTTCGTGCGTAGGACATGCTCTTTCCTATCCAAGATCTTAACAGGTACCTCCTCGTACGTTAAATCTTCAGCTATCTCGTCTGGTTCTAACTCAATAATGTGGTTCGGGTCTTTAACATATTTACGAAGCACAGATATGTGAAAATATTATGAACACGAGACATGCTTGGAGGTAATGCGAGTCTATATGCCACATTTTCTATTCGCTCAAGAATCTCAAATGGACCAACAAATCTTGGATTGAGCTTTCCTCTCTTCCCAAATCTTGTAACTCCCTTCCATGGTGCAACACGTAACAATACACGATCCCCAATGTTAAATTCCACGTCCTTCCGATGAAGATCCGCATAACTCTTTTGTCGATCCTGTGCCGTTTGTATACGTTGTCGAATCGTTTGGATCTTCTCTGTAGTAATGCGTACCAACTCTGGTCCCAACAATGTTGCTTCACCCACCTCGTCCCAGCATACTGGAGAACGACATTGTCTTCCATACAACGCCTCGAATGGAGCCACACCTATGCTCGCCTGATAACTGTTGTTGTAGGAGAATTCCACCAATGGTAGGTACTTATCCCAACTCCCTTTGAGATCTAGGACACAAAGTCTTAATAAATCTTCAAGAGTTTGAATAGTCCTCTCTGATTGTCCGTCCGTTTGAGGATGGTATGCCGAACTGAATCGTAAATCCGTGCCCATAGCTTTCTGTAAGCTAACCCAAAATCGTGAAGTGAATCTTGGGTCACGATCTGAAACTATGGATACTGGCATGCCATGTAATCTCACAATCTCGTTCACGTACATACTAGCAAGACGATCAAGGGAATAAGTCTCACGTATCGGCAAGAAATGAGCGGACTTGATTAATCTATCAACAATAACCCAAATCGCATCTATGCCTTGAGAAACCTTGGGAAGACCCGTAACAAAATCTATAGTAATGTGTTCCCACTTTCATTTCGGAATCTCAAGTGGTTGCAATGGACCCTTTGGTACTTGATGCTCCGCTTTTACACGTTGACAAGTTAAACATCTCGAGATAAACTTCGCGATCTCTCTTTTCATATTGCTCCACCAAAATGTATGTCGAAGATCGTGATACATTTTGGTACTCCCAGGATGGATTGCAAACGGTGTGTTGTGTGCCTCCATCATTATTCTATGCTTCAAGTCAAAATCGTTAGGAACACAAAGTCTGGAGTTGACTCGAAGTATTCCTTCTTCATCGATTCTTGCTTCTGGAATAGCACCTTCTTGCACTTTCTTCTTCATACGCATCAGCTCCATGTCCGTAGCTTGAGCAACTTTAACTTTATCGATTAAAGTCGGTTCTACTCGTATATTTGATATTATCATGTGGGTACTTGGAGCCTTCATCTCTATCTCCATCCTTTGCAAGTCATACAAAATGGGCCTTTGTGTTAACAACATTGCACTCGTACCCGCGTATGATCTTCTACTCAATGCGTCAGCTACTACGTTCGCTTTTTCAGGATGATATTGGATGGTATGATCGTAATCTTTCAACAGCTCAAGCCAACGTCGTTGCCGCATGTTGAGTTCCTTTTGGGTGAAGAAATATTTGAGGCTTTTATGATCCGTATAGATCTCCACTTTCTCCCCATACAGGTAGTGTCTCCAAATCTTCAACGCGAAAACGACTGCTGCCAACTCCAAATCATGAGTAGGATAATTCCTCTCATATTCTTTGAGTTGTCGCGAGGCATAGGCTATGACTTTCTCATGTTGCATGAGAACACATCGTAACCCTTTTCCTGAAGCATCGCTGTAGATAACAAATCTATCCGAACCAGATGGTATTGTCAGAACAGGTGCCGAAATGAGTCTCCTCTTGAGTTCTTGGAAACTCTTCTCGCATTCCTCACTCCATACGAATTTTATATCTTTTCGAGTCAGCTGAGTTAATGGAGTAGCGATTCGAGAAAATCCTTTTAAAAATCTCCGATAATAACCAGCTAAGCCTAGAAATCTATGTATTTCGATTACTGACTTAGGTTGTTCTCAACTGTGACCCATATCCCAATCTTGGATAGCACGTCACAATGACACCTATCAGTTTACTACCGCACGAATATGGCGTCCCCTACGAAGAGTCTGGATTCAGTGCATTCCACAAAAGAAGTCACCAGATAAAGGCTCGGGTACCAACTTCTATAGTTGGATTTTTAACTCCTGAAGTTCAATAGGAGCTATTCAATATGGAGTTTTAGAAATGGGCTTTGTACCGGGTTCAAGGTCAATAAAGAATTCAACTTCACGTTCTGGGGGTAGACCAGGAAGTTCTTCAGGAAATACATCGGGAAATTCTCTAACAATAGAAATATTATTCAAATCTGACTTGTCTTTGTTCAAATCCATAACATGGGCTAAGAAAGCTTGACTTCGTTTTTCAATAAACGAATAGCTTTGTGGATTGATATGATAGTGACTGATTTTAGTGGTTTAGTAGTTTGAATTCGTACGACAGGTTGGTTAGGAATATGAAAACTAACAACCTTACGAAAACAATCAATTTTAGCATGAGGAGTGGTTAACCAATCAATTCCTAAAATTACATCAAAAGCAAGTATCTTTAAAGAGATAAGATCAATAGGTAATGTGATAGTGCCAACTTGGATCATGCAAGATTTATAAACTGTAGATGTAACGAAGGTTTCACCCAACGGAGTTTCAACAGATAAGTTAAAGTCCAATTTCTCCGGAGTCAAGTTTAAACGTTGAGCACAAGCAGGAGAGATAAAAGAATGGGTAGAACCGGTATCTAGTAAAGTATAAACTTTGCAAGAATTCATGATTAGCTTACCCGTGATCACCTCGTTCGGGTTTCTCGCGTTTTGGCCAGTCACGACAAACGCCCTTCCAGGAACCGCTGATTTCGACTTATCCGGGACAACTTTTGGAGTCACCATCCCCGCTGAACTTGGTTTTGCAACAGAACACTCTCGAGCTATATGACCCTCCTTTCCACAGTTATAACATACCTTGGATTATTGTGGGCAGTTTGGGCTGATATGTCCCTCTTTCCCACATTTGTAACATACGACCGGTGGTCGTTCTCCTCCCCTAGAAACAGTTGATGTTTGTGCTGACGTCTTCACGTTATCATTGTTGTACCTTCACTTCTTGAAATCTCCTCCCGACTCGCTCCTTCTATTATCACGACCACGATTACCACCAGAGTGGTTACCACTTTTGTCCGAATGTTTTCCTCCCTGCTGGTTTTCATTGCTTCGATGACTGCCGCCACCGGTATGACCCTGGTTGTGGTCCCTCGGTTGCACATACTCATTATCTCGCTCTAATAATTGAGCCCTGTTTACAACATCTGAATATAAAGAAAATTTATGAGAGATAAGATATTGTCGAATATCGGGTTTTAGACATCTCAGAAACATCCTTGTCATTCGTTCCTCATTTTCGACCAAATGAGGTGCAAACCTGGATAACTCTGCAAACTTCGTCTCGTACTGGGACACCGTCATGTTGTTTTGTTCCAGTCTGATAAACTCCACCTCCTTCATACGATGAATACTTTCAGGAAAGTACTTGTCATTGAACAGTTTTTGAAATGTTTCCCAGGACATGCTGAGTGCGTCAGGCTGGGTACGCTTCACAGACTCCCACCAGTAGTCTGCCTCACCGCGAAACATAAAAGTGGCGAATGGAACCTTCTGTTCCTCCGTGCATCCCAAGACATCGAATATCTTGGTAATTTGCTTGACCCACGTTTTTGCCATGATCGGATCCGGCTTTCCCTTAAATTCTGGTGGTCCCAATTCTTTGAACTGCTTAGCTGTGACAAACCGCGCGTTGTTATCATTTCCACCCGTATTCTGCACACGAGTCTCCCTCGTCTGACTTTGCATGAACTGCAAAAAGCTCCTAAACATTTCATCATTCATCGTTTGCTCGGTAACGTTGTTTACAGGAGGAATATTGCCTTCCTATTGCACGTTCCCCTGGGTGGTGATCAAAGGTGTCTCCACGGTCTGATTTACTCCATTATTAACGTTCTCAGCTGCCATTCTTAAATACTGCCATAAAACAAGGGTTAATAGTCATGTCATATATTATCCCTATACTCTGACCGACCAAATAAACACCAAATAAACTTAGTCAGGTCATACTAGTGAAGGAATTTCCCGTCTCTCCCCTCCTAGTTCTTGTCTCACATCTCAGCCATGGATCATATCCCTAAGCTTTGATACCAACTGTGACGCCCCCAAAATAGGTATACAACACCCATTCTGAGTCGCCAAATACATGGTACAGAAAGCAAACTACAACTTCAATAATACAATTGTCGTGCAAAATACGACAACACATACTGTGAGTTTAAATACAAATATTGTCTTCTAGACAATATCCACACTCAAATAAGTCCTCAATACAATTATTCAAACACTATTTTACAGAAATAGTGAGGACTGCTAAAACATCTTTCTAGAACCATCACTCCATACCCAGACTAGATCCTGCTATGTTCTCACCTCCTGAGAAGAAAAATGGAACAAAAAGGAAAAGGGTGAGCTCAACTAACCCAGTAAAGAATATTATGACTAAGATAATATACAACAAATTATCATTAGTATTCAACAGGGAAAAATCTGATAGAATATAATCGACAACAAGTTTTAGATCAACAACTGCAGCGGAAACAACAAACCATTAGAAGAGTCAAGTAGAGAAAGAAACTATCTTCTAAGATTTAAAAGTCCATCATCAATATTTTATTCCTGTAACAACAATCAATAAATCTTTAATCAAATATTCATCTTTGCACTACAGCCAAAGATATTCATTTGTATCACCAGTCGGTCATGTTCATCTCAACACCTGTTCATCTTTGCACTACAGGCCAAAGATATTCATCAAGTAATCACACATCTTTGCACTACAGGCCAAAGATATTCAGTAATATCATCATTTAGGACTGAGGATGATGAAAAATATCTTAAAGGAATCCAATGAGACAGAAGGACAAATAGTAGGGATTCGTATAACAGTTTATCCAAGATCAATAATACTTCATAATAATCAATTGTAGAATTCAAAAATAAAGATCAAAACATGGATACAATCAAAGATAGTAACCATAATAGACATCTTGGACAAAAAGAGAAAATTTTATTTTTCGGTGAATAGTGCCGTATTCGTGAATAGTACCGTATACGTGAATAGTGCCGTATACGTGAATAGTAACTCTGACACAAAAAGTGCAATATTTCAGCTATCAGCACCATACTGAAATATCAGTATCGGAATATATAAGGCTGAAAGAAACTTGCTCTGATGAATAGAAACTCTCAAAGTATCTAAATACTCACAAAATACACTCAATAATCTAGAGAGAGAAAGAGAGAAAACTTGTTTCTGGTGTGATTTTCAATTCTAACTTAGCCCTCTATTTATAGGAAAATTTTAGTAGGCTTGACCTGCAACCTGATGGCTTTACCTGCTACTATTCCCACCCACCACATTTGAAATATAATTCAGCACATTTCTTCATCAACCAAGAGTGGGGCCCACCAATTCTAGAATTTTTCATCAAAATGATAAACTCCAAAAATTCAACAATTTCTGAACCAGTCATCTCGTAAGATTCATAATAAATCATACGTTCATTTTTAACGGTTCAAAATTTGTGGACATATACTCAACCTATATATGTATAACATATCCAAAAATTACCACGATCCAACGGTCGGATTAAAAATTATAACCCCCGCAAAATATCTCAAAAACCCTGATTTTTAATACCTCCATTCCGACAAAAATACTGATAAAAACCTCAACATTAACTCCTTCATTTTTAACCACAAAAATATATCCCTCATTTATATCCACATAAAATAAATACTTCCTTATCATATGAATCAATAATTAATTATTCACAAATAATATTACAGAATCACATTTATGACAACCAGGCCGTTCCCAGGAAAGAGGGGGCTTTCCAATAAGGATTTTTCCTTACTGGCGCGCAATTAGATGACCAAACCTCTCCTTAGACAGAACTTTCTAGACATTGCCAATAATGTTATCTAATAATATTATTCAAATAATATGAATTATTGATCTGATAATGGAAAATACTGTGCAGCAACAATTATTGAAACAACAATAATATAAAATATCAACGCAACAATTATTGAATCAATAAAATAAAATATTGAATAATAACTACTATAACAATTATTGAGTAGTGTCTTCTTACGTAAGAATCAATAATTGTTGCAATACCGTGTGCTACTGTATTTTAACCGCCGAGTATTCCAACATTATTAACGGTAACAACTACGCTGTTATTTATAAACAACTTATACTTGTCGTTTTCTTCATTCAATCGCTTTCCGTTATGGGGCCCACACAAGGCTGCGCCATCGTACGAATATTCCCCGACAGCAAGAATATTCCACGACCAAACGAATATTCCCCGACAAAATGAATATTTTATAACCACTTGCTTATTTTGCAAAATTTGCACATTTCACCCATAACCAAAGTATTATATCAAATTAACCCCTTATTATTCACAATAATATTTAGAAAAAATTTGATTTTATTCATTAATAAGTTGGGGTCTTACAAGTACAGCTTAACAATTTTATTTTAAGATGAATTTACCTATTCATGGAATGGCTTGCAAAATATTAACAATGTTATTTACATCTTTTTATGTTTCTTTTTCATATTTTGGGGGCTAATTTTTTGCTTTTCCTATGATGTATGAAGGCCAATTTTGGTTATTATAGAGATTATAATTACATTAATTTCCAGGATTATTGAAAAATATGGTACTCATATTGTTGTTGGGGTAAAGATGGGAGGTAAAGATGTAATTCACCTTAAGCAGCTACAAAATTCAAATCTTTAGTCAGCTGAGGTGCAGAAATTATTAAAGTAATTAGCTGATGAACGATTTTCTGAAGATGTAAATGGAAGCCTCATACCAAACCCTGAAAAATCATCTAGAAAACAGAAGGTACATATGTATTACGATTGGAAAAATGAAGGAGAAAAGGTAATTTTGAGTTAGATGTCAACATTGTATAAAGTTTAATTTTTTAATTATTTCTCTATCAAGGTCTCTGAACTTGTCATTGTGGCATAAAGATAGGGATTTTTTACAGTTACTACTCAGGTTGTAGATGAGGCTTGTATATCATTCATAAACTGTACTTGCTTATTCAAGATATATTCACCACTTATATCTATCTTTTCAGTTGGAATCAAGCTTCTAGTTTTATCATTGTTGTATTTGGTTCCATTTCTATTTGTTGATAACTATTTTACTTGTATAACCTGATTATTATATTTGTTTCTTACTTTCTGCGGTTTGGGTAGCTTTATATTCTGAATATAACTTGCTGGTTAGTTTTGCAGGTCTTATCATGATGAGGAGCACTATAATAGTGTGCGCTTAAAGGAAGACACTAGTTCTTGAGTTGCAACACCTGTCATAATCAAGGTAAAAAAGGCAGTATGCTTCTTGATGCAAGTTGTAAGCCCACACCTTGGCAGGTATGAGTCAGAGCTCAGCAAAGCTAAAGGCAGTTAACAATCTAAGAGCTTCAAATTTAAAAGAAAGGTAAAAAGTAGTAGTATGCTTCTTGATGCAAGTTGTAAGCACTCACCTTGGTTCCTATCACTTACAGCACTTTGTTCCTGTGACAACCCGAAAATCCGGAGTGTCCAGAAATTAAGATTTAAAGAATTAGTTATTAATAAAATGAATTTTTATTAATACTATTCTGTGCTATGTGTTTATTAATCGTTCTATAACCTAGAATGATTATAAGTCGGGAGGATTCTGGGTACGAGCTAATTGAACGAGTAAGAATTTTCAAGACGAAAATAAAAGTTTTCCGGGAACAAAATATTTTTCGGGAAAAAAGACGAAATAGGCATTATTCATCAGTTTCTGCTCGGAGTTTTATTTTGAAATTCCGAGAAGTTAACGATTACGTAAAATGTTGAGACGTGATGGAATATTCAATAATATTTCAGTTATGGCAAAAACGAAGTTTTCGCCTGCGGACGCAAAACCTAAGGGTTAGGGAAGTAATTTTCGAGAATTTTAATGAGTACATGTAATAACTAGGGTTATTATGCATGAGAAATACGAGTATAATACTAGTTATTATACGAGTATAGTACGAAGATTAGTACGACGTATAATACGAATATCGTACGAATGATATACGAAGAGAATACGAGAATGGAATATGTAGAATACGATTAGTCTAAATGGACTTTGAGTTCATGGACTTTGTAGAATTCAATTGGACTTGGATTATGTCAAGCCCAATGATTTGTGAAGTTAAGCCCAAGTTAGGCCCAATAAGAATTAGGGTTAAGACCCAAACCAAGAAAAGAAACCGCGGATCGAACCGATGGATAAACGGATGGGTAAAACCATTGGGGCAACCCATGGGATGACCCATGGGCATGTGGGCCGGCCACTTGGCCACCAAGTAAGGGTGGTGGCCAAGTAAACTTGGTGGCTAAGGGATGGAGGAGGTGTGAATAGTAAGGAGGTTAGGAAAGGAAATGACTAAATTGCCCTAGCCTTGAAAATCTATAAATAGAAAGCTAAACTTTCATTTTCTAGGATTTTGAAAATCCTAGAACTTGAGAGAGAGAGAGAGCTCAGTTGGGAGACGAAGAGGAAGAGATTGAGCATGAATGCTCGGATCAAAAGTGATCGAGAAATAGAAAAGCTCGCAAATCGTCGGCTTTGTCTAACGGAAGAGAAATAAAGAAGAACGGTAATCCGAACACTAGTTTCTTCTAAATTTTCCTTAAGTTTTTATGTTCAAAAATATAACTTAATGAAGATAAGAAGTAGATGAAGTTAAGAACGATTTCATATGGTTGAAATCATGAGAAAATGAAGAAATAAGAATTAGAAATTTATTTTATGAATTTCTTAAGGAAGTATAAGATTCGTAAGGATTTTGAGCGATACGAATGAATTTTATGAATGAGTAGATTAAATTAGTAAGGAATGATGTTCTATAACATCAAATTCTAAGAAAAAGTAGAATCGTAATCCAAAATATCGATTAAAATGAAGAACGAACAAAGAACACGCGAAGAACACGAAGAATGTTGTTGATGGACAAATTTAAAACCATCGTAGTGTAATTGTTGTTGATGGACAAGTTTAAAACCATCGTGTATAAGTTAGTTTCTTATTTGCTTGGTTAGGAACGGTAGAAATGTTCATGAAGAACGGATTAAAACGGAGCTATATCGAAGTTATGGCGAAATTTTCGTAAAAGGCGAACGAGAATTTGAAAGTTAGTAAATAAACCCGAACATATAGGGTTTCATAAGAATGTAAGAGAACATATAAAACGTGAGTCGTGGACTCAAGAATGAACGAATTCCGAGTTCGGATGACCGAATTACGGACGAATGAACGAAGAACGTTAAAAATGTTAAAATGAACGAAGAGCGAAGATTAAGCCAATTGAATGGCATGTTAACAGATTTAGAATGAAGTTCTGTCAATGGGTAATCAAAGTACATAAGATAAGGAAGAGAATGGCTTTGGAACGACCTCGTTCTGACTTATAACGAAGAAGTTATGAGATTTCGAAATCAGCGTCTCAAGCTTGTAAAAGACATAGAAAAATTTTTCTAGGTTTCATGCTCGGCGCCGTAACTCGAGTCGTGCCTTGGAGGTCAGCGCCGCAACGTGAGATTTGCCATAATCTTCTGGAGAGTGGCGCCGCAGTGCGAGAGTTAACAAGGGACTTGGCTTCGCAGCGCTAGCCCGTGAAGAGAGGAGAGAGAAGTAGGTCGTGCCGCAGTGCGAGAGGAAAGGAAGGGAGTGGCGCCGCAGCGCCAGTGAAGGGAAAAAGCCAGAGAAGTGCTTTTAACTGCTCAGCTCTTGGGGGAAGTGTAAGGAAAGATAAAGAACATAATGTTCACCTAATGAAACAGTTAATCAAGTGTTTTCAACCTTTAATAAAGGTTGAACAGAAAGATTAAATGAGATTAAAAGATAAAGAATGCAAACGCGGGTTACGGAACCGATATCCGGGCACCGTAGTCACGATGAACGAAGGTGAGGGATTGCTATGATTGTGATTCCTTAGACGTTGAGTGATGAAGGTAATGAATAACATTCCGATGTTATGACATGGCATTGTAAGATGAACGTAAAGTGTATAGACGCTGTGAACGCAACGATATTGCAAAGAACGATCGGTCTTAGCATACAACGAACAATATGGCTTTAACATTATGAAAGAATAATGAACATGGGGTTCATGGGATGGATAACAATTGAAAGCGATTAAAACCTTGAATAAAGGTTGAATGAGAGATTAAGAGACGAGTAACGTGAACGTTGAATACGTAAATGATCCTTGTGAATTATATTCGCGTTGGACGAATTCTAAGTATACCTTAGTTGTATGACTTAGACGTTGATGAAAGTAGTAAGTAAGATACGAATGGTATAAAGAAAGCTGTAAGGTAATGAAGAATGTTGATTAACCGTTCATGGTGAAGAAACTGAGTTAAAGATAATAACGTATAACGTTAAGAAGCCGAGTTAATAAGTATAACTTGGATAAACGTTCTGAGTGGAAGGAACTGGACGTTTGAAGGTATGAATAAATTCATATGAAATGGTTAACGCTATGACCTCATAGTATTGACATTGAATGATCGTTCCGAGTGTATACAAGACTGTATGACTTAGACGATAAAGAATGAATCTTGAGGTATGGCATTTAGTTTCCAGAAAGCCGTAAGGAATATGAATTTGACTTAACAAACATTATAGTTTAATAATTTGGATAAGTTAGATGAATTTAAGTTGTGGTACAATCGTAACCTTTGATGGTTGTCATATGGACTACTAGCAAAGACACGATGTGTGCTGAGTCCTAGGAGAGTTATAAGAAGAAGATAAGAATTTAAATCATCAAAGATGATAAATGTATGAATAAGACATCTCAGTATGTCATAAAGCCGTAATCTGGTAATGAAAGTTAGTCGCGTAAGCTTAAATTACAAGAACGCGAACCTTAAGAAGTAAAGTTAAGTAAACCAATGCGTAAGTCAAGTATAAGAGTAATTGATGTACGTGTTATTTCCTTATGTGTTATATAGGGATTTGGAATGAGTAGTTCAGCGTAAGTTGTAGCTGTGCGTAAGGCAAGTTTCCTAACTTCATTCATATTTTAAATGAATTCTTGTTTCTTAAACTTCCCAGATGTTGAACATGAGAAGTTCTGCCTATGTGCAAATGTGCGATATTTGTACAAGGTGGTAGAATGTATGAGGCCTTGTGCCACAATGTGAGCACTTCGGTGTTTTTATGAAATGAACTGTTTTGTGATCGAACTGTTCAATACAAGTATGCTCAGTTTATTCATGAACCGTTATTGTTAAGTATGTGCTGATGATTCTAGCCAGATAGAATGTGTATGAAAAAGGTAGAAGAATGAATGTATTTCAAAGTGAAAGTGAGTATGGTTTTAAGATGATAGGAATCGAGATTATTCCTATTATTCAAGCTGCTTCATAACCTTTGTTCGGTTATTGAAGTTCTAAAGAAATGTTTGAATTCTGAACTTATTTGTTCAAATTGTGATGACTTGCTGGGCAATTGAATGCTCACACTTGCTTTAAATAGAAACCATTTTCAGCGAACGATATTAGAAAGAACTTAAGGATCCCGTAAAGATCAAGCTAAGCGGTATCCAGACGAAGTGCCATTTAGTATGTGAATGTGTGTGAAGATCAAGTGAAGACTTGTAATATAGAAAGATGAATTAAACTATAGACTAGTTTAATGAACTGTATATATCCTTGGTGGCGGATAAAAGTCACTCTTGTAAGATGAAAGGAATAATGTAATTATCATTATTTGTAATGGGAAGGGTTATAAGGTTTTGAGAACCTGGGAATTGAGAATGTATGTTGTTATATTTCAGTATATAATGATGTATGTTTGATGAATGATGTACTCGTGATGTACAAAATTCGGGTGTGAAGATAGACCGGATTTCAGGGCATTATAGGTTGGTATCAGAGCTGATAGGTTATAAACCTTAGGTATGAGTACCTAAGACTATAATCGTAAAGAGAAGGATAAGAAGATCACCACGTGATTATAGTAAATCGTAGTAACAGATGATCTGTTAAACGATGAATGATTTATAGCCAATGCTATGAATGAATGGTACTACGAAGTAGTATGGGAAGAATAACTCAGATTGAGTTGAGAAGGATAGCATACGAATTAAAGAAAATTCGTATTAAGTAAAGAGAAATTTAGAAGTTGTAAGATTTCAATTAAGGACTCATGTGATGGCTGAGTTGTATAAACCTTTGTATGGGCAGAGGTTTGTGCTTGGTGTAACAACTACTCAGTTTATTACAGTGATAATCATTGGAATTGGTTGCGCTATTAATACGTATATCACGAGAAGGTGAAACTTTTCTCATATATATACTTGATAGGTAGAGAACGATAAGGTAGGTGCGAGTTCTTGAAACTCATACTTATGGTAAGTTCGTGACTCATAATAATATGGTATGTTTTTGAACGTCTCAGCGAATGGACGCCGAAGGTTTGTCTGGATGTTCTTAAACTCATACTATTAAGGAAAGTTCCTGAACTCATAATGTGTGGTAAGATGATGGACTGTACTAAAGAATAGAGATGTTTAGACTGAAAACGAAGTATTTTCAGTAGACTTAGCATTGAAGGTGCTAGAGAAGATTAAGTATTGTCGCAGTAAGACAATGAAGGAAGATGGAGGATAGGATATTCCAAATCCTCTAGCTATGCTATATTTCAAAGTTTATTTAAATCGTGCTGAAATGTACATTTTGAAAAAGAAGGAATTGGTTCAACTTTCAGAACCAATGGATTTTAAAAGAGCTGTTCTTGGTATGTCTATGCCAATTGCTACGGCTAGACATAAGTTGATTTTAAAATATCAAAAAGAATTTTTATATCATCCGTGCATTTGATGCAAGGGTGGTAAAAAGATGGAGTTGTTAATGCACTTGAACCTGGTGGGATGTGATCTTAGGATCAACAAATCACTATGGTAAGATGTATAATGACGAAGTCATAAACTGACGAAGTCCTCAACGTACTGTGAAGAGTACGGTATCATGACGTCATAAAACATTTTGATGTATTGTAAAAGAATTTAAAGAAGTAGTCGATGCCAAGTGAGTTGACTAGACGAATGTTTTAAGTTGATGTCCAATTTATTGGTATGGTCTAAGCTACTTGATTTGGCTAAGATGAATGATATGTCATGATTAAAAGAAAATCGAGCTTTCTTTAAATAGCTATGCCGAACCAAATTGTTTTGCTGCGGAATCTAATGATTTAGTCTGAGGAGAACATGAAAGAGGTAGTTTACCTTCTTTATGATTGTAAACATACCGTGGAAAGAAAGTTTTACGGTGAAAGGCTGTTTAACCTAGTAAGAGTTCATGGTCAATTTGACCCCTCAGCAAAAGTATGAAACGTTTTAAAGGATATTTTATATTCCTCGTTATTCCTTTCACTTCACGATTCTTGATAAGTTATGAAGGGTAGGGAATGTTTGGAAAGATAAGAACTTATTAGAAGAGAAGTTGAGAAGAAGAGTAAGTTAAAATTTCGAGGACGAATTTTGTGAAGAAGGGGTGAATGTGATGACCCGGGTATAGGTATGGTTTGAAGAAATTCCGAGGACGGAATTTTTATAAGGGGGGAAGGATGTGACAACCCGGAAATCCGGAGTGTCCAGAAATTAAGATTTAAAGAATTAGTTATTAATAAAATGAATTTTTATTAATACTATTCTGTGCTATGTGTTTATTAATCGTTCTATAACCTAGAATGATTATAAGTCGGGAGGATTCTGGCTACGAGCTAGATTGAACGAGTAAGAATTTTCAAGACGAAAATAAAAGTTTTCCGGGAACAAAATATTTTTCGGGGAAAAAGACGAAATAGGCACTATTCATCAGTTTCTGCTCGGAGTTTTATTTTGATATTCTAAGAAGTTAACGATTACGTAAAATGTTGAGACGTGATGGAATATTAAATAATATTTCAGTTATGGCAAAAACGAAGTTTTCGCCTGCGGACGTAAAACCTAAGGTTTAGGGAAGTAATTTCCGAGAATTTTAATGAGTACGTGTAATAACTAGGGTTATTATGCATGAGAAATATGAGTATAATACTAGTTATTATACGAGTATAGTACGAAGATTAGTACGACGTATAATACGAATATCGTACGAATGATATACGAAGAGAATACGAGAATACGAGAATGGAATGTGTAGAATACGATTAGTCTAAATGGACAATGAGTTCATGGACTTTGTAGAATTCAATTGGACTTGGATTATGTCAAGCCCAATGATTTGTGAAGTTAAGCCCAAGTTAGGCCCAATAAGAATTAGGGTTAAGACCCAAACCAAGAAAAGAAACCGCGGATCGAACCGATGGATAAACGGATGGGTAAAACCATTGGGGCAACCCATGGGATGACCCATGGGCATGTGGGCCGGCCACTTGGCCACCAAGTAAGGGTGGTGGCCAAGTAAACTTGGTGGCTAAGGGATGGAGGAGGTGTGAATAGTAAGGAGGTTAGGAAAGGAAATGACTAAATTGCCCTAGCCTTGAAAATCTATAAATAGAAAGCTAAACTTTCATTTTCTAGGATTTTGAAAATCCTAGAACTTGAGAGAGAGAGAGAGAGCTCAGTTGGGAGACGAAGAGGAAGACATTGAGCATGAATGCTCGGATCAAAAGTGATCGAGAAATAGAAAAGCTCGCAAATCGTCGGCTTTGTCTAACGGAAGAGAAATAAAGAAGAACGGTAATCCGAACACTAGTTTCTTCTAAATTTTCCTTAAGTTTTTATGTTCAAAAATATAACTTAATGAAGATAAGAAGTAGATGAAGTTAAGAACGATTTCATATGGTTGAAATCATGAGAAAATGAAGAAATAAGAATTAGAAATTTATTTTATGAATTTCTTAAGGAAGTATAAGATTCGTAAGGATTTTGAGCGATCCGAATGAATTTTATGAATGAGTAGGTTAAATTAGTAAGGAATGATGTTCTATAACATCAAATTCCAAGAAAAAGTAGAATCATAATCCAAAATATCGATTAAAATGAAGAACGAACAAAGAACACGAAGAGCACGCGAAGAACACGAAGAATGTTGTTGATGGACAAATTTAAAACCATCGTAGTGTAATTGTTGTTGATGGACAAGTTTAAAACCATCGCGTATAAGTTAGTTACTTATTTGCTTGGTTAGGAACGGTAGAAATGTTCATGAAGAACTGATTAAAACGGAGCTATAACGAAGTTATGGTGAAATTTTTGTAAACGGCGAACGAGAATTAGAAAGTTAGTAAATGAACCCGAACGTGTAGGGTTTCATAAGAATGTAAGAGAACATATAAAACGTGAGTCGTGGACTCAAGAACGAATGAATTCTGAGTTCGGATGACCGAATTACGGACGAACGAACGAAGAAAGTTAAAAACGTTAAAATGAATGAAGAACGAATATTAAGCCAATTGAATGGCATGTTAACGGATTCAGAATGAAGTTCTGTCCGTGGGTAATCAAAGTACATAAGAAAAGGAAGAGAATGGCTATAGAACGACCTCGTTTTGAGTTATAATGAAGAAGTTATGAGATTTTGAAATCAGCGTCTCAAGCTTGTAAAAAACATAGAAAATTTTTTCTAGGTTTCATGCTCGGCGCCGCAGCTCGAGTCGTGCCTTGGAGGTCGGCGCTGCAGCGCGAGATTGGCCATAATCTTCTGGAGAGTGGCGCGGCAGCGCGAGAGTTAACAAGGGACTTGGCGCCGCAACACTAGCCCGTGAAGAGAGGAGAGAGAAGTAGGTCGCGCCGCAGCGCGAAAGGAAAGGAAGGGAGTGGCGCCGCAGCGCCAGTGAAGGGAAAAAGCCAGAGAAAAGCTTTTAACTGCTCAGCTCTTGGGGGAAGTGTAAGGAAAGATAAAGAACAAAATGTTCAACTAATGTAACACTTAATCAAGTGTTTTAAACCTTTAATAAAGGTTGAACAGAAAGATTAAATGAGATTAAAAGATAAAGAATGCAAACGCGGGTTACAGAACCGATTTCCGGGGACCGTAGTCACGATGAACGAACGTGAGGGATTGCTATGATTGTGATTCCTTAGACGTTGAGTGATGAAGGTAATGAATAACATTTCGATTTTATGACATGGCATTGTAAGATGAACGTAAAGCGTATAGAAGCTGTGAACGCAACGATGTTGCAAAGAACGATCGGTCTTAGCATACAACGAACAGTATGGCTTTAACATTAAAAAAGAATAATGAACATGGGGTTCATGGGATGGATAACAATTGAAAGCGATTAAAACCTTGAATAAAGGTTGAATGAGAGATTAAGAGACGAGCAACGTGAACGTTGAATACGTAAATGATCCTTGTGAATTGTATTCGCGTTGGACGAACGTTCTAAGTATACCCTAGTTGTATGACTTAGACGTTGATGAAAGTAATAAGTAAGATATGAATGGTATCAAGAAAGTCGTAAGGTAATAAAGAATGTTGATTAACCGTGAATGGTGAAGAAACTGAGTTAAAGATAATAACGTATAATGTGACGCCCCCAAAATAGGTATACAACACCCATTCTGAGTCGCCAAGTACATGGTACAAAAAAACAAACTAGAACTTCAATAATATAATTGTCGTGCAAAATACGACAACACATACTGTTAGTTTAAATACAAAAATTGTCTTCTAGATAATATCCACACTCAAATAAGTCCTCATTACAATTATTCAAACACTATTTTACAGAAATAGTGAGGACTGCTAAAACATCTTTCTAGAACCATCACTCCATACCCCGACTAGATCCTGCTATGTTCTCACCTCCTCAGAATCAAAATGGAACAAAAAGGAAAAGGGTGAGCTCAACTAGCCCAGTAAAGAATATTATGACTAAGATAATATACAACAAATTATCATTAGTATTCAACAGGGAAAAATCTGATAGAATATAATCGACAACAAGTTTTAGATCAACAACTGCAGCGGAAACAGCAAACCATTAGAAGAGTCAAGTAGAGAATGAATTCTACTATCTTCTATGATTTAAAAGTCCATCATCAATATTTTATCCCTGTAACATCAATTAATAATCATCTTTAACCAAATATTCATCTTTGCACTACAGGCCAAAGATATTCATTTGTATCACCAGTCAGTCGTGTTCATCTCAACACCTGTTCATCTTTGCACTACAGGCCAAAGATATTCATCAGGTAATCATACATCTTTACACTACAGGCCAAAGATATTCAGTAATATCATCATTTAGGACTGAGGATGATGAAAAATATCTTAAAGAAAATGAATCCAGTGAGACAGAAGGACAAATAGTAGGTATTCGTATAACAGTTTATCCAAGATTAATAATACTTCATAATAATAAATTGTGAAGCATAATTCAAAAATAAAGATCAAAACATGGATACAATCAAAGATAGTAACCATAATAGACATCTTGGGCAAAAAGGGAAAATTTTATTTTACGATGAATAGTGCCGTATTCGTGAATAGTGTCGTATACGTGAATAGTGCCGTATACGTGAATAGTAACCCCGACACAAAAAGTTTCAAATTTGATAAAAAGTTCATATCAATATTTCAGCATAATGATATTGAAGAAAATAATATCATTTAAGAAGAAAATAATAACCCTTACCTCAAAATAATCGTACTTCAGACTGAATATCGGATATGAGGCTGAATAAAACTTGTGCTGAATAGCAACTTTTAAAGTATCTAAATACTCACAAAATACACTCAATAATCTAGAGAGAAAAAGAGAGAAAACTTATGAATTCTGGTGTGATTTTCAATTTTAACTTAGCCCTCTATTTATAGGGAAATGTTAGCACGTCGAAACAGACTTGACCTGCAACCTGATGGCTTTACCTGCTACTATTCTCACCCACCACATTTGAATAAAAATCTCAGCACATTTCTTCACCAACCAAGAGTGGGGCCCACCAATTCTAGAATTTTCCACCAAAATGATAAACTCCGAAAATTCAATAATTTCTGAACCAGTCATATCGTAAAATTCATAACAAATCATACGTTTCTTTTTAACGGTTCAAAATTTATGGACATATACTCAACTTATATATGAATAATATATCCAAAAATTACCACGATCCAACGGTCGGATTAAAAATTATAACCCCCGCAATATTTCTCAAAAACCCTGATTTGATTTTAATACCTCCATTCCGATAAAAATACTGATAAAATACCTCAACATTAACTCCTTCATTTTTAACCACAATAAATATATCCAACATATATATCCACATAGAATAAATATTTCTTTATCATATGAATCATTAATTAATTATTCACAAATAATATTACAGAATCACATTTATGACAATCAGGCCGTTCCCAGGAAAGAGGGGGCTTTCCAATAAGGATTTTTCCTTACTAGCGCGCAATTAGATGACCAAACCTCTCCTTAGACAGAATTTTCTAGACATTGCCAATAATGCTATCTAATAATATTATTTAAATAATATGAATTATTGATCTGATAATGGAAAATACTGTGCAACAACAATTATTGAAACAATAATAATATAAAATATCAACGCAGTAATTATTGAATCAATAAAATAAAATATTGAACAGTAACTACTGTAACAATTATTGAGTAGTGCCTTCCTTCGTAAGAATCAATAATTCTAAAATACTGTGCAATCCGTGTGCTACTATGCAACCACGCGTATTACTGTATTCTAACCACCGGGTATTCCAACAGTGTTAGCGGTAACAACTACACCATTATTTATAAAAAATCAATTTTTGTCGTTATCTTCATCCAATCGTTTTTCCGTTATGGGGCCCATAAATAGCTGTGTCGTCGTACGAATATTCCCCAACAGAAAGAATATTCCACGACCACACGAATATTCACCGACCAAAAATGAATATTTTATAACCACTTGCTTATTTGAAATATTTGCGTATTTTACCCATAACTAACCACATTAATCAAATCAACCCTTTCTATTTCAAAATAATAAATAGGGAAAATTTAATTTTATTCATTAATAAGTTGGGGTCTTACAACCTCTCCTCCTTATGAAATTTCGTCCTCGAAATTGACGTACGTACCTGGTGTTTCAAAAAGGTGAAGATACCTCGCTTTCATTTCTGATTCCAACTCCCAAGTCATTTCTTCAATAGCATGGTTTCTCCACAAAACCTTAACTTGTGGTATAACCTTCGTGCATAGGACATGTTCTTTCCTATCTAATATCTTAACATGTACCTCCTCGTACATTAAATCTTCGGCTATCTCGTCTGGTTCTAACACAATAATATGATGCGGGTCGTCCATATATTTACGTAACATCGATACGTGAAAAACGTTATGAACACGCGACATACTTAG
The DNA here is from genome assembly GCA_016801055.1 of Panax notoginseng. NCBI lineage: Eukaryota > Viridiplantae > Streptophyta > Magnoliopsida > Apiales > Araliaceae > Panax > Panax notoginseng. Next base: position 148,152,651 of record CM029013.1, on the reverse strand, counting down.
CGTTAAGGCGAGTCTATAGGCCACAGTTCCTACTCGATCGAGGATTTCAAATAAATTGAAGGCTTGAGCTTTCTTCTCTTCATCGACTCTTACTTCTAGAATAACACATTCTTGCAGCTTCTTCTTTATATTCATCAGCTCTAGGTCTGTAGCTTGAGCGGCTTTAACGTTATCGATTAAAGTCGATTTTACTCGTATATCATCATGTATAGAGTCATTAACTCTATCTCTATCATTTATAAATTATACAAAATAGGTCTTTGTGTTCAATAATATCGCACTCGTACTCGCGTACAATCTTCTACTCAACGCATCAGCTACCACGTTCGCTTTTCCAGGATGGTATGGTCAGAACAGGTTCCGAATGAGTCGCCTCTTGAGCTATTGGAAAATCTTCTCGCATTCCTCGCTCCATACGAATTTTGTATCTTTCTGAGTCAGCTAAGTTAATGGAGTAGCGATTTGAGAAAATCCTTCTACGAATCTCTGATAGTAACCAGCTAAGCCAAGAAAGCTACGTACTTTGGTCACTGACTTCGGTTGCTCCCAATTGTGATTCATATCCCAATCTTGGATAGCACGTCACAATGGCACCTATTGTTTTACCACCACACAAATATAGAGTCCCTTACGGAGAGTCTGGCTTTGGTGTATTCCACAAAGGAAGTCACCAGATAGAGGCTCGGGTACCAACTTCTATAGTTGGGTTTTTACCTCCTGAAGTTCAATAGGAGCTATTCAATATGAGATTTTAGAAATGGGTTTTGTATCGGGTTGAAGATCAATACAAAAATTCAATATCACGCTCTGGGTTAAGCTAGGAAATTCTTCAGGAAATACGTCAGGAAATTCACTAACAACAGAAATATCATTCAAATCTGACGTATTTTTGTTCAAATCCATGACATGGGCTAAGAAAGCTTGACATCCGTTTTTTAATAAACGAATGGCTTTATGTCTTGGTATGACAGCGATTGATTTTAGTGGTTTGGTTGCTTGAATTCGCATAACAGGTTGGTTAGGAATATGAAAACTAACAACCTTACGAAAATAATCAATTTTGGCATGATGAGTAGTTAACCAATCAATTCCTAAAATCACATCAAAAGCAAGTATCTTTAAAGAGATAAGGTCAACAAGTAATGTGATTGTGCCAACTTGGATTAAAGCAAAATTTATAAACTGTAGATGTAATAAAAGTTTCTCCTAACGGAGTCTCCACAGATAGGTCAAAGTCTAATTTCTCCGGAGTCAAGTTCAAACGTTGAGCACAAGCATGAGAGATAAAAGAATGGGTAGAACCGGTATCTAGTAAGGTATAAACTTCGTAAGAATTTATAATTAACTAACCCGTTATACCTTCGTTCGGGTTCCTCGCATTTTGGGCAGTCACGACAAACGCTCTTCTAAAAACCGTCGACTTTATTTTGTCCGTATCCGCCTTTGGTGTCACCGTCCCAGCTGGACTTGGTTTCGCTATAGTACAATCTCGAGCGATATGTCCTTCCTTTTCACAATTATAACATACCTTGAACTGTTGTGGGCATTTTGGACTTATATGTCCCTCCTCTCCGCATCTGTAACATCTAACTGGCGGTCGTTCTCCTCTCCTAAAATTTGTTCCTGGTGCTGGTGCTGCTGTCGACGTCTTCTTGTCATCGTTAAATCTTCTCTTCTTGAAATTTTCACTTGACTCACCTCTCCTATTATCATAGCCACGATGACCAACCGAGTGGTTACCACTTTTGTCTGTATTTTTTCCTCCTCGCTGGTTCTCATCGCTCCGATGACTGCTGTCACTAGTATGACCCTGGTTGTGGTCCCTCGGTTGAACATACTCATTATCTTGCTCTAATAATTGAGCCCTATTTACAACATCTGAATATAAAGAAAATTTATGAGAGATAAGATATTGCCGAATCTCGGGTTTTAAACCTCTCAGAAACATCCTTGTCATTCCTTCCTCATTCTCGACCAAATGAGGTGCAAACCTGGATAACTCTGCAAACTTCACCTCGTACTGGGACACCGTCATGATGTTTTGTTCCAGTCTAATAAACTCTACCTCCTTCATATGACGAATACTTTCAGGAAAGTACTTGTCATTAAACAGTTTCTGAAACGTTTCCCAGGGCATGTTGAGTGCGTCAAGCTGGGTATGCTTCACAGACTCCCACCAGTAGTCTGCCTCACTGCAGAACATAAAGGTGGCGAATAGAACCTTCTGTTCCTCCGTGCATCCCAAGACATCGAATATCTTGGTAATTTGCTTGACCCACGTTCCTGCCATGATCGGATCCGGCTTTCCCTTAAATTCTGGTGGTCCCAATTCTTTGAACTGCGTGGCTATGACAGACCACGCGTTGCTATCACTTCCACCCGTATTTTGTACACAAGTCTCCCTCGTCTGATTTTGCATGAACTGGAAAAAGCTCCTAAACATTCTATCATTCATAGTTTGCTCGGTAACGTTGTTTACAGGAGGAATATTGTCTTCCTATAGCACGTTCCCCTGGGTGGTGATTAAAGGTGTCTCCACAGTCTCATTCACTCTATTGTTAACGTTCTCTGCTGCCATTCTCAAATACTGCCACAAAACAAGGGTTAATTGACATGTCACATATTATCCCTATATTTGACCGACCAAATAATTACCAAATAAACTTATTCAGGTCATACTAGCGAAGGAATTCCCCGTCTCTCCCCTCCTAGTTCTTGTCTCACATCTTAGCCAGGGATCATATCCCTAAACTCTGATACTAACTGTGACGCCCCCAAAATAGGTATACAACACCCATTCTGAGTCGCCAAATACATGGTACAAAAAAATAAACTACAACTTCAATAATATAATTGTCGTGCAAAATACGACAACACATACTGTGAGTTTAAATACAAATATTGTCTTCTAGACAATATCTACACTCAAATAAGTCCTCATTACAATTATTCAAACACTATTTTACAGAAATAGTGAGGACTGCTAAAACATCTTTCTAGAATCATCACTCCATACCCCGACTAGATCCTGCTATGTTCTCACCTCCTGAGAAGAAAAATGGAACAAAAAGGAAAAGGGTGAGCTCAACTAGCCCAGTAAAGAATATTATGATTAAGATAATATACAACAAATTATCATTAGTATTCAACAGGGAAAAATCTGATAGAATATAATCGACAACAAGTTTTAGATCAACAACTGCAGCGGAAACAGCAAACCATTAGAAGAGTCAAGTAGAGAATGAATTCTACTATCTTCTATGATTTAAAAGTCCATCATCAATATTTTATCCCAGTAACATCAATTAATAATCATCTTTAACCAAATATTCATCTTTGCACTACAGGCCAAAGATATTCATTTGTATCACCAGTCAGTCGTGTTCATCTCAACACCTGTTCATCTTTGCACTACAGACCAAAGATATTCATCAGGTAATCATACATCTTTGCACTACAGGCCAAAAATATTCAGTAATATCGTCATTTAGGACTGAGGATGATGAAAAATATCTTAAAAAAAACAAATCCAGTGAGACAGAAGGACAAATAGTAGGGATTCGTATAACAGTTTATCCAAGATTAATAATACTTCATAATAATCAATTGTGAAGCAGAATTCAAAAATAAAGATCAAAACATGGATACAATCAAAGATAGTAACCATAATAGACATCTTGGACAAAAAGGGAAAATTTTATTTTTCGGTGAATAGTGCCGTATTCGTGAATAGTGCCGTATACGTGAATAGTGCCGTATACGTGAATAGTAACCCCGACACAAAAAGTTTCAAATTTGATAAAAAGTTCATATCAATATTTCAGCATAATGATATTGAAGAAAATAATATCATTTAAGTAGAAAATAATATCCCTTACCTCAAAATAACCGTACTTCTGACTAAATATCGGATATGAGGCTGAATGAAACTTTTGCTGAATAGCAACTTTCAAAGTATCTAAATACTCACAAAATACACTCAATAATCAAGAGAGAAAAAGAGAGAAAACTTATGAATTCTGGTGTGATTTTTAATTCTAACTTAGCCCTCTATTTATAGGAAAATGTTAGCACGCCGAAGCAGACTTGACCTGCAACCTGATGGCTTTACCTGCTACTATTTTCACCCACCACATTTGAATAAAAATCTCAGCACATTTCTTCACCAACCAAGTGTGGGGCCCACCAATTCTAGAATTTTCCACCAAAATGATAAACTCCGAAAATTTAACAATTTCTGAACCAGTCATCTCGTAAAATTCATAACAAATCATACGCTCATTTTTAACGGTTCAAAATTTATGGACATATACTCAACTTCTATGTGAATAACATATCAAAAAATTATCACGATCCAACGGTCGATTAAGAATTATAACCCCCGCAATATTTCTCAAAAACCCTGATTTGATTTTAATACCTCCATTCCGATAAAAATACTGATAAAACACCTCAACATTAACTCCTTCATTTTTAACCACAATAAATATATCCAACATTTATATCCACATAGAATAAATATTTCCTTATCATATGAATCAATAATTAATTATTCACAAATAATATTACAGAATCACATTTATGACAACCAGGCCATTCTCAAGAAAGAGGGGGCTTTCCAATAAGGATTTCTCCTTACTAGCGCGTAATTAGATGACCAAACCTCTCCTTAGACATAACTTTTTAGACATTGCCAATAATGCTATCTAATAATATTATTTAAATAATATGAATTATTGATCTGATAATGGAAAATACTGTGCAGCAACAATTATTGAAACAACAATAATATAAAATATCAACGCAGCAATTATTGAATCAATAAAATAAAATATTGAACAGTAACTACTGTAACAATTATTGAGTAGTGCCTTCCTTTGTAAGAATCAATAATTCAAAAATACTGTGCAATCCGTGTGCTACTATGCAACCACGCGTATTACTGTATTCTAACCACCGGGTATTCCAACAGTGTTAACGGTAACAACTACGCCGTTATTTATAAAAACTCAATTTTTGTCGTTATCTTCATCCAATCGTTTTCCGTTATTGGGCCCATAAATAGCTGCGCCGTCGTACGAATATTCCCCGACAGAAAGAATATTTCACGACCACACGAATATTCACCGACCAAAAATGAATATTTTATAACCACTTGCTTATTTGAAATATTTGCGCATTTTACCCATAACTAACCACATTAATCAAATCAACCCTTTCTATTTCAAAATAATAAATAGAGAAAATTTAATTTCATTTATTAATAAGTTAGGGTCTTACATATAACGTTAAGAAGCCGAGTTAATAAGTATAACTTTGATAAACGTTTTGAGCGGAAGGAACTGGACGTTTGAAGGTATGAATAAATTCATATGAAATGGTTAACGCTATGACCTCATAGTATTGACATTGAATGATCGTTCTGAGTGTATAAAAGACTGTATGACTTAGACGATAAAGAATGAATCCTGAGGTATGGCATTTAGTTGCCAGAAAGCCGTAAGGAATATGAATTTGACTTAACGAACATTATAGTTTAATAGTTCGGATAAGTTAGATGAATTTAAGTTGTGGTACAATCGTAACCTTTGATGGTTGTCATATGGACTACTAGCAAAGACACGATGTGTGCTGAGTCCTAGGAGAGTTATAAGAAGAAGATAAGAATATAAATCATCAAAGATGATAAATGTATGAATAAGACATCTCAGTATGTAGTAAACCAATGCGTAAGTCAAGTATATGACTAATTGATGTACGTGTTAGTTCCTTTTGTGTTATATAGGGATTTGGAATGAGCAGTTCAGCGTAAGCTGTAGCTGTGCGTAAGGCAAGTTTCCTAACTTCATTCATATTTTAAATGAATGTTAGTTTCTTAAACTTCTCAGATGTTGAACTTGAGAAGTTCTGCCTTTGTGAGAATGTGCGATATTTGTACAAGGTGGTAGAATTTATGAGGCCTTGTGCCACAATGTGAGCAGTTCGGTATTTTTATGAAATGAATTGTTTTGTGATCGAACTGTTCAATACAAGTATGCTCGATTTATTCATGAACCGTTATTGTTAAGTCTGTGCTGATGATTCTAGCCAGACAGAATGTGTATGATAAAGGTAGAAGAATGAAGGTATTTTAAAGTGAAAGTGAGTATGGTTTTAAGATGATAGGAATCGAGATTATTCCTATTATTCAAGCTACTTCATAACCTTTGTTTGGTTATTGAAGTTCTAAAGAAATGTTTGAATTCTGAACTTGTTTGTTCAAACTGTGATAACTTGCTGGGCAATTGAATGCTCACACTTGCTTTAAATGGAAAAAATTTTCAGCGAACGATGTTAGAAAGAACTTAAGGATCCCATAAAGATCAAGCTAAGCGGTATCCAGATGAAGTGTCATTCAGTATGTAAATGTGTGTGAAGATCAAGTGAAGACTTGTAATGTAGAAAGATGAATTAAACTACAGACTAGTTTAATGAACTGTATATATCCTTGGTGGCGGATAAAAGTCACTCTTGTAAGATGAAAGGAATAATGTAATTATCATTATTTGTAATGGGAAGGGTTATAAGGTTTTGAGAACCTGGGAATTGAGAATGTATGTTGTTATATTTCAGTATATAATGATGTATGTTGGATGAATGATGTACTCGTGATGTATGGAATTCAGGTGTGAAGATAGACCGGATTTTGGGGCGTTACAGTTCCTATGCAAGACTCTGCCAGTGCTTGTAGCGTCCCCAAATCCAGGTCCCAAACCACCGCGGATCTAGTTCAATCAATTCTATAACTATTGTGGAAGATATAAACGAAAATTATTTATACATTAAACTTTTACACATCATTTCCAAGGTCTACAACCTTAACTTAATACATACCTTCAATATCTAAAAAGGTTTACAATGCTATTTTTGTCAGAACATTTAATAAATCTAACTGCACCATAATTTAATCTTGCACTTTATCTTTGCTTCTGTCTTTACTCGAGCTTTCATCTTAATCTGAAAATTTTTATTATGATATAGTAAGGGTGAGCATCAAATTTGCCCAGCAAGTTAAATTTATTTGAGGATATATCATGATGGAAAGAATATGAATAAAAGGCTAGCTACGTTGAACAATATAATTGTGATCTAACTAGAATCAAATTTCATAACTGAATGATCAGGACGACATGAATAAATGTCAATAATGAATATGAATAATTCAACTGGAGCAGATGGTAATGAAGGTGATCAGTCTTTCATACCTGATGAACATATTCAACATGCACTAAGTGTGAATCAATAATCAGTATAGATGTGAATAATCAACAATAGTTATTCACTAGCATGCTTTGAAAATACAACTCAAGGTTGAGTTAGAAAACTTGCATGTACCGCTGATTACCGCTAAGTAATCTAATGTAATCTCTTATAAAAGCCCTATCAATTATAATATTGATCTTTCAGTCAGCATATCATACTTGTTAGCTCAATATACTATTACTTTATCCATAGGTTATCTAACACTTAATCAAATATTAGATAACATCTTAACACATCAGCATTATTATCATCTTTTGATAATTCCTTAATCACTATATCATATATATTATGATTTAACACTCTAATCTTATATATTATAAGTTCTTCTTTAAACTGTAATAAGTCAAATACTAATTCAGCAACCTAGATTTCAAATCCAGCAAACTGGATTCCAAATCCCTTTTCACAAAAATACAAAATCAGCTTATTATTTTCCTATCTTTTGTCCAAACATATATACATATATTTCATACACAAAAAATATTTTTCCATAATTTTCCAATTTCCTTTGGTATTTTTCAAAAATCTTTTTTAGTTAATTTTTTAAGAAATTAGCTACCTCGTTCTTAACTCCAAAAATTCTCATCTCTTGACACAATCTTATACATGTTAACATGAGCCTCCAGTTTAAATTTTGTGGCCATCGGAGTTATAAAACTCCGGTTATAGCCATTTTCGTCAGAAAAACACAAAAATTAAAATAGTCATAACTTGCTCATTTTAAGTCGGAATGAGCTCATTTTTGGACAGGAGGTACTTAATACTATATATTTTCATGTCCCAAACGGCTAAAATTTTTCTCACAAATGAAGTTGTCGAAACAGCCCCTGGAAAGTTTTGGGCAGTAGCAATTTTGGCATTTTGTAGTTTTTCATGCTTTGTTAAAAATATTTCATACGGAAATCTACAACTCCTTTTTCAGTGATTCCACTTGGTGATGTTAGAAAACTTATAGATCTAACTCAAAGACTTGACCACACTCAAAATTTTGAAATATTTTAGGAGATATGGTCATCTGAATTTCATGTTTCGTTTTCACAAAAATCTTATTTTTAACTCTTGGTGAGTTCTAAGAAAACTTTCATGTTCTCACATAATAATCAACATAACTCATCATAACACTTACTAATACTTCATATACTCATGATTATATCATACAATCATGATCTATTTCATCAAACACAAGGTTAAACACAATCAAGGTTAATAAAAATTAGATTTTCTACCTTTTGAAAAACCTAATTTCCATTTCATACTTTAGATCTAACTTTTAACACACAATATGGATAGATCCACACATAACACACTCTAGATCATGTAGATATACAGTTTGAAGTTTGAAATCATCAATCCAAGTTTTCATTTAAACAACTAAAAATAACTTAGATAAAAGGTGATTTATACCTTTATCTTTTGCTAGCCCTCCTTAATCTTTCAAAGTAGATGATGGTCTTGGGTAGCTTGAAGATCAAAACCTCCTCTCCTTCTCCTCTTAGAGCTGCCGAAAATGATAGCTCTCTCCCTCTCTTTCTTAGTCTCTCTCTTTCTTTTTTAGTTTTTGTTAGATAATAAGATGAAAAAAAGAGGATAAGACTTAGATTTGGATTGTTGGAAAAGTAAGTATAGATATATTTGGTATATCTATCCGTAATCTACCAAAATATCTAGCTCTTCTCTCACTCAACCACTAAGTGATTGCTTGCAAGCTTTGCCCAAAGTGTTGGCTAATTTACCAAGTGACACATGGGATGAGTTGGTCACCAACTAAAGTAAACAATCATCACATTCATCTCCCTTTCTCTCCTTCTCCCATATCCGACCATGTGGCCTTAGATTGCCCAAAAATTGATTTCTTTTAAATTCTTATTTAGTATACCAAATGTCCAACAAGTCATCTCCCACTTGGCCTAAAAAATTTGGGCCATCCAATATTTCATTTGGGCTTTCAAATTAACAATATTTGGGCTACCACAAATAACATATTCCAACACTCTTAATATTACCATTTCTTAATTATTTAATTAGGGTTTTCATTTTTTCAATTATAACATAAATCCTTACTCATACACATTTATTTCTTTAACTCAATTAGACTTTCTATAATTAGATTATAAAATTAATTAATTGAGATGCATAAAATAAAACTCTTAGAATTAGTATATATATTTATATACTAATATTCTCCCATATTATAACCTCTTAAGTTATTTAATTATCACACCTAATACATATATATTAGGTTATATAAATTAATTCTTAATTCACTTACTCATATATTCGTACAAAATAATTTAATAAATTGAGACATGGTCCACAACTCTTAGATTAGGTCACTAGTATATAATTAAAATACTAGAACCACATACACATAATCTTATGAACTCATACACTAAACATATACCTCATTATCAGACTATCACTTATAGTCTATCAAATAATTCAAGTTCTTCTCTAAAAATTTTGAAATCCTTAAAATTCCTTTATAGAAACGTCAAATTCATACACTTATTTATTGTCTAGGTTCATCTTATAACCTTTAATCCACCACTTCAGGACTTTAATAATTATCTAAATTCTTGGGTTGTCACAGTGCTACATAAAAATTTATCTTACATTGGACTTCGAAGAATTTTGTGCCCAGCAATGTGTACATCAGTTGGAAGGAATGGACATCAATTTGCAATGTGCACGCCGTGCCTACGAACTCTTTGAGAAAGATAGAAATAGACCTATTATGAACGAGGAACTTGCCTTTGTATGATCTCTCTCTTAAGATTTCATTGTTAAGCATTTGATTATATAGTTTGATTTCTTGTATTGGTTGAGGCACCTGTTGCAGCAACTCTAGGAGAAACCATGGACATCATGACAACAAATAAAATACAATTTAATATTGTGGATGTAGTAATTTGAAAATGTAAACGTATGGTATTATTGGGATGTATTTTGAATGGTTGATACAATTTGGCTTTAAATTTAAATGAGAATTTAGACCTTTTAGCTATATATCATGACATTAGCATATTGCAGGTGCATTGGTAATATAGGTGAATCACAACCTTTTTTTTTTCTTTTTTTATCTACAACATTTTAAAAATGTTGTATATTTGTATAAATAAATGACACCTTCTAAATAGATGACACATTATAAACGTTGTGTAAATGTGCGTAAACGTTGTTTGATATATTAAACTACAACATTTTTAGCCAGAAAACGTTGTGAAATCATACCTTCTACAACATTTTCAAGCATCTACTAATTTATGGAAAATAAATATACAACGTTTTTTTCTTAAAAAACGTTGTATAATGTGTCTAACTACAACGATTTAAAAACATTGTGTAAGAGTGTCAAATAGATGACACCATTAACTACGACGTTTCTCTGATTGAAATCACAACGTTTTTTTCGCGTTATCTATTTACTATTTTGTAGTAGTGGCAGTTTAGGGTCATGCTTTAGAAATGAACTAAAACCATACACATTAAATAATGTAACCTACCTTACTTGAACAATATTAAGCTAAGGTCAGAATGTTGTTTAGAATTGAATTAACGAGCACGCATAATAAATAGTAATTTGGAATGATAAACTTGCATGCTAGTAAACAAGTTACAGTAAGAAACCTTCTCAAAGTAAGAGTTAGGTTAAATAACTTTGCACGAATATACTTAAATTGTATAAATAGGATTATGGATAACTTGCTCAATAATAAACAAGTTAGAGTAAAGAAACTTGCATAATCGTAACAATAGAGTTAAAGATAAGAAAACTTGTTCAATATCAAGAGATAGGGTTTAGAAACTTGCTCAACGAAAGTTTAGAATTAGAAAACTTGCCTTGCGTATAAGCTAAACCGTAATAATTCGATTCATAATATCCTATACACATATCATTATAACATAATTAGTTACCACATACACTCTATATACAATTAAGTATCTACATGATGTATGGATCTGTTTTAATCACATAGTTAAGACACATTAGTAACGTAATAACAAAACTCGTTAATTGTTAATAATATTTTCATTCTTAGTATAGTAATACCAAAATCATAATCCTAACAGTCATACTATTCCACCTTAACAACTTTTTCAGACTTTGTGTAACTAAAACACACTGTCTGACCATTCTGCTAACTCGCACATGTTCAAATATAATCAGTAAAAAATTATTTAATATAATAAAGGTGGGGCCACATGTGGGGCCCACAGAAGAAAAATGAAATGGAAATGGAAATGGTGGGGGGGATGATAACTTGGTCGGGAGGGATATAATTATATATGTATATATATAGAAGTCCAGCATATATATATATATATATATATATATATATATATATATATATATATATATATATATATATATATATATATATATATATATATATATATATATATAGCTTGTGTGTTTGTATGCCTTTGCCGTAAGGCAAAGGTTATATAATTATATATATTTATATATTTTATAAGTTTTATTTTATTAGATTATAAATAGAATATATTATATTTTATTTAAAGTTTTTATTTTATTAGAATATTTTATTGCACAGTAATGAATAGTAAAATTAAATTTTTAGAAAATTTTCGCCGATTCAGCGCCCGTGCATTCTTCACTGTTGGTCTATGATTTCTAAAATTCAAATAGTATCCTTTCCATTCCCCTATAAATAGGTTGCTTAGTTAGAATTGAAAATCACACCAAAATCACAGAGTTCTTCTTCTATAATCTTGAGCGTATTTCTTTAGAGTTTAAGAAAGCTTTAAGCGTAGAAAACATAGCAAGTTTTCTTCAAGAATATCCCTGCTATACCAAATGGAATACTCTTTTTTTCAAGGTAAGAGATATTAATTTTGTTCAGTATTCGTATAAAATAATATTATCGTCCATACTCTGTAGTATGTAAGTAATATTATTTCGTTTCAGATTTTGAATTCTATACTCATTTTGTTAAGTTTTGGCTTCTATACTCCATAAAATTAGTAGAATATCCTTGATATTTACGCTTCATCCAATATCTTTTTATGAAAATATTATTCTGAGCATTCTTGATAAGTTTTAACTTTTTCATGGTAGTGTACTATTCACGGGGTTACTATTCCCAAAGTTACTATTCATGGGGTACTATTTACTCAGTTACTATTCACCCGAGGTACTATTCACGACAAAAATTGATTTCTTTTCGGTCCAAATTATTTTGATACAATATTATTCTTGAATTTTACTCCACAAAGCAGTATCATGTTGACAATTTGGACATTATTGAATTCTGGATAAATTAAATTATAAATTCTTAAAAATTTATCCTTTGTTTTCTTGTAATTGAATTCTTATATCATTGTCATCATCGTCATGCTTATATTATGTTGAAAGTTATCTGTGGCCGTAGTGCATAGATGGACTTGGTATGATTATGACCAGGAATTATTCGATACAATCATGACCGTAATGTTACAAATAATATTATAAAAGTCCTCATTGGCCCGTAGTGCATTGATGGACAGTTGTTGGCATGATCATGACCATTGATGAAAACACGAATATCCTTGGCCTGTAGTGCATGGATAATTTGTGGTCGTGATACTAATGAATATCCTTGGCCGTAGTGCAAGGATGATTCGATGATGTAGATTATTTATTAAGCAAAGTCTCAGCGATAAAACTGTTGACAAACTTTTTAAATCATAGAAGATAGTAGATATTATGCTCTACTTGACTCTTCTAATGGATTGCTTGTTCCGCTGTAGTTAAACTCGATGTTTATTATATTTTATCAGTTTAACACTGTTGAAGGCTAACGATAAATTATTCTACATTATTTTAGTCATAATATTTCTTATTAGGCTAGTTGAGCTCACTTTTTTCTTTCATTGTTCTATTCAGGAAATGAGAATATAGCTGGGACTAGTCGAGGGACGGAGTGATGGTCCAGATGTTTGCATTAGTAGTTCTCACTATTTTGTGAAATAGTGTGATAATAAATGTATTGAGGACTTATTGTGTTTGAATACTGTCTAGAAGATAATATTTGTATTAAAACTCACAGCTCATGTTGTATATTTAAGTTATATTTGTAATCTGTACCATGTATTTGGCGACTCAGAATGGGTGATGTATACCTATTTTGGGGGCGTCACACTAAACATTCTTATACCTTAGAATAGTCCGTCAACTTACCACACTTTATGTGTTTAGGAACTTTTCACAACTATATCTGTTTAAGAACTTATCTTCGCAATATGTAATCTAAGAACAAATCAAGGACTATCCATACGCTCCGGGCTCAGAAAGATAGCATATAACTATGAGTCACAAACTTTCCATTAATACGAGTTTCAAGAACTCGCACCTATCTTATCATTCTCTACCTATCAAATATATACATGGAAAAAGATTCACCTTCTCACCATATACATATTGATAGCGCGACGTTACTCTTCCAATGACTATTTGTAACAATCTAAAATTTATATGTAATTTAAAATATTTATTGAAATAAATAAATATTTTAATTTATGTATTTATTGTTAAATGAATATTTGTTTAATTTGACTATTTGTTGGTGAAATAAATAATTCATGAGTTATGAGAATTAACTTAATTAAGGTAATATGTTAATTAAGTTGATAATTGGTAATTTGGTATTTTGAAGTTAATTAAGATAAAAGAGTGATGAAATATTTATTATGAGATAATATTCTAATTTAATTTAATAATTAAATTAGAGAGTTGATAAGGATTAAATAAATTGTTATAATGTTATTTGATTTGATTTAGTAATTAAAAGTGATCTGTTAATTTATTAAATAAAAGATTATAATGAAAATTATAATTTTTTTGTATTGGATCATGTGGCAAATTGATTTAAAAGGTTGTTTTTAGTTTTAATTTAATTAAATTTGGATATAGGAATTTATTTAAATTAAGTGGGACAATAAAACTATATTATAAATGAGTTATAAAAATAAATTAAAAGAATTTTAAGTTGGTTTTACCAAACAAAGCCTTAGAGTTTTTGAAATTCTTATTTTAATCTTGCTTTTCTAAACAAGGTCTTATGACTTTTCAATTTAAAATAAAACACAACTGATATAATATTTAGTAGGGGTATTAGATACTTGTCTATTTTTATTCTTGCGTTTGTTTTATTTTATGTTAAATGTTTTGGCTTAAGCTTGAGAATAGAAGAGAGAAAAAACAGAGAAGAGAAGAAGAGAGAAAATAGAGAAAGAAAAAGTGAGAAACTTGTGAATTTGAAGGAAGGAGGTTGAGAAATCAAAGCTAATCATTCTTGTTGGTTAAACAAGCAAATTGAAGGTATAATTTTAATTTTCTACAGTTTTAGTTTTATGTATATGAAGAGTTTTCTGTGTTTTTGAGTTTGCATGAATAGTTGATTTTTAATTCTCTGTAATTGGTTAATTGTGGAAGTAGTGGATTATATGTAACGACTGAGAAATTCAGATTTATTGTAAAATAATTTTATTTAATTAAATAATGAATAAAATTATATTATATGTTATTATTATGTGTTAGTAAGACGAAGGTTGTTCTATAACCTAAAATTATTGAAATGTCGTAGTATTTTGGCTACATGAAGGAATTATAGTGTTTGAATTTCCAAGACGAAAATAAAAGCTTTTCGAGAAATTTTTCGAAAAATACTATTCACGAATTTCTGCTCGAGAATTATTTTTGAACTTTCGAGAAATACGTAACGATAGAATTATGAGTAAGGATGGAATATGTAATAATAATTCAAGTATGGAAAACACAGTTTTTCGCCTGCGTACTAAATTTGAGAAAGTAAGGGAAAGTGAAGCGTTAACAAATAAATGATGATCATGTGATACGTAAGTATTATACGAAGTAATGAATACGAGTATGATATGAAGTATCATACGAGCATATGTAAATGATGGTGTGTCGTATATTATGAGTGAGTATATGAGTTAGCATACGAGATGAATACGTAGATGGTACGTTATAAGGCTTTAAGCCAATTGGATTGGACTTATAGGATTTGTGTAGGAATTGTACAAGCCCAAGTGAATTAATGTTAAAGCCCAATATTTGATATTGCAAGCCCGAGGGATTAAGCCAAAGTTATTAAAACCTAGGCCTAAATTAAGAACCGAATCCGTGGATCGAACCGATGGATAATGGAAACCCATGGGACAACCCATGTGGGCCCCATGGATCACATTGCATCCATCTTGGTGACCAAGTAAAGTTGTTTTACTTGGTGACTAAGGATGAATAGTAAGGAGGTGGAGAAAGGAGGTGGGATGGCTTTATGTCTATTATGCCCTCACTTTGCTTTTCCTATAAATATGAGAAGCTAGCTAGTTCATTTTACTTGTTAAATTTCCTCCAACATCTAATATTGAGAGAGAAAAAGTGAGAAAAGCTAGAACTTTGCTAGGAATAAGAGGAAGAAGAAGAATTAATCAAGAGAACTTCAAGGATAAGAATACTAAACCATGATTCTCCCTCTCTTCAATTGTTAGAGAAGTGAGTCGTGGTAGGGGATGCTTGTTAAGGAGTGATAGGGAGGGTTGTTAATGGATGAAACCTTAATAAGCTATGTGAAAGGGAAATCATAAGTATAAAAGTTATAAACCATTGAAAGTCATTAAAGAATTAGATTATGCTGTTGTTGATGGACAAGTTTAAAACCATCATTTGTATGTTTAGATTACACATGTTGTGATAATGGAATGAATCCATTTGGAACGATGTAAAAATCTCAAGTAACGAAGTTATGACTAAATTTGCGAGATTAGACGATAATCGTCGAAATCGTGAAATTCTCGAAATGAAAGTCAAAAGTTAGCATTGAACTCGAAAATATTGGT
This sequence comes from Panax notoginseng, assembly GCA_016801055.1. Lineage (NCBI taxonomy): Eukaryota > Viridiplantae > Streptophyta > Magnoliopsida > Apiales > Araliaceae > Panax > Panax notoginseng. The sequence continues at coordinate 148,136,487 of CM029013.1, read as the reverse complement.
TTTCAATGGAGAATAGTCTAAGTTTGCATTTTTGAGTTGCGAACTCAAAAATGGTCAAATTCTGACTTAGAATGAAGAAACGAGCAACGAACGTTCATGAACGTTTATCGTTTTCATAAAAACACACTTAAACGGTGAATTCCTTGTTAACGGGTTCAAAAAGTAAAATTCTTACATGGACATTTAGTTCATGTGATTTGCGAGCTATTGGCTTTTGAACGAGCCAATTTGAACTTGAAATGAACAATTTATGAGTCTGGGAAGTTCATTAAGCAAGAAGTCTGTCAAAAAAATTTTGAGGCTCAGGGTCCTTGCCGCAGCGCGACCCAGAGAAGTAAGGCCGACATCGCAGCGCCAGGCCGGACACCCAACCAGTGTAAAGTGGCGCCGCAGCACGGCTAGGGTATATAGGAATGGCGCCGCAGTGCCAGGAACATGACTTAGGTACTGTAAAGGCGCGTCGCAGCGCGAGTTTTTTATGTAAAGCTAGCGCCGCAGCGCCATCACTAGGTTATGCATAGAGAAGAAAGCTTATAAAGATAAAAAGGAAGTTGGTTAATTAATGATGAACTATAACATTAATAAACTTGAAGTAGCATCCTCAATGATGTTAATAACATTAAGCATTTCAACTAAAGGTTGAAGAAAGACTACTTGAATGTAAGTGTAATGTAATACGATACCGTAAGAAATGTTAAACAATCTAAAGCATGATTAGATTGAGAAGAAGGGTAAGATATATTAGTAACCATACTTGATTATATATGACCTAATGTGGTATGTTATGTGATCATGTATTGTAGAGACCTTAAAGAATCAAAGAGAATTTGTATTAACTATAAAAGACGCCAAAGGCAAGTATTCTAACCCTTGTCTGAATTCTTTGGACAAGCTTTGTAATTCATGTACCTTATGCATGAATTAATGTATGATGAAGTCGAAGTCAATTCCTTCGGCTAGACTTAAGATGTTTTATGGATTTCCTATAATCTATCGAACTATTGTCAATGTTGTTAAGTTTTGCCAAACTATTTTGCTATGGTTTTCAAAGGAAGACTGAGTATGCATAAACAAATGTTTTGCCATCAAACAACAGGCACGTGAGGTTGCCAAACCTTAAACATACATATGTTTAAACAAAGTAGTGTTGTACAACATAGAGTACTATAGGCTGATCACCTAGACGTGCCCGTAAAATATGTCGGACTTACGAACTTGGTGCTGGGTTGTCCTTTTCAAAGAAAGAATGATTTTTTCAAGGTCTTAGACCAATATTAAAGTTTAATGAACGTTGTTCATTGTGTAACGTTTTAAAGAAAAGAGAAGTGCTATTTTGAATTATCGATAGTACTTCGTAACTATTATTCAGTTATTGAAGATAAAAGATTTGTATGTTTCAAGCATATTGTTAAATGTAATTGTCATACTTGCTAAGCTAGTTATGCTTATTCTTGCTTGAACCATATGAATGCAGCTAAGACTGAACGACCCAAAGGATCCTCTAAGGATAAAGAAAAGGCTAAGGCAGACCACTGAACTGTCTATGTAATAGTATAGGTTTAATGTTGTAATTATTCGATATTATGACAAGAAACATATGTAATGGTTATAAAGAACTTGAGAATGGGAATATTATTTTGGAATATATATATAAGACATTTTCACTTTGAGGTATTTCAATTGAATGAATGTGTGAACTGTAGCACCGTGTAGCACCATATGTCGGTTTGGAAGATAACCGGATTTGGGGGCGTCACATGTTGGTATAAAAGCATTAGGTTATAAAACTTAAGGGGTGAAAAGAACCTTAAGTCATAACCTTAAGAAAAGTTAAAAAAATAAAAGATGAAGTTAACCCTAAAAATACATTAAATGTGATATGAGTTTTTATTATTCTACTAACGTCTACTAATCAAACTAAATTGTTTTGTTATAGATGTCAGGAGAAAATGACATGTATAGGGATATACACGTAGTGAGTGAGGAATCGATGAACCAAATAGAGATCTTACCGACACCTATAACAGAAGAGCCCGAAGTGGTTGTGATCAAATCAGGAGACTCGGATGACTTAGACCTCATGTCCATGTTCGATGGCATGTCGGAGGAGGGGGTGGAGGCCGTGCCATTCAACATTGTAGCACCTGAAGAAGAGGTAACTCCAGGGGAGGCAATGAAAACCCAAGGATAAGAAACATCCAGCTGGGAAGGGAGGTTAGAGAACTGAAGGAAGAGGTCCAGGAAATCCTGAAGGATAAGAAAAGCATGGAGTCCATGTGGGAGGAGGAGCAGGATGAAAGAGTTTTGGCGAAGGACAAGGTCCACGAGCTAAAATAAGAAACCTTTGAGCTCATGCAGGAGCTAAAGGTTAAGAAGAAAAAGATAGGCAGGATGTCCTATATTCATAGGAGTTTTCACGCGGATTTCTAGCAGCAGGTAGCTGGATATCCGATAGAGGCAGGGCAAACTCAGCATACTATCAGCCGAGATATTATTGTCGGTCTTGCCAATGCGGATTTTGAGAATACCATAAGGTAGATGTAACCTAGTAGTATTTAGAGTAGAGTTATATATGTACATATGATGTATCTAGTAGTGACGTACAACCCTCTTTTGTATATCAAAGGGTAGACTTTTGTAAATCCCAATTTTTGAAAAGTAATTGTGGGATAGAAATGTAATCAGCTAAGGCTGTGTATAAACGAATGATGTAGTATTATACTACAAGCAAGCAAATCAATATAAGGCTTTTTATGGAACATATTGTGTAATGAGTTAAAGTTATTGTTTAATAATGAATAATAACTAATCAACAAGAAGAAAGTAATAATGATGTGTTGTTTATCTTAATAGAAAAATTCCGCCAAGAAGGAGATAAAGAAATCAAGAGGCTAATGTAAATCAACTGGAGGGAGGTCCGGTTAACCCGATGAAAAAGTTTGTTAACTTGTTAACGACTGCTTTTAATAGGAACGGGGCTAATATACCCGTAAATCCTGCAGTAGTATGAGCTACTACTTTTAAGGATTTTAAGAGTGTCGGTCCGCCAGAGTTCAAAGGAACTACGGACCCAATAGAAGCCCAGACTTGGGTAAATGAAATAGAGAAGGAATTTGTTATTGCAAATGTTGATGAGGTTCAAAAGGTTGCTTTTGCCACCAATCTGATGAAGGGGGAGGCCAACTTCTGGTGGGAGGCGAATTAGGCAAGGGCCGGAATAGAAAACCTAATGTGGACGCGATTCAAGGAGATTTTCTTCGAGAACTACTTTCCTACGAGTATGTAGAGGAGAATGGAGATGTGGTTTCTGGAGTTAAAATAAAGGGAAATGACCATTCCCCAATACGCTGCCAAATTTAATGAATTGGCGTGGTTTTCTCCACATCAGGTGGACACCAAGGTGAGAAAGGCTAGGAGGTTTGAGCAGGGCTTGAAACCCTGGCTCTATAGCCGAATATCTGTCTTTTAAAGTAATTACTTTGGGACCATACTGGAGAAGGCAATAATTGTCGAAGGTGGTAATGAGGCTTTAAGCCAATACTATAAGGAGAAGAAGAACAAGGTGTTAGTTCCCGAATGCATAATTGTTATCTAGAAGGGGGGGGGTTGAATAGATATTTAAAATTCTTTTTATTTTACTTTGTTAGGTTTGATAATGATTAAAACACAGCGGAATTAAGATTTGTTTAATCTCCCTTAAGATATAGTGAATTAATGAGAGTGAGGCAGTTATAGCAGTTATAACAGTTATAGTAAGAATGTAATAGACACAACAGTTTTAAGTGGTTCAGAGAACTTAAAGCTCCTAGTCCACTCTTCTACTCCTCGAGTAGGAAATCCACTAAGGATGTCTTTTACACTTTCTGAATCTCACATATTCCTTCTAGACTAGCAGTCTAGGCACTTCTTAGTTCACTCTTGAACTCTTCAAGTCTAGCAGACTTGGTTCTTCACAGTTCACTTAGAACTCTTCAAGTCCTTCTGACTTGGAACTCTTACTTCAGTTGATTGGTAGTTGTTGAGTTCTTGGTTGGTGCTACTTAGTTGCTGTTAAGCACTTGTTCGAAAAGAACTGAGTAGCTGAGCAAGCTTTATCTTTTTCTCAGATCGTAGAGTTGAGCGTTAAGTTTTCTTGTACGTTTTGTTCAATGCTTGCTTTTTTATCTCATCTGCATATCTTTTACATTTATGTGATCCTTGAAATCTATCCGTTGAAGCCATTTGTTGAAGCATTAAATGTGTTTGATATTTCTAAACTTTGATGGAGACTTTTCTACACACCTTCTGAATTACATTCTGGCCTACTGACACAGCAGACTGCTTTCTCACCTAACACCTGAAAAGGTATTTTCCTCTGTCCTATGGTCCTTTCCTTAGCATCTTGAATACGTTTCTTTTGTTGTATACTAAGGATATCTTTTATGCCGTTGGGACTGGCGAGGACTTCAACGTTTAAAACCCATTCCACATTTGTTAGAATTTGTCTTCAAACAAGAGGTAGGGCTCAATGCTTCTGACACAAGGCAGATGATACTCTACGATCCAGATCGTGGTGTCTTGTTACCTTTGTGATTGGTCTGATGAGGACACTACGATTTCTCTTAAGGACTTGCACACTACGATCTTCACTTGCTTGTCTTGCAGACTCTATGTTTTCGAGAGCACACTACGATCTCTGAGTTAGCTTCGGCAAACATCTGGACCACTTCACGATTCCTGGAGAGGCCCACCAAGGCAAACATACTACGATCTTCAACGCTCTACGATTCTACCTTAGCTGTTACAATCTTCTGATCTGCTCGATAGACTACGATCTTGTTGATGCCTATCTATTATATTTCAAGATGTAGATCAACCTAACATCTTTGATCTCTTCATCTATACATTCGTTTATAGAATGATAAAGATTAAAAGCTTAGATCAACCTAACAAATTTGATATATCACTAAGTCCTTGTACATATATTCCTTTAAGGACTTTACATATAATCATGAGCATTTACTTTAAACATCAAATCAAAATATGAACTCTCCCAACAATCTCCCCATATTTGATGTTGACATAACCAAAGAGATTTGTTGTCATGATTATTAGTTTCTAGATGCATTTGCAGGAAAGTAAATATGACTTAATATTTCAATGAGCAGCTGAAATTTCTAGAGAATAAGCATGAATTTATTGATGTTGGAAGAATAGATATTACAATTAAGCTTTACATCAATAAGAATTTAAATTTTAACTTATCTCTATTTCTTTGATCTTTTGCGTGGAGGATTGGCATACTCCTCAGCTCTTCTTTTCATGCTTGCTTCTTCTCTTCTAGCTAGATCTTCCAGCTCACTTGGGCTTAGCCTAGGATCGTGATCATGCCTATTCATGAATGCATGATCTCTAATTGGTATTCTTAGGCATGTGGTGGTCACATTTTGTGAGCTGGTGTTTGGCCCTATACTCTTTATTGGTTGAGCCATGACAATGTGTTCCTGTTCAGATCGTTGAGTATGATGGCCAGATCATGGAGTCTATTGATAATGCCTTAGAGGAGGACTCTGAGAAGATTGAGCTGAGAATGTACCTCTGCCTCTGCCTTTGCCTTGAACTCTTTTCCCTTTATTCTCCCCTTTTATGTCAGCATCAAGGGTTCGAATGTCCTCTGAGAGGCGAGTCACTCCTTGGACAAGCTCGTTGAGTTGACTTTGGGTTTGAGCAATGTCCTCTTTATTCTCTTTGATCAGAACATCAGATCTAGCTTCTCTTTGTTTGAGGACGGCTAGAACATTGTCAGTCTGATGTCCTTGGTTTACGTAATATTTTTGGAATTCTTTTACGATAGTTTGTAGATTGATGATGCTTTCCAACATAAGCTTGTTCTGAGTCTCTTGATTAGTCTGTAAGACGAGAACAACATCCCGATGTCTTTTAGCTGCTTGAAAGTGTATATGATCCCGGTCATTTATGTTCTTCACCATTTCTTTTACGATCTCCCTGAGCTTCTTTGTGAGCTCAGAGCTTACGGTACTCGGGAGAGCATTGGAAGCCGTGATCATTTTAGTCAGTCTTAGTTGAATGAGTTCTGTGTGAGCTTCAAGACTATCATCTATATCCTTAATCACTTTCTTTAACACTTTGGATAACTCAGATTTGGTGGGCAGATCTAAGAGGAGTTCACTGAGGTGTGGAATGTATGGAGGAAGGGGTGTACCCTTATTTTGATCTTACAAGGAGTAGAGGGCAAGATCAAGGTTGAAGTATTCATTTGTGGAGGAAGAGGGAATATCTGATGGAGGGGCCTGTGTTTGAGCGTCTGGAGTAGGTGGCTCTACGAATTGACCGTGGGACTCTACGATGGGGCTAGAGTCAGTAATCGTAGAGATGATGGGAGTTGGGATCAATATGAAGTTGGGCATATTTTGTTCATCAGTTACAGAATTTTGTGATTCTGTAACTGGTAATTGACTTAGTGGATTGAGGACCACTTCCAACTAGCTTGGAAACTTATAAAATTGACTGAAATAAGATAGTGGATAGTGATTAACTCTGAACAAGATTGGGATAGATAATACCTCATGCACCATTCTTGAAGAGGGACCATTTGTGATCAGCTGTTTGGCAAAGTTGAAGTTACCTGGAAATCCATGAGCTAGCACAGAGATGGCTGGATATTATTTGAAGCTCCAAAACATGTGATTCCAGGAGTTTAGAATTTGAGCTTAATGAAAAGGCATCATGGGTATATAGGAGAACAGCTGCTCATAGTTAGCTTTCCTATACCCATCACAGCCCATATCTATGATTTCGACCTCATCGTCTTCGTCCTATTCCCTATCTTCGTTTAAGGATTCCACTATATCAATGACTTCTTTTTGTTCTTGCTCTGGTTCTCTCTAATTTTCTGTAGGAGCAGCTTCTTTTGTTATGGGGATATCATGAGGCTCCCCCTCAACATGATCATCCATCTGTAGGGCTAGTAGCTCCCCCTCAGCTGGAGCATTTTCTAGGGTGAGAACTTCAGGTATCTCCCCTTCAGCTTGAGCTATGTTCTTTTGGCTTTTTTGGATAGTTCCTCTTCAGCAGCCATCTTTTTGTCTTCCTCCTTGAGTACTCCTTTATTGATAAGGATGTACTTTTTAATCAATTTTCGTCTTGGTTTTCTAGGCTGAGCCACAGCCTCAGGACTTTCTTTCACTTCTACTCTATCCTGTTAATCAGCCAGAAAATCTGGTGCAGCAACTTCCTTGGTCGAGGTATTTAGTCTGGTCTCTACAATCGGTAGAGACTCTACGATCGAAGATACAGATGGCATCTTGGACTTGTGGCTGATTTTGTTCTTCTTTAGTAGCTGTGATATGGTAGCTCTGTCTTTATTTGCCTCAGCCTGCTGTTCTTTTCTTCTTAGGATCCTCAGAGTCTCAATGTTAGAGGACTCTACAAGTATATCAGTGGTAGACCCTTGAGGTTCTTCTGTCATTCGAGCCTTTAGCTTCCTCTTACCCTTGCTTTTTCTGACCAAGGCAGAGGGTTCTTCCTTATTAGTTTCATCTTCTTCAGTCTCCTTGACCACATACATATTTCCCAAAATCCCCGACTCCTTTGCATCAGGAGTCCTACCACTGGACTCAGACATCATTCTCACATTTTTAGCTGGATTCCTTTTTTAGTTCTCTAACAATTGCTGGGTCATTCATCTGTTTGGATTGACGGACTTTCCTTCATCGTCCCCAATCTTGTCACCCAATGCAGACTGTATGATTATACTTATGAATCGCCCGTAGAGCATCTTTTGAGAGCTCTTTAACTTCTTTGAGCTAAGGATCCATTTCCCAATCCATTCAAGCAGTAGAGCTCCATAGTTAAGTCGTATCCCACAACTTATGGCAGTCATGAGCTTGAGTTGCACCTCATTTACAGAATCGTGGCCGGAGCTCTTGCAGCATATACACTTCCCAATAATATCGGCCAAAAATTCATGCCTCTGAGGAAACTCCTTCTTCTTGTATCCTTTATGTGACACCCCCAAAATATAGGTATACCTCACCCATCTTGGGTCGCCAGATACATGGTACAGAATACAAATACAAACTAAATTATACAACTGTCGTGTAAGATATGACAAAACATAAGCTGTGAGTTTTAATACAACACTTTCTTCTAAACAGGATTCAAACTCAAAATAAGTCCTCAATACATTTATTTTCACACTATTTCGTAGAATAGTGAGGACTACTAATGCTATCATCTGAACCGTCACTCTGTTCCCCGACTAATCCCCGCTACGTTCTCATTTCCTAAAGAGAACAATGAAAGCAAAAGGGTGAGCTCAACTAGACTATTAAGAAATATTATAACTAAGATAATGCAGAATAAATTATCATTAGTCTTCAACAGTGTTAAATAGATAAAATATAATAACTATCAAGTTTAACTGCAGCGAAACAAGCAATCCATTAGAAGAGTCAAGTAGGGAATAAAATCTACTATCTTCTATGATTTAAAAGGTTTTTCATCACTTTAATCGCTGGGACTCAGCTTAATAAATAATCCACATCATCGAATCACCCCTGCACTACGGCCAAGGATATTCTTTAGTATCACGACCACGAATTATCCATGTACTACGGCTAAAGATAATCATGTTTTCATCAACGGTCCTGATCATGCCATAAAATAATTCATCTTTGCACTATGGCCAAAGAGAATCCATAGCCATAATCATACCAAAAACTGTCCATCAATACACTACGGGCCAATGAGGACTTTTTCCACATCATTTGTAATATTACGGTCATGATTACATCGAATAATCCCTGGTCATAATCATACCAAGTCCATCTATGCACTACAGGCCATAGATGACTTTCAACAAAATATAAACATGAGTGTAAGACCCCAACTTATTATAAATAAAATTGATTTTCCTTTATTTATTATTTTGAAATAGTAAGTGTTAATTTGATTAATGTGGTTAGTTATGGGTAAAATGCATAAATATTTCAAATAAGCAAGTGGTTATAAAATATTAATTGTTGTCGGGGAATATTCGTTTGGTCGTGGAATATTCTTACTGTCGGGGAATATTCGTACGACGGCCCCATAACGGAAAGCGATTGGATGAAGAAAATGATAAGTATAAGTTATTCATAAATAACGGCGTAGTTATTACGTTAATACTGTTGGAATACCCGGTGGTTAAAACACAGTAATACGCGTTATTGCACAGTAGCACACGGTATTGCACCAATTATTGATTCTTACGTAAGAAGGCATTACTCAATAATGGTTAGAGTAATTACTGTTCAGTATTTTATTTTATTGATTCAATAATTGCTGCGTTGATATTTTATATTACTGTTGTTTCAATAATTATCACTACACAGTATTTTTCATTATTGGAGCAATAATTCATATTATCTGAATAATATTATTAGATAATATTATTGGCAATGTCTAGAAAGTTCTGTCTAAGGAGAGGTTTGGTCACCTAATTGGGCACCAGTAAGGAAAAATTCTTACTGGAAAGCCCCCTCTTTCCTGGAAACTGCCTGGTTGTCAGTATTGTGATTCGGTAATATTGTTTGTGAATAATTAATTATTGATTTATATGATAAGAAAAATATTCATTTTATGTGGATATAGATGAAGAATTTTTTTTTAAGTGGCAATTGTTGAAAATCGATATTTTATCTTTTTTGATAAAATAATATTTTATTATATTATTACAATATAATAATGATGATATTCTTACAGTGAATGTGGGATATATGAATATATGAGGAGAAAGAGTATTTTTGTTACAAAAGTTGTTTAAAACATGTTAAACATGTCTGTGAGCCCATTTCTTGACTGAAATTTGATTATAGCCTGTAAAATCGCCCGTTTGTGGATTTCGGTCAATTTCTGTTTGGAATTTGGAAAAAAAAAATCTGCAAAGTTGTAGAGAATTGAATTTCCTATAAAATGTCGTGAGATTATAATTTTCTGACAAAAGGGCTATTTATTATGAATTATTGAAGTTCTAGAATTTCGAAATAATTAATTTTTGGAAGTTTAAAATTTTTTTAAATAACAAAAATGTTTTTTTCATTATGGTGTGTTCCACATGTGTGTTGAATGGGCTGATTTCAGATTTTCTACGGTTGGCTTAAAAATTTATATAAATATATTATTAATTTATTAAATTTTCTGCTTTGGTGTTCTAATTATTTTCCTATAAATAGGGTGCTTAGGTTAGAATTGAAAATCACACCAGAAACTAAAGATTTCTCTCTCTTTCTCTCTCGATATATTGACGTATTCTTGCGAGTATTTTAATACTTTGAGTGTTGCTATACGGTGCAAGTTTAAGTCATAGCCTATATCCAGTGTTTCAACTAGTAGTACTGTCTTTACGAGGTAAGGAATGTTATTTTATTCAAAAATGATATTATTTCTTCAATATCATTATGCCGAAATATTGGTTGAAAATTTTTATCAAATTTGGAACTTTTCATGCCGGAGTTACTATTCACGTATACGATACTATTCACGTATACGACACTATTCACAAATACGGCGCTATTCACCGAAAAATGAAATTTTCTTATTTTCGTCCAAAATATCTATTCTAGATACTAGCTTTGATTGTATCCATATTTTGATCATTCTTGAATTTTACTCCACTATGATTATTTATGAGGTATTTTTGGACATGAAATAGCTGAAATACGAATCCTTAATATTTATTCTTTTGTTACACTGGATTCGTTTTCTTTAAAATATTTTTCGTCATCCTCAGTTCTAAATGATGATATAACTTAATATCTTTGGCCTGTAGTGCAAAGATGAATGATTTCTGATTAATATCTTTGGCCCGTAGTGCAAAGATGAACATGTGTTTAGATGAACATGACCAACTGATGAATATCTTTGATTTGTAGTATAAAGATGAATATTGATTGATGTTACAGGGATAAAATGTTGATGATGGACTTTCAAATTCATAGATAATAGTAGATTTTATTCTCTACGTAACTCTTCTATGAATTATTATTTTCCACTGCAAATATTGATTTAAAACTTGTTGTCTATTGTATTCTATTAGATTTTTCCCTGTTGAGAACTAACAATAATTTGTTCTATATTATCTTAGTCATAATGTTCTTTACTGGGCTAGTTGAGCTCACCTTTTTCCTTTTGTTCTATTTTTCTTCTCAGGAGGCGAGAATGTAGCGAGTACTAATCGGGGTATGGAATGAAGGTTCTAGAAAGTCGTTTTAGTAGTCCTCACCATTTTTGTATAATAATGTATCAATAATTGTAATGAGGACTTATTTGAGTGTGGATATAGTCTAGATGACAATATTTGTATTTAAACTCACAGTTTTTATGTTGTATTAAAAAAGTTGTAGTTGTATCTGTACCATGTATTTTGACGACTCAGAATGGGTGTTGTATACCTATTTTGGGGGCGTCACAGTTGGTATCAGAGCCTAGGGATATGATCTCTGGCGGAGATCGGGGAATAGAACTATGAGGGGAGAGACGAGTAAATCCTTTGCTAGTGTGTCCTACCAAAGCTTATTTGTTGGTCGGTCATAATATAGGAATATTATGTGATATGTTAGTTGCTTAAATTAACCCTTGTTTTATGGCAGTATTTGAGAATGTCGACTGAGAATGTTAACAGTGGAGTAAATGAGACCGTGGAGACACCTATGCTCACCAACGAGGAGAACGTGCAACAGGCTGGCAATGTTCCTCCTGTGAACTACACCACTGAGCAGATGATGAACGATGAGATGTTTAGAAGCTTTTTGCAATTCATGCAAAACTAGACGAGGGAGACTCGCGTCCAAAATATAGGAGGAAATGATAACAATTCACGGTTTGTCACAGCCAAGCAGTTCAAAGAATTGGGACCACCAGAATTTAAGGGAAAGTCAGATCTGATCATGGCGGAAATGTGGGTCAAGCAAATTACCAAGATATTCGATGTATTGGGATGCACAGAGGAACAGAAGGTTCCATTCGCCACCTTTATGTTCCGTGGCGAGGCAGACTACTGGTGGGAGTCTGTGAAGCGTACCCATCTAGCTGCACTCAGCATGTCTTGGGAGACATTTCAGAAACTGTTCAATGACAAGTACTTTCCTGAAAGTATTCGTCATATGAAGGAGGTAGAGTTTATTAGACTGGAGCAGAATAACATGACGGTGTCCCAGTACGAGGCGAAGTTTGCAGAGTTGTCCAGGTTTGCACCTCATTTGGTGGAGAATAAGGAACGTATGACGCGGATGTTTCTGAGAGGTTTGAAACCCGGCATACGTCAATATCTCATTTCTCATAAATTTTCTCCCTACTCAGATGTTGTCAACAGGGCTCAATTATTAGAGCGAGATAACGAGTACGGTCAACCGAGGGACCACAACCAGGATCATACCGGTGACAACAGTCATCAGAACGATGATAACCAGTAGAGAAAGAAAAATACAGACAAGAACGGTAACCACTCTGGTGGTAATCGTGGCCATGAAAATAGGAGAAGCGAGTCGGGAGGAGATTTTAAAAAGAGGAGATTCAACAATGACAATATGAAGACGTCAGCACCAGCAGCAACTGGTTCCAAGGGAGGAGAACGACCACCGGTCATATGCTATAAGTGCGGAAAAGAAGGACATATCAGCCCAAACTGCACACAACAGTTTAAGGTATGTTATAATTATGGAAAGGAAGGACATATCGCTCGAGATTGCACTGTAGCGAAACCAAGTTCAGTGGGGATGGTGACTCAAAAAGCTATCCCAGAAAAGTCAAAGTCAACGGTTCTTGGAAGAACGTTTGTCGTGACTGGTCAACATTCGAGGAACCTAAACGAGGTGATCATGGGTAAGCTAATCATAAATTCATGCGAAGCTTATACATTACTAGATACCGGTGCTACCCATTCATTTATTTTTCCTACTTGTGTTCAACGTTTAAACTTGACGCCGGAGAAATTAGACTTTGATTTATCTGTGGAGACTCCGTTAGGAAAAACTTTCATCACATCCACTTTTTATAAATCTTGTTTGATCCAAGTTGGCACCATCACATTACCTGTTGACCTTATCTCTTTAAAGATACTTGCTTTTGATGTCATTTTAAGAATTGATTGGTTAACTACTCATCATGCCAAAATTGATTATTTTCGTAACGTTGTTAGTTTTCATATTCCTAACCAACCTGTTGTACGAATTCAAGCAACTAAGCCATTAAAATCAATCACTGTTATATCAAGCCATAAAGCCATTCATTTATTAAAAAACGGATGTCAAGCTTTTTTAGCCCATGTTATGGATTTGAATAAAGACACGTCATATTTGAATAATATTCTTGTTGTTATTGACTTTCCTGACGTATTTCCTGAAGAACTTCCCGGTCTACCCCCGGAACGTGAAGTTGAATTCTTTATTGATCTTGAACTTGGTACAAAGCCCATTTCTAAAACCCCATATCGAATGGCTCCTATTGAACTTCAGGAGTTAAAGGTCCAACTACAAGAGTTGTTGGACATCGGTTTCATTCGTCCTAGTACATCTCCTTGGGGTGCTCCTGTTTTATTTGTAAAGAAGAAAGACGGGAGTATGCGACTTTGTATCGATTATCGGGAATTAAACCATGTCACTATCAAGAATAGGTATCCGCTACCTTGTATTGATGACCTGTTTGACCAGTTACAAGGAGCACAATTCTTTTCAAAGATCGATCTTCGTTTTGGATATCATCAGCTGAAGGTTAAAACTGAGGATATTCCGAAGACTGCCTTCAGAACTCGGTACGGGCATTATAAAATCCTAGTCATGTCTTTTGGATTGACTAATGCTCCTGCGACTTTCATGGATATGATGAACCGGGTATTCAAGGATTATTTGGATTAGTTCGTTGTTGTCTTTATTGATGACATCCTCATATATTTCAAAAGTCGTGAAGATCATGAGCACCATTTGAAGCTGGTACTGCAAAGGCTTCGTGATAACAAGCTATATGCCAAGTTGAAGAAATGCGAGTTCTGGCTTGAGGAAGTAGCATTCCTTGGGCACGTGGTGTTAAAACATGGGCTATCTGTTGACCCGGCGAAGATTGAAGCAATACAAAGTTGGGAACAACCAAAGACGATGACTAAAGTGCGTAGCTTTCTGGGCTTAGCTGGTTATTATCGGAGATTCGTGGAAAGGTTTTCTCGAATCGCTACCCCATTAACTCAGCTGACTCGGAAAGATATCAAATTCGTATGGAGCGAGGAATACGAGAAGAGTTTTCAAGAGCTTAAGAGGAGACTCATTTCGGCACCTGTTTTGACCATACCATCTGGTTCGGATGGATTTGTTATCTACAGCGATGCTTCATGCAAAGGGCTAGGATGTGTTCTCATGCAACATGGGAAAGTTATAGCCTATGCCTCGCGATAACTTAAAGAATATGAGAGTAATTATCCTACTCATGATCTAGAGTTGGCAGCAGTCATTTTCGCGCTAAAGATCTGGTGGCACTATCTATATGGGGAGAAAGTGGAGATATATTCAGACCATAAAAGCCTCAAATATTTTTTCACTAAAAAAAAACTTAACATGTGGCAATGGCGTTGGCTCGAGCTGTTGAAAGATTATGACCACACTATTCAATACCATGCTGGAAAAGCAAACGTGGTAGCTGACGCGTTGAGTAGAAAATCATATACAGGAATGAGTGCGATGATGTCAAGTATATGCATAGAACTAACTTTAATCGATAAAGTTAAAGTTGTTCAAGCCACAGACCCGGAGCTGATGCGTATGAAGAAGAAAGTGCAAGAAGGTGCTATTCCAGAAGAAAGAATCGATGAAGAATGAATACTTCGAGTCCACTCCAGACTTTGTGTTCCTAACGATTCTGATTTAAAGTACAAGATCATGATGGAGGCACACAATAGACCATTTGCAATCTATCCTGGAAGTACCAAAATGTATCGTGATCTTCGACATACATTTTGGTGGAATAATATGAAGAGAGAGATTGCAAAGTTTATCTCGATGTGTTTAACTTGTCAACGTGTAAAGGCGGAGCATCAAGTGCCAAAGGGTCCATTACAACCACTTGAGATTCCAAAATGGAAGTGGGAACACATTACCATGGATTTTGTTACGGGTCTTCCCACGATTTCTCAAGGCATAAATGCTATTTGGGTTATTGTTGATAGATTAACCAAGTCCGCTCATTTCTTGCCGATACGGGAGACTTATTCCCTTGAACGTCTTGCTCGTATGTGCGTAGATGAGATTATGAAACTGCATGGCATGCCAGTATCCATAGTTTCATATCGTGACCCAAGATTCACTTCAAGATTTTGGGTTAGCTAGCAAAAAGCTATGGGCACAGATTTACGGTTCAGTTCGGCATACCATCCTCAAACAGATGGGCAATCACAGAGGACTATTCAAACTCTTGAAGATCTATTAAGACTTTGTGTCCTAGATTTCAAAGGGAGTTGGGATAAGTACCTACCATTGGTGGAATTCTCCTACAATAACAGTTATCAGGCAAGTATAGGTGTGGCTCCATTTGAAGCATTGTATGGACGAAAGTGTCGCTCTCCAGTATATTGGGATGAGGTGGGAGAAGCAACATTGTTGGGACCAGAGTTGTTACAAATGACTACAGAGAAGATCCAAAAGATTCGACAACGTATACAAATGGCACAAGATCGACAAAAGAGTTATACGGATCTTCATCGAAAGGACGTGAAATTTGACATTGGGGATCATGTATTGTTGCGTGTGGCTCCATGGAAAGGAGTTACAAGATTCAGAAAGAGAGGAAAGCCCAATCCACGATTTATTGGTCCATTTCAGATTCTTGACCGAGTAGGAAATGTGGCCTATAGACTCGCGTTACCTCCAAGTATGTCTCGTGTTCATAATGTTTTTACCATATATGTGCTTCGTAAATATGTGAAGGACCCGAACCACATTATTAAGTTAGAACCAGACGAGATAGCCGAAGATTTAACGTACGAGGAGACACCTGTCAAGATCTTGGATAGGAAAGAGCATGTCCTACGCACAAAGGTCATACCACAAGTTAAAGTTTTGTGGAGGAACCATGCTATTGAAGAAATGACCTGGGAGTTGAAAACAGAAATGAAAGTGAGATATCCTCATCTTTTCGAAACACCAGGTACGTACGTCAATTTCGAGGACGAAATTCCATAAGGAGGGGAGGTTGTAAGACCCCAACTTATTATAAATAAAATTGATTTTCCTTTATTTATTATTTTGAAATAGTAAGGGTTAATTTGATTAATGTGGTTAGTTATGGGTAAAATGCGCAAATATTTCAAATAAGCAAATGGTTATAAAATATTAATTATTGTCGGGGAATATTCGTTTGGTCGTGGAATATTCTTACTGTCGGGGAATATTCGTACGACGGCGCAGCCTTTTGTGGGCCCCATAACGGAAAGTGATTGGATGAAAAAATGACAAGTATAAGTTATTTATAAATAACAGCGTAGTTGTTAGCGTTAATATTGTTAAAATACCCGGTGGTTAAAACACAATAATACGTGTTGCTGCACAGTAGCACACGGTATTGCACCAATTATTAATTCTTACGTAAGAAAGCATTACTCAATAATGGTTACAGTAATTACTGTTCAGTATTTTAGTTTATTGATTTAATAATTGATGCGTTGATATTTTATATTACTATTGTTTCAATAATTGTCACTACACAGTATTTTTCATTATTGGAGTAATAATTCATATTATCTGAATAATATTATTAGATAACATTATTGGCAATGTCTAGAAAGTTCTGTCTAAGAAGAGGTTTGGTCACCTAATTGCGCGTCAGTAAGGAGAAATCCTTATTGGAAAGCCCCCTCTTTCCTAGAAACTGCCTAGTTGTCAGTATTGTGATTCGGTAATATTGTTTGTAAATAATTAATTATTGATTTATATGATGAGGAAAATATTCATTTTATGTGGATATAGATGGAGAAAATTTTTTTTAAAGTGAAAATTGTTGAAAATCGATATTTTATCTTTTCTGATAAAATAATATTTTATTATATTATTATAATATAATAATGATGATATTCTTACAATGAATGTGGGATATATGAGTATATGCGGAGAAAGAGTATTTTTATTACAAAAATTGCTTAAAACATGTTAAACATGTATGTGGGCCCATTTCTTGACTGAAATTTGATTATAGCCTGTAAAATCGTCCGTTTGTGGATTTCGATCAATTTCTGTTTGGAATTTGGAAAAACTTTCTTCTGTAAAGTTGTAGAGAATTCAATTTTCTATAAAAAGTCACAAGATTTAAATTTTCTGACAAAAGGGCTATTTATTATGAATTATTGAAGTTCCAGAGTTTCGAAATAATTAATTTTTGGAAGTATAAAATTTTTTTAAATAACAAAAATGTTTTTTTCATTATGGTGTGTTCCACATGTGTGTTAAATGGGCTGATTTCAGATTTTCTACGGTTGGCTTGAAAATTTATATAAATATATTATTAATTTATTAAATTTTCTGCTTTGGTGTTCTAAGCATTTTCCTATAAATAGGGTGCTTAGGTTAGAATTGAAAATCACACCAGAAACTAAAGATTTCTCTCTCTTTCTCCCTCGATATATTGAGCGTATTCTTGTGAGTATTTTAATAATTTGAGTGTTGTTATACGGTGCAAGTTCAAGTCATATCCTATATCCAGTGTTTCAACTAGAAGTACTATCTTTACGAGGTAAGGAATGTTATTTTATTCGAAAATGATATTATTTCTTCAATATCATTATGCCAAAATATTGGTTGGAAATTTTTATCAAATTTGGAACTTTTTATGCCGGAGTTACTATTCACGTATACGACACTATTCACGAATACGGTACTATTCACCGAAAAATGTAATTTTCTTATTTTCGTCCAAAATATCTATTCAGGATACCAGCTTTGATTGTATCCATATTTTGATCATTCTTGAATTTTACTCCACTATGATTATTTATGAGGTATTTTTGGACATGGAGTAGCTGAAATACGAATCTTTAATATTTATTCTTTTGTTTCACTGGATTCGTTTTCTTTAAAATATTCTTCATCATTCTCAGTCCTAAATGATGATATAACTGAATATCTTTAGCCTGTAGTGCAAAGATGAATGATTTTTGATGAATATCTTTGGCCCGTAGTGCAAAGATGAACAGATGTTTAGATGAACATGACCAACTGATGAATATCTTTAGTTTGTAGTGCAAAGATAAATATTGATTAATGTTACAGAGATAAAATGTTGATGATGGACTTTTAATTTCATAGATAATAGTAGATTTCATTCTCTACGTAACTCTTCTATGAATTATTATTTTCCGCTGCGAATATTGATTTAAAACTTGTTGTCTATTGTGTCCTATTAGATTTTTCCCTGTTGAGGACTAACGATAATTTGTTCTATATTATCTTAGTCATAATATTCTTTACTGGGCTAGTTGAGCTCACCCTTTTCCTTTTGTTCCTTTTTTCTTCTCAGGAGGCGAGAATGTAACGAGTACTAGTCGGGGTATGGAATGGAGGTTCAAGAAAGTCGTTTTAGTAGTTATCACCATTTTTGTATAATAATGTATCAATAATTGTAATGAGGACTTATTTGAGTGTGGATATAGTCTAGATGACAATATTTGTATTTAAACTCACAGTTTTTATGTTGTATTAAAAAAGTTGTAGTTGTATCTGTACCATGAATTTTGACGACTCAGAATGGGTGTTGTATACCTATTTTGGGGGCGTCAAAATGAGGATGATGACAATGATATAAGAATTCAATAAAACAAGTTCAAGAATTAATTTATCTAGGAACTGATAACGTCCAAATTATAAACATGATACTACTTTGTAGAGTAAAATTCAAGAATGCTCAGAAGAATATTTCCATGAAAAGATACTGGATGAAGCGCAAATATCAAGGATATTCTATTAATTTCATTGAGTATAGAAGTCAAAGTTTTAACCAACTGAGTATAATAAAGAATGGAATAACAAAAGAAATCACCATGCATGCGATAGACATGATAAATAAATAATAAATAACGGAACCAAGTCCGGCGTAAAATGCACAGACAGGATATTCCAACAGAATAATAAAGAATGGAACCAGGTCCGGCGTAAAACGCACAGACATGATATTCCGACAGAATAATAAATAATAGAACCAGGTCCGGCGTAAACGCACAGACAGGATATTCCGACAGAATAATAAAGAACAGAATAATAGAAAATTTTCACCATGTATGCGGTACTTCGCATAAACAGGTTATTCCAACATAATAATAAAGAATGGAATAACAGAAGAATTTCACCAAGTATAGGGTAGTCCGCGTATACAGGTTATTCCAACAGAATAATAAAGAATGGAATAACAGAAGAATTTCACCAAGTATAGGGTAGCCCGCGTATACAGGTTATTCCAACAGAATAATAAATAATGGAATAATAGAAGTTCTCTTCATGAATACAAAAGAAATAATACCCCTTACGGGTACAACAAATAATATCCCTTACGGGTACAACAAATAATATTCCTTACCGTAAAAGAAACTTGATATCAGAGTAGTGAAGTAGCAGAATACTTTTCTTCTCTCTCTCTATAATTTCTCTCTCTAGAGTTTCAGTGAATTCGTAAGAAATAATGAAGGAATGAGCTTCTATTTATAAGAAAATGGACTGAATAGTAACTAATTCATTAACGGTCCAGATTGATTTACTTTTAAACAGACGGTCCATATTGGTTTACTATTAAAACTTAAAGCAACGGTCCATACTGATTTACTATTAAAACTTTAAACTAGCGATCCATATTGATTCACTATTATAACTTTCCACCAGCGGTTCATATTGATTTACTATTATATCTTCAACCAACGGTCTGAAAAATTAGCACACCTCCTCATAGAATAATATTGTACCCAAAATGATTTGGACCGAAAAGAAATATATTTTACGGGTGATCAATAGTACCCCGTGATTAGTATCTCATAAATAGTAACTCGTAAATAGTAACTCATGAATAGTAACTCACGAATAGTAACTCGTGAATAGTACTCTGACACGAAACGTGTCCCGAATACCCGATTGAACAATACTGAGTGACTTCTTACATAAGCACAATAATCAATATCGTGTACTACTATGCAACCACGCGTATTAATATACTTTTAACACCTGGTGTTTCAACAGTTAACGGTAAAACTTCCACCGTTATTTTCATAAAGTATTTTGTCGTTTTCTCAATCCGAAAATAATTCCGTTGCAGGGTCCACCAATGATTGTACCGTCATACAAATATTCTCCGACCAAAAGAATATTCCCCAACCAATCGAATATTATACAACAACTTGCATACTTTGCAAAATTTATAAATACTACCCACAACTATAACATTATATCAAATCCACACCATAATTTTAAAAAATTATTTCGAGAAAATTAAATCTTTATTCATAAAATTTGGGGTCTCACAATCTCCCCTCCTTATGAAATTTCACCCTCGAAATTTACGTACGTACCTAGTATGCCGAAGAGATGAGGATACCTTGACTTCATTTCAGATTCTAACTCTTGAGGTATAACCTTTGAGTGTTGAATACGATCCTTCTTATCCAAGATTTTAACACGTATCTCCTCATACGTTAAATCTTCTGCCATCTCGTCTAGTTCTAATTTAATAATGTGATTTGGGTCGTCCACATATTTACGTAACATCGATACGTAAAAAAAAATGTTTTGAACACGCAACATACTTGGCGGTAAAACGAGTCTATAAGCCACAGTTCCTACTTCATCGAGGATTTCAAATGGGCCAATTAAATCGATGGTTGAGATTTCCTCTCTTCATCGATTCTTGCTTCTAGAATAACGCCTTCTTGAACCTTCTTCTTCACATTCATCAGCTCCGGGTGTATAGCTTGAGCGACTTTAACTTTATCGATTAAAGTTGATTCTACTCGTATATTTGTTATCTTTACGTGGGTCCCTAGAGTCTTTAACTCTATCTTCATCACTTGTAAGTTATACGAAATGAGTCTGTGTTCACAACATCGCACTCGTAAACGCATACGATCTTCTACTCAACGCGTCAGCTACCACGTTCATTTTTCCACGATGATATTGAATGGTACGTTCGTAATCTTCAATAGCTCGAGCCAACATCTTTGGCACATTACACGTTCGTTTTAGATGAAGAAAATATTTGAGAGTTTTAGAAATAGGTTTTGTACTGGGGTCAATACAAAATTCGATTTCACGCTCTAGGGGTAGGCTAAGAAGTCTTCAACAATACGTCAGGAAATTTATTAACAATAGAAATATCATTCAAAGCTGTGACCCTCATCAAAGACTTGGATAGTACGTCACATTGATACCTATCAACTTACCATCATCATTCACGACGTCGCCTGCGAAAAGTTCTGCTTCAGTGCATTCCACACAAGGAGGTCAACAACAAAATGATCGGGGCTCTTTTCTTATGGCTTGATATGACAATGATTGACTTTAGTGATTTGGTTACTTTGAATTCGCATAACAGGTTGGTTAGGAGTATGAAAGCTAACAACCTTACAAAAAGCATGATGAGTAGTTAACCAATCGATTCCTAAAATCACATCAATGGCAAGTATTTTCAAAGAGATACGATCGACAGGTAACGTGAATGTGTTGATTTGAACAAGATTTATAAATAGTGGAGGTAACGAATGTTTCTCCCAACTGAGTTTAAACAGATATATCAAAGTCTAACTTCTCCGGAGTTAACTTCAAACATTGAACACAACTAGGTGAAATAAAAGAGTGAGTAGAACCGGTATCTAACACGGTATAGACTTCACAAGAGTTTATGACTAACATACCTGTGATAATTTTATTCAGGTTCCTTGTCACGAAAAAAAACGTTCTCTCTTAAACTACCAGCTTTGACTTTTCTGGGACGGCCTTTAGTGCCTCCATCCTAGCTGAACTTGTCTTCGGTGAATGACAAAATCGGGCTAAGTGACCTTCTCTTTCACAATTATAACATGCTTTGGACGGCATCGCGCAGTTTGGACTGATGTGTCCCTCCCCTCCGCATTTGAAACATATGATAGGTGGTCGTTCTCCTTCCTTAACAACGGGTGCTGGTGCTGACGTCTTTCCATCATTGTTGAATCTTGTAAGACCCCGAATTTTATGAAATAAAAGTATTCAATTTTTCTTATAATTACTATTCAGTAAATGGTTAAATTGATAAAAGTTTAAAGTATTGGGTGAAATATGAATTTTTTTTCAAAATAAGCAAGTGGTTAAAAAATAATCATTGTTGTCGGGGAATATTCGTTTGGTCGTGGAATATTCTTTCTGTCGGGGAATATTCGTACGACGGCGCAGCCATTTGTAGGCCCCATAACAGAATAACTGTCGGGTGAAGAAAACGACAAATTTGAGTTTTTACAAATAACGGCGTAGTTGTTACCGTTAACACTGTTGGAATACCCGGTGGTTAAAATACAGTAATACGCGTTATTGCACAGTAGCACACGGTATTGCACAGTATTTTTAAAATTATTGATTCTTACGTAAGAAGGCACTACTCAATAATTGTTACAGTAATTACTGTTCAATATTTTATTATTGATTCAATAATTGCTGCATTGATATTTTATATTATTGTTGTTTCAATAATTGTTGCTGCACAGTATTTTCCATTATCAGATCAATAATTCATATTATTTGAATAATATTATTAGATAACATTATTGGCAATGTCTAGAAAGTTCTGTCTAAGGAGAGGTTTGGTCATCTAATTGCGCGCCAGTAAGGAGAAATCCTTATTGGAAAGCCCCCTCTTTCCTGGGAACGGCCTGGTTGTCATAAATGTGATTCTGTAATATTATTTGTGAATAATTAATTATTGATTCATATGATAAGAAAATATTTATTTTATGTGGATATAAATGAGGGATATATTTTTGTGGTTAAAAAATGAAGGAGTTAATGTTGAGATTTTTATCCGTATTTTTGTCAGAACGGAGGTATTGAAAATCAAATTAGGGTTTTTAAGATATTTTGCGATGGTTATAATTTTTAATCCGACCGTTGGATCGTGGTAATATTTGGATATGTTATACATATATAAGTTGAGTATATATCCACAAATTTTGAACCGTTAAAAATGAACGTATGGTTTGTTTATGAATTTTACGAGATGACTGGTTCAGAAAGTGTTGAATTTTCGGAGTTTATCATTTTGATGGAAAATTCTAGAATTGGTGGGCCCCACTTGTGGTTGGTGAAGAAATGTGCTGAATTATATTTCAAATGTGGTGGGTGGGAATAGTAGCAGGTAAAGCCATCAGGTTGCAGGTCAAACCTACCAAAATTTTCCTATAAATAGAGGGCTAAGTTAGAATTGAAAATCACACCAAAAACATAAGCTTTCTCACTTTCTCTCTCTATATTTTGAAGCATATTTTGTGAGTATTTAGATACTTTGAGAGTTGCTATTCAGTGCAAGTTTTCTTCGGCTTTACATTCCGGTCAGAAGTACTGCTGTTTTGAGGTAAGGGATAGTAAGGGACAGTAAGGAATTTTAAGGGTTGTTATGATTTTTAATTTCGTAATTTTTCTGACCTTCAAAAATTCTGGAAAAATTTAAAATGATATTTTGATGAGTTTTCTTGATTGTGTCCAAAAATGGTGATTTTTGGATGTATAGATTGAGAGTTATGAATTTTATGAGAAAAGACTATTTTAAAAGTAACAGCTTATAATTCCTTGTGGTTAACTCCAAAATTGATGAAATTTTTATTGGGAGTACATGTATATGAAAGAAGTATACTCTGTAAATTTCAGAATTTTTAGACAAAAGTATAATTTTTGATAAATGTCTAAATATTCGGCTATTTTGGCCATATAAAAAATAGTAAATGACTTTTAAAAATTCTGAGAAAAATATATGTTCACTATGGGACTATATTATGCTAAATCCCAGAAAAGAAATATTTTTGGAACTGATTTGGTATTTTTCATAAAAATGGTCTAGTTATGAGTAAATGAATTAAATATGTTTTGTGAAGAAAGAAAATTGGAAAATAGGATTTTATGGCTTGAGAATCCTATATGAGGTATATGCAGATTTTTGATGAGGGTTTTGGTTATTGATGATGAAATTGTAAGAGTTGGCATTTTATGATGATTAAATGCATTAATTAGTAAAGTGTAAACAATTAAAATAAATTGTTTATAAATTTAAGTAATGTTATTCTTTCAATATCATTATACCGAAATATTGGTATTGATTTTATTGTAGAATTTCTATCTTTTGTGTCGGGGTTACTATTCATGAGTTACTATTCACGATTTACTATTCATGAGTTACGAATATTACTCTTGAGATTAAAACTATATGTTGATCATATTATTTTTATCATCATATATAACATTTTTATAACCCTGATGTTGAATTTCTCTTTCACTGGAGTGTAAAGATGGGTAGATTATTGGTATGATCATGACTAGGGTTCTCTTTGGCCTGTAGTGCAAAGTTGAATTGTGACTGGTATGATCATGACCATTGAATTTATAATTGAATATCTTTAGCTTAAGTGTAAAGATGAATTGATTAACATGGTTATAATTATGGTTTATATAAATTCTGAAATGATTATATATTTCTTTGAGATATGAATATATTTGGCCTGTAGTGCAAATATTAATTGTTGAGGAATATCTTTGGCCTGTAGTGCAAAGATGAATTGTTGATGAATATCTTTGGCCAGTAATGCAAAGATGAACTGTTGATGAATATCTTTGGCCTGTAGTGCAAAGATGACTTGTTGATGAATATCTTTGGCCCGTAGTGCAAAGATGAAGTTATTAGTATGATTATGAACAGGAACTGTGATTTGGTATAACCATGATGTTTGATGTTTCAGGTGATAAAAATTATCTTCGTCCTAGATGAGAAGAGGAATTAGAAACTACAGTTATGATTATGAGTTATTCATATGATTGTGGAAAGGAACTGTTGAGTGATGTTACAGGGATAAAACATTGTTGGTGGATTTTTAACATGGAGAAAATAATAGACTTTATAGTCTATTTGACTCTTCTAATGGATTGCTCGTTCCGCTGCAACTATGGTTGAAATTTTTATCATTTACCATATGTTCTAAATCTCTGATTTATTGTTGATGAAGGCTATTGATAATTGAATTATCTTTAGTCATGACATTCTTTACTGAGCTAGTTGTGCTCACCCTTTTTGCTTCACAATTCCTTTCAGGTAATAAGAGTGTAGCTGGGTCGAGCGAGGGTAACGGGGAAATAGAACGGTGATCTCTAGCTGTGGATTTTCTCCCGAAGCAGTATAGAAAAGTTCATTTAGTAGTTATATTTGGTGAATCCAATAGGGTAAGGTGTCCCAACGTTGGAAGGGTGGTTTACCACTATCATACAAGATGTCTAACGACATACAACCTCGTGTCATCATAAGACAGGGATGTGCTCATCCACTTGCTGAGTATATATACGAGCACTACCTATATAATCTTGGTGTTTGTTTGAAGTATAATTCTCAATTAGAGACAGTGGAGATAATGATAAGTCAAGAGAAGACTCACCATTGGGAAGAATATGATAGTAATCTTCTCGTTTTTCTTTGGGGTCTATTGGGTCAACCAAGGATAATTCTGTGGCCATATGATATCTATCATAACCTAGACGCATGGCCTCCCATGTACGAAGGTTTCCTTGAGCACTTCCCAAAGATTCTAATTTCTAAAACAGTTTTTGACTATACCTTTATGTAAGGTGTTATTGTGAGGTGATGTCCACGGTTGGAACATGAGTCACATTTGGTATATATTTGTATCCAAACTCACAGCATATGTGTTGTTGTATTTTGCACGACAATTGTTGTAATAAAGTTGTAGTTATTTTCTGTACCATGTATTTGGCGACTCAGAATAGGTTGGATGGAATGGACCTATTTTGGGGTCGTTACATTTGGTATCAGAGCTTAGGGATATGATCTCTGGCGGAGATCGGGGAATAAAACTAGGAGGGGAGAGATGAGTAAATTCTTCGCTAGTGTGTCCTACCTAAGCTTATTTGTTGGTCAGTCATAATATCAGGATATTATGTGATATGTTAATTTGTTAAATTAACCCTTGTTTTGAAGCTGTATTCTAGAATGATATTTGAAATACAGGAGATGAGCAATGGAGAAATTATGATGGCAGGGAAGATGGAATCTGAAATGAAAGGAAGGTATTCTCAATTCTTTGAAATACCAGGTACGTAAATTTCGAGGACGAAATTTCATAAGGAGGGGAGATTGTAAGACCCCGAATTTTATGAAATAAAAGTATTCAATTTTTCTTATAATTACTATTCAGTAAATGGTTAAATTGATAAAAGTTTAAAGTTATGGGTGAAATATGAATTTTTTTTCAAAATAAGCAAGTGGTTATAAAATAATCATTGTTGTCGGGGAATATTCGTTTGGTCGTGGAATATTCTTTCTGTCGGGGAATATTCGTACGACGGCGCAGCTATTTGTGGGCCCCATAACGAATAACTGTCGGGTGAAGAAAACGACAAATTTGAGTTTTTACAAATAACGGCGTAGTTGTTACCGTTAACACTGTTGGAATACCCGGTGGTTAAAATACAGTAATACGCGTTATTGCACAGTAGCACACGGTATTGCACAGTATTTTTGAAATTATTGATTCTTACGTAAGAAGGCACTACTCAATAATTGTTACAGTAATTACTGTTCAATATTTTATTTTATTGATTCAATAATTGCTGCGTTGATATTTTATATTATTGTTGTTTCAATAATTGTTGCTGCACAGTATTTTCCATTATCAGATCAATAATTCATATTATTTGAATAATATTATTAGATAACATTATTGGCAATGTCTAGAAAGTTCTGTCTAAGGAGAGGTTTGGTCATCTAATTGCGCGCCAGTAAGGAGAAATCCTTATTGGAAAGCCCCCTCTTTCCTGGGAACGGCCTGGTTGTCATAAATGTGATTCTGTAATATTATTTGTGAATAATTAATTATTGATTCATATGATAAGAAAATATTTATTTTATGTGGATATAAATGAGGGATATATTTTTGTGGTTAAAAAATGAAGGAGTTAATGTTGAGATTTTTATCCGTATTTTTGTCGGAATGGAGGTATTAAAAAATCAGGGTTTTTGAGATATTTTGCGGGGGTTATAATTTTTAATCCGACCGTTGGATCGTGGTAATTTTTGGATATGTTATACATATATAAGTTGAGTATATGTCCACAAATTTTGAACCGTTAAAAATGAACGTATGATTTGTTATGAATTTTACGAGATGACTGGTTCAGAAATTGTTAAATTTTCGGAGTTTATCATTTTGGTGGAAAATTCTAGAATTGGTGGGCCCCACTTGTGGTTGGTGAAGAAATGTGCTGAATTATATTTCAAATGTGGTGGGTGGGAATAGTAGCAGGTAAAGCCATCAGGTTGCAGGTCAAACCTACCAAAATTTTCCTATAAATAGAGGGCTAAGTTAGAATTGAAAATCACACCAGAAACATAAGCTTTCTCTCTTTCTCTCTCTATATTATGAAGCATATTTTGTGAGTATTTAGATACTTTGTGAGTTGCTATTCAGTGCAAGTTTCTTCGCACTTTCCATATCCAGTCAGAAGTACTGCTCTTTTGAGGTAAGGGATAGTAAGGGATAGTAAGGGATTTTAAGGGTTGTTATGATTTTCAGTTTCGTAATTTTTCTGATCTTCAAAAATTCTGGAAAAATTTGAAATGATATTTTGATGAGTTTTCTTGATTGTGTCCAAAAATGGTGATTTTTGGATGTATAGATTGAGAGTTATGAATTTTATGAGAAAAGACTATTTTAAAAGTAACAGCTTATAATTCCTTGTGGTTAACTCCAAAATTGATGAAATTTTTATTGGGAGTACATGTATATGATAGAAGTATACTCTGTAAATTTCAGAATTTTTAGACAAAAGTACAATTTTTGATAAATGTCTAAATATTCGGCTATTTTGGCCATATGAAAAATAGTAAATGACTTTTAAAAATTCTGAGAAAAATATATGTTCACTATGGGACTATATTATGCTAAATCCAGAAAAGAAATATTTTTGGAACTGATTTGGTATTTTTCATGAAAATGGTCTAGTTATGAGTAAATGAATTAAATATGTTTTGTGAAGAAAGAAAATTGGAAAATAGGATTTTATGGCTTGAGAATCCTATATGAGGTATATGCAGATTTTTGATGAGGGTTTTGGTTATTGATGATGAAATTGTAAGAGTTGGCATTTTATGATGATTAAATGCATTAATTAGTAAAGTGTAAACAATTAAAATAAATTGTTTATAAATTTAAGTAATGTTATTCTTTCAATATCATTATACCGAAATATTGGTATGGATTTTATTGTGGAATTTCTATCTTTTGTGTCGGGGTTACTATTCATGAGTTACTATTCACGATTTACTATTCATGAGTTACGAATATTACTCTTGAGATTAAAACTATATGTTGATCATATTATTTTTATCATCATATATAACATTTTTATAACCCTGATGTTGAAATTCTCTTTCACTGGAGTGTAAAGATGGGTAGATTATTGGTATGATCATGACTAGGGTTCTCTTTGGCCTGTAGTGCAAAGTTGAATTGTGACTGGTATGATCATGACCATTGAATTTATAATTGAATATCTTTAGCTTAAGTGCAAAGGTGAATTGATCAACATGGTTATAATTATTGTTTATATAAATTCTGAAATGATTATATATTTCTTTGAGATATGAATATATTTGGCCTGTAGTGCAAATATGAATTGTTGATGAATATCTTTGGCCTGTAGTGCAAAGATGAATTGTTGATGAATATCTTTGGCCTGTAGTGCAAAGATGAACTGTTGTTGAATATCTTTGGCCTGTAGTGCAAAGATGACTTGTTGATGAATATCTTTGGCCCGTAGTGCAAAGATGAAGTTATTAGTATGATTATGAACAGGAACTGTGATTTGGTATAACCATGATCTTTGATGTTTCAGGTGATGAAAATTATCTTCGTCCTGGATGAGAAGAAAAATTTAGAACTACAATTATGATTATGAGTTATTCATATGATTGTGGAAAGGAATTGTTGAGTGATGTTACAGGGATAAAACATTGTTGGTGGATTTTTAACATGGAGAAGATAATAGACTTTATAGTCTATTTGACTCTTCTAATGGATTGCTCGTTCCGCTGCAACTATGGTTGAAATTTTTATCATTTACCATATGTTCTAAATCTCTGATTTATTATTGATGAAGGCTATTGATAATTTAATTATCTTTAGTCATGATATTCTTTACTGAGCTAGTTGTGCTCACCCTTTTGCTTCACAATTCCTTTCAGGTAATAAGAGTGTAGCTGGGTCGAGCGAGGGTAACGGGAAATAGAACGGTGGTCTCTAGCTGTGGATGTTCTCAAGCAGTATAGAAAAGTTCATTTAGTAGTTATATTTGGTGAATCCAATAGGGTAAGGTGAACCCAACGTTGGAAGGGTGGTTTTGCCACTATCATACAAGATGTCTAATGACATACAACCTCGTGTCATCATAAGACAGGGATGTGCTCATCCACTTGCTGAGTATATATACGAGCACTACCTATATAATCTTGGTGTTTGTTTGAAGTATAATTCTCAATTAGAGACAGTGGAGATAATGATAAGTCAAGAGAAGACTCACCATTGGGAAGAATATGATAGTAATCTTCTCGTTTTTCTTTGGGGTCTATTGGGTCAACCAAGGATAATTCTGTGGCCATATGATATCTATCATAACCTAGACGCGTGGCCTCCCATGTACGAAGGTTTCCTTGAGCACTTCCCAAAGATTCTAATTTCTAAAACAGTTTTTGACTATACCTTTATGTAAGGTGTTATTGTGAGGTGATGTCCACGGTTGGAACATGAGTCACATTTGGTATATATTTGTATCCAAACTCACAGCATATGTGTTGTTGTATTTTGCACGACAATTGTTGTAATAAAGTTGTAGTTATTTTCTGTACCATGTATTTGGCGACTCAGAATAGGTTGGATGGAATGGACCTATTTTGGGGTCGTTACATTTGGTATCAGAGCTTAGGGATATGATCTCTGGCGGAGATCGGGGAATAAAACTAGGAGGGGAGAGATGAGTAAATCCTTCGCTAGTGTGTCCTACCTAAGCTTATTTGTTGGTCAGTCATAATATCGGGATATTATGTGATATGTTAATTTGTTAAATTAACCCTTGTTTTGAAGCTGTATTCTAGAATGATATTTGAAATACAGGAGATGAGCAATGGAGAAATTATGATGACAGGGAAGATGGAATCTGAAATGAAAGGAAGGTATTCTCAATTCTTTGAAATACCAGGTACGTAAATTTCGAGGACGAAATTTCATAAGGAGGGGAGATTGTAAGACCCCGAATTTTATGAAATAAAAGTATTCAATTTTTCTTATAATTACTATTCAGTAAATGGTTAAATTGATAAAAGTTTAAAGTTATGGGTGAAATATGAATTTTTTTTCAAAATAAGCAAGTGGTTATAAAATAATCATTGTTGTCGGGGAATATTCGTTTGGTCGTGGAATATTCTTTCTGTCGGGGAATATTCGTACGACGGCGCAGCTATTTGTGGGCCCCATAACGAATAACTGTCGGGTGAAGAAAACGACAAATTTGAGTTTTTACAAATAACGGCGTAGTTGTTACCGTTAACACTGTTGGAATACCCGGTGGTTAAAATACAGTAATACGCGTTATTGCACAGTAGCACACGGTATTGCACAGTATTTTTGAAATTATTGATTCTTACGTAAGAAGGCACTACTCAATAATTGTTACAGTAATTACTGTTCAATATTTTTTTTATTGATTCAATAATTGCTGCGTTGATATTTTATATTATTGTTGTTTCAATAATTGTTGCTGCACAGTATTTTCCATTATCAGATCAATAATTCATATTATTTGAATAATATTATTAGATAACATTATTGGCAATGTCTAGAAAGTTCTGTCTAAGGAGAGGTTTGGTCATCTAATTGCGCGCCAGTAAGGAGAAATCCTTATTGGAAAGCCCCCTCTTTCCTGGGAACGGCCTGGTTGTCATAAATGTGATTCTGTAATATTATTTGTGAATAATTAATTATTGATTCATATGATAAGAAAATATTTATTTTATGTGGATATAAATGAGGGATATATTTTTGTGGTTAAAAATGAAGGAGTTAATGTTGAGATTTTTATCCGTATTTTTGTCGGAATGGAGGTATTAAAAATCAGGGTTTTTGAGATATTTTGCGGGGGTTATAATTTTTAATCCGACCGTTGGATCGTGGTAATTTTTGGATATGTTATACATATATAAGTTGAGTATATGTCCACAAATTTTGAACCGTTAAAAATGAACGTATGATTTGTTATGAATTTTACGAGATGACTGGTTCAGAAATTGTTGAATTTTCGGAGTTTATCATTTTGGTGGAAAATTCTAGAATTGGTGGGCCCCACTTGTGGTTGGTGAAGAAATGTGCTGAATTATATTTCAAATGTGGTGGGTGGGAATAGTAGCAGGTAAAGCCATCAGGTTGCAGGTCAAACCTACCAAAATTTTCCTATAAATAGAGGGCTAAGTTAGAATTGAAAATCACACCAGAAACATAAGCTTTCTCTCTTTCTCTCTCTATATTATGAAGCATATTTTGTGAGTATTTAGATACTTTGTGAGTTGCTATTCAGTGCAAGTTTCCTTCAGCTTTACATATCCAGTCAGAAGTACTGCTCTTTTGAGGTAAGGGATAGTAAGGGATAGTAAGGGATTTTAAGGGTTGTTATGATTTTTAGTTTCGTAATTTTTCTGATCTTCAAAAATTCTGGAAAAATTTGAAATGATATTTTGATGAGTTTTCTTGATTGTGTCCAAAAATGGTGATTTTTGGATGTATAGATTGAGAGTTATGAATTTTATGAGAAAAGACTATTTTAAAAGTAACAGCTTATAATTCCTTGTGGTTAACTCCAAAATTGATGAAATTTTTATTGGGAGTACATGTATATGATAGAAGTATACTCTGTAAATTTCAGAATTTTTAGACAAAAGTACAATTTTTGATAAATGTCTAAATATTCGGCTATTTTGGCCATATGAAAAATAGTAAATGACTTTTAAAAATTCTGAGAAAAATATATGTTCACTATGGGACTATATTATGCTAAATCCCAGAAAAGAAATATTTTTGGAACTGATTTGGTATTTTTCATGAAAATGGTCTAGTTATGAGTAAATGAATTAAATATGTTTTGTGAAGAAAGAAAATTGGAAAATAGGATTTTATGGCTTGAGAATCCTATATGAGGTATATGCAGATTTTTGATGAGGGTTTTGGTTATTGATGATGAAATTGTAAGAGTTGGCATTTTATGATGATTAAATGCATTAATTAGTAAAGTGTAAACAATTAAAATAAATTGTTTATAAATTTAAGTAATGTTATTCTTTCAATATCATTATACCGAAATATTGGTATGATTTTATTGTAGAATTTCTATCTTTTGTGTCGGGGTTACTATTCATGAGTTACGAATATTACTCTTGAGATTAAAACTATATGTTGATCATATTATTTTTATCATCATATATAACATTTTTATAACCCTGATGTTGAAATTCTCTTTCACTGGAGTGTAAAGATGGGTAGATTATTGGTATGATCATGACTAGGGTTCTCTTTGGCCTGTAGTGCAAAGTTGAATTGTGACTGGTATGATCATGACCATTGAATTTATAATTGAATATCTTTAGCTTAAGTGC
Organism: Panax notoginseng; assembly: GCA_016801055.1. NCBI lineage: Eukaryota > Viridiplantae > Streptophyta > Magnoliopsida > Apiales > Araliaceae > Panax > Panax notoginseng. Next base: position 148,103,565 of record CM029013.1, on the reverse strand, counting down.
AAAGGTGAATTGATCAACATGGTTATAATTATTGTTTATATAAATTCTGAAATGATTATATATTTCTTTGAGATATGAATATATTTGGCCTGTAGTGCAAATATGAATTGTTGATGAATATCTTTGGCCTGTAGTGCAAAGATGAATTGTTGATGAATATCTTTGGCCTGTAGTGCAAAGATGAACTGTTGTTGAATATCTTTGGCCTGTAGTGCAAAGATGACTTGTTGATGAATATCTTTGGCCCGTAGTGCAAAGATGAAGTTATTAGTATGATTATGAACAGGAACTGTGATTTGGTATAACCATGATCTTTGATGTTTCAGGTGATGAAAATTATCTTCGTCCTGGGTGCGAAGAAAATTTAGAACTACAATTATGATTATGAGTTATTCATATGATTGTGGAAAGGAACTGTTGAGTGATGTTACAGGGATAAAACATTGTTGGTGGATTTTTAACATGGAGAAGATAATAGACTTTATAGTCTATTTGACTCTTCTAATGGATTGCTCGTTCCGCTGCAACTATGGTTGAAATTTTTATCATTTACCATATGTTCTAAATCTCTGATTTATTATTGATGAAGGCTATTGATAATTGAATTATCTTTAGTCATGATATTCTTTACTGAGCTAGTTGTGCTCACCCTTTTGCTTCACAATTCCTTTCAGGTAATAAGAGTGTAGCTGGGTCGAGCGAGGGTAACGGGAAAATAGAACGGTGGTCTCTAGCTGTGGATGTTCTCCCGAAGCAGTATAGAAAAGTTCATTTAGTAGTTATATTTGGTGAATCCAATAGGGTAAGGTGTACCCAACGTTGGAAGGGTGGTTTGCCACTATCATACAAGATGTCTAACGACATACAACCTCGTGTCATCATAAGACAGGGATGTGCTCATCCACTTGCTGAGTATATATACGAGCACTACCTATATAATCTTGGTGTTTGTTTGAAGTATAATTCTCAATTAGAGACAGTGGAGATAATGATAAGTCAAGAGAAGACTCACCATTGGGAAGAATATGATAGTAATCTTCTCGTTTTTCTTTGGGGTCTATTGGGTCAACCAAGGATAATTCTGTGGCCATATGATATCTATCATAACCTAGACGCATGGCCTCCTATGTACGAAGGTTTCCTTGAGCACTTCCCAAAGATTCTAATTTCTAAAACAGTTTTTGACTATACCTTTATGTAAGGTGTTATTGTGAGGTGATGTCCACGGTTGGAACATGAGTCACATTTGGTATATATTTGTATCCAAACTCACAGCATATGTGTTGTTGTATTTTGCACGACAATTGTTGTAATAAAGTTGTAGTTGTTTTCTGTACCATGTATTTGGCGACTCAGAATAGGTTGGATGGAATGGACCTATTTTGGGGTCGTTACATTTGGTATCAGAGCTTAGGGATATGATCTCTGGCGGAGATCGGAGAATAAAACTAGGAGGGGAGAGATGAGTAAATTCTTCGCTAGTGTGTCCTGCCTAAGCTTATTTGTTGGTCAGTCATAATATCAGGATATTATGTGATATGTTAATTTGTTAAATTAACCCTTGTTTTGAAGCTGTATTCTAGAATGATATTTGAAATACAGGAGATGAGCAATGGAGAAATTATGATGACAGGGAAGATGGAATCTAAAATGAAAGGAAGGTATTCTCAACTCTTTGAAATACCAGGTACGTAAATTTCGGGGACGAAATTTCATAAGGAGGGGAGATTGTAAGACCCCGAATTTTATGAAATAAAAGTATTCAATTTTTCTTATAATTACTATTCAGTAAATGGTTAAATTGATAAAAGTTTAAAGTTATGGGTGAAATATGAATTTTTTTTCAAAATAAGCAAGTGGTTAAAAAATAATCATTGTTGTCGGGGAATATTCGTTTGGTCGTGGAATATTCTTTCTGTCGGGGAATATTCGTACGACGGCGCAGCTATTTGTGGGCCCCATAACGAATAACTGTCGGGTGAAGAAAACGACAAATTTGAGTTTTTACAAATAACGGCGTAGTTGTTACCGTTAACACTGTTGGAATACCCGGTGGTTAAAATACAGTAATACGCGTTATTGCACAGTAGCACACGGTATTGCACAGTATTTTTGAAATTATTGATTCTTACGTAAGAAGGCACTACTCAATAATTGTTACAGTAATTACTGTTCAATATTTTATTATTGATTCAATAATTGCTGCGTTGATATTTTATATTATTGTTGTTTCAATAATTGTTGCTGCACAGTATTTTCCATTATCAGATCAATAATTCATATTATTTGAATAATATTATTAGATAACATTATTGGCAATGTCTAGAAAGTTCTGTCTAAGGAGAGGTTTGGTCATCTAATTGCGCGCCAGTAAGGAGAAATCCTTATTGGAAAGCCCCCTCTTTCCTGGGAACGGCCTGGTTGTCATAAATGTGATTCTGTAATATTATTTGTGAATAATTAATTATTGATTCATATGATAAGAAAATATTTATTTTATGTGGATATAAATGAGGGATATATTTTTGTGGTTAAAAAATGAAGGAGTTAATGTTGAGATTTTTATCCGTATTTTTGTCGGAATGGAGGTATTAAAAATCAAATTAGGGTTTTTGAGATATTTTGCGGGGGTTATAATTTTTAATCCGACCGTTGGATCGTGGTAATTTTTGGATATGTTATACATATATAAGTTGAGTATATATCCACAAATTTTGAACCGTTAAAAATGAACGTATGATTTGTTATGAATTTTACGAGATGACTGGTTCAGAAATTGTTGAATTTTCGGAGTTTATCATTTTGGTGGAAAATTCTAGAATTGGTGGGCCCCACTTGTGGTTGGTGAAGAAATGTGCTGAATTATATTTCAAATGTGGTGGGTGGGAATAGTAGCAGGTAAAGCCATCAGGTTGCAGGTCAAACCTACCAAAATTTTCCTATAAATAGAGGGCTAAGTTAGAATTGAAAATCACACCAAAAACATAAGCTTTCTCTCTTTCTCTCTCTATATTTTGAAGCATATTTTGTGAGTATTTAGATACTTTGAGAGTTGCTATTCAGTGCAAGTTTTCTTCAGCTTTACATTCCGGTCAGAAGTACTGCTCTTTTGAGGTAAGGGATAGTAAGGGATAGTAAGGGATTTTAAGGGTTGTTATGATTTTTAATTTCGTAATTTTTCTGACCTTCAAAAATTCTGGAAAAATTTGAAATGATATTTTGATGAGTTTTCTTGATTGTGTCCAAAAATGGTGATTTTTGGATGTATAGATTGAGAGTTATGAATTTTATGAGAAAAGACTATTTTAAAAGTAACAGCTTATAATTCCTTGTGGTTAACTCCAAAATTGATGAAATTTTTATTGGGAGTACATGTATATGATAGAAGTATACTCTGTAAATTTCAGAATTTTTAGACAAAAGTATAATTTTTGATAAATGTCTAAATATTCGGCTATTTTGGCCATATGAAAAATAGTAAATGACTTTTAAAAATTCTGAGAAAAATATATGTTCACTATGGGACTATATTATGCTAAATCCCAGAAAAGAAATATTTTTGGAACTGATTTGGTATTTTTCATAAAAATGGTCTAGTTATGAGTAAATGAATTAAATATGTTTTGTGAAGAAAGAAAATTGGAAAATAGGATTTTATGGCTTGAGAATCCTATATGAGGTATATGCAGATTTTTGATGAGGGTTTTGGTTATTGATGATGAAATTGTAAGAGTTGGCATTTTATGATGATTAAATGCATTAATTAGTAAAGTGTAAACAATTAAAATAAATTGTTTATAAATTTAAGTAATGTTATTCTTTCAATATCATTATACCGAAATATTGGTATGAATTTTATTGTGGAATTTCTATCTTTTGTGTCGGGGTTACTATTCATGAGTTACTATTCACGATTTACTATTCATGAGTTACGAATATTACTCTTGAGATTAAAACTATATGTTGATCATATTATTTTTATCATCATATATAATATTTTTATAACCCTGATGTTGAATTTCTCTTTCACTGGAGTGTAAAGATGGGTAGATTATTGGTATGATCATGACTAGGGTTCTCTTTGGCCTGTAGTGCAAAGTTGAATTGTGACTGGTATGATCATGACCATTGAATTTACAATTGAATATCTTTAGCTTAAGTGTAAAGATGAATTGATTAACATGGTTATAATTATGGTGTATATAAATTCTGAAATGATTATATATTTCTTTGAGATATGAATATATTTGGCCTGTAGTGCAAATATTAATTGTTGAGGAATATCTTTGGCCTGTAGTGCAAAGATGAATTGTAGATGAATATCTTTGGCCAGTAATGCAAAGATGAACTGTTGATGAATATCTTTGGCCTGTAGTGCAAAGATGACTTGTTGATGAATATCTTTGGCCCGTAGTGCAAAGATGAAGTTATTAGTATGATTATGAACAGGAACTGTGATTTGGTATAACCATGATGTTTGATGTTTCAGGTGATGAAAATTATCTTCGTCCTAGATGAGAAGAGGAATTAGGAACTACAGTTATGATTATGAGTTATTCATATGATTGTGGAAAGGAACTGTTGAGTGATGTTACAGGGATAAAACATTGTTGGTGGATTTTTAACATGGAGAAAATAATAGACTTTATAGTCTATTTGACTCTTCTAATGGATTGCTCGTTCCGCTGCAACTATGGTTGAAATTTTTATCATTTACCATATGTTCTAAATCTCTGATTTATTGTTGATGAAGGCTATTGATAATTAAATTATCTTTAGTCATGACATTCTTTACTGAGCTAGTTGTGCTCACCCTTTTGCTTCACAATTCCTTTCAGGTAATAAGAGTGTAGCTGGGTCGAGCGAGGGTAACGGGGAAATAGAACGGTGATCTCTAGCTGTGGATGTTCTCCCGAAGCAGTATAGAAAAGTTCATTTAGTAGTTATATTTGGTGAATCCAATAGGGTAAGGTGTACCCAACGTTGGAAGGGTGGTTTACCACTATCATACAAGATGTCTAACGACATACAACCTCGTGTCATCATAAGACAGGGATGTGCTCATCCACTTGCTGAGTATATATACGAGCACTACCTATATAATCTTGGTGTTTGTTTGAAGTATAATTCTCAATTAGAGACAGTAGAGATAATGATAAGTCAAGAGAAGACTCACCATTGGGAAGAATATGATAGTAATCTTCTCGTTTTTCTTTGGGGTCTATTGGGTAAACCAAGGATAATTCTGTGGCCATATGATATCTATCATAACCTAGACGCATGGCCTCCTATGTACGAAGGTTTCCTTGAGCACTTCCCAAAGATTCTAATTTCTAAAACAGTTTTTGACTATACCTTTATGTAAGGTGTTATTGTGAGGTGATGTCCACGGTTGGAACATGAGTCACATTTGGTATATATTTGTATCCAAACTCACAGCATATGTGTTGTTGTATTTTGCACGACAATTATTGTAATAAAGTTGTAGTTGTTTTCTGTACCATGTATTTGGCGACTCAGAATAGGTTGGATGGAATGGACCTATTTTGGGGTCGTTACAAATCTCCTCTTCTTGAAATGTCCATTCTTATTATTTTGACCATGATTACCACCGAAGTGGTTACCATTTCTGGCATGTTGATTCCCTCCATGTTTATTGTCACCGCTTTGATGACTGTTATCACTGGTATTATCATTTTGTCGGCTGCTCTCTTTTGGTTGGGTTGACTCGTTATCGCGTTCCAATAACTGAGCCCTATTAACAACATCGGAATACAAACACAGTTTATGAGAAATAAGATATTGACGTATCTCCGGCTTCAAACCTCTTAAAAACATCCGCGTCATTCTGTCTTCATTATCAACCAAATGGGAAGCAAATAGGGACAACTCGGCAAACTTGGCTTCGTACTGCGACACTGTCATGTTGTTTTACTCAAACTTGATAAATTCCACCTCCTTCATGTGATGAATGCTTTCGGGAAAGTTCTTGTCATTGAACATCTCTTGGAACTTCTCCCAAGACATCTTGAGTGCGTCAAGCTGGGTACGTTTTTACAGATTCCCACCAGTAATCTGCCTCTTCACACAACATAAAGGTGGCAAAGGGAACCTTTTGCTCCTCTGAGCATCCCAAGACATCAAATATCTTGGTGATCTCCTTTAACCACGTCTCTACCTTAAGTGGTTCTGGCTTTTCCAAACACTTTGGTGGTCCCAGCTCCTTGAACTGCTTAGCGGTGACCGACCGTGGGTTGCCATTATTTCCACCTACATTTTGAATAAGAGTCTCTCTCACCTGATGTTGCATTAATTGCATAAAGCCTCTGAACATCCCATCGTTCATCATCTGATCGGTGTTGTTGTTTACCTGAGGATTATTGTCTTCCTACTGCACATTATCATGGGTATTGATCATTGGTGACTCAACGGTCTCATGTGCTTCATTGCTTATCTCAACATTTTCGGATGTCATTTTCAAATACTGCCACAAAATAAGGGTTAATTGACATATCACATATTATCAATATACTCTGACCGACCAATTAAATACCAAATAAATTTAGGTAGGTCATACAAGCGAAGGAATTCCTCGTCTCTCCCCTCCTAGTTCTTCTCTCACATATCAGCCAGAGATCATATCCCTAAGCTTTGATATCAACTGTGACGCCCCCAAAATATAGGTATACCTCACCCATCTTGGGTAGCCAGATACATGGTACAGAATACAAATACAAACTAAATGCTATCATCTGAACCGTCACTCCGTTTCCCGACTAGTCCCCGCTACGTTCTCATTTCCTAAAGAGAACAATGAAAGCAAAAGGGTGAGCTCAACTAGACTATTAAGAAATATTATAACTAAGATAATGCAGAATAAATTATCATTAGTCTTCAATAGTTTTAAACTGATAAAATATAATAACTATCAAGTTTAACTGCAGCGGAACAAGCAATCCATTAAAAGAGTCAAGTAGGGAATAAAATCTACTATCTTCTATGATTTAAAAGGTTTTTCATCACTTTTATTGTTGGGACTCAGCTTAATAAATAATCCACATCATCGAATCACCCCTGCACTACGACGAAGGATATTTTTAGTATCACGACCACGAATTATCCATGCACTACGGCTAAAGATAATCATATTTTCATCAATGGTCCTGATCATGCCATAAAATAATTCATCTTTGCACTACGGCCAAAGAGAATCCATAGCCATAATCATACCAAAAACTGTCCATCAATGCACTACGAGCCAGTGAGGACTTTTTTCACATCATTTGTAACATTACAGTCATGATTACACCGAATAATCCCTGGTCATAATCAGACCAAGTCCATCTATGCACTATAGGCCATAGATGACTTTCAACAAAATATAAACATGAGGATGATGACAATGATATAAGAATTCAATAAAACAAGTTCAAGAATTAATTTATCTAGGAACTGATAACGTCCAAATTGTCAACATGATACTGCTTTGTAGAGTAAAATTCAAGAATACTCAGAAGAATATTTCCATGAAAAGATACTGGATGAAGCGCAAATATCAAGGATATTCCACTAATTTCATGGACTATAGAAGTCAAAGTTTTAACCAACTGAGTATAATAAAGAAAGGAATAACAAAAGAAATCACCATGCATGCGATAGACTGCACAGGCAGGTTATTCCAACAGAATAATAAATAACGAAACCAGGTCCGGCGTAAAACGCACAGACATGATATTCCAACAGAATAATACAGAATGGAACCAGGTCCGGCATAAAACGCACAGACAAGATATTTCGACAGAATAATAAATAATAGAACCAGGTCTGGCGTAAACGCACAGACAGGATATTCTGACATAATAATAGAAGAATTTCACAATGCATGCGGTACTTCGCATAAACAGGTTATTCCAACATAATAATAAAGAATGTAATAACAGAAGAATTTTACCAATTATTGGGTAGTCCGCTTATACAGGTTATTCCAACAGAATAATAAAGAATGAAATAACAAAAAAATTTCACTAAGTATAATGTAGCCCGCGTATACAGATTATTCCAACAGAATAATAAATAATAGATTAACAGAAGTTCTTTTCATGAATACAAAAGAAATAATACCCCTTACGGGTACAACAAGTAATATCTCTTACGGGTACAACAAATAATATCTCTTACCGTAAAAGAAACTTGATATCGGAGTAGTGAAGTAGCAGAATACTTTTCTTCTCTCTCTCTGTAATTTCTCTCTCTAGAGTTTCAGTGAATTCGTAAGAAATAATGAAGGAATGAGCTTCTATTTATAGGAAAATGGACTGAATAGTAACTAATTCATGAACGGTCCATATTGATTTACTTTTAAATGGACGGTCCATATTGGTTTACTATTAAAACTTAAAGCAACGGTCCATACTGATTTATTATTAAAACTTTAAACTAGCGATCCATATTGATTCACTATTATAACTTTTCACCAGTGGTCCATATTGATTTACTATTATATCTTTAACCAACGATCTGAAAAATTAGCACATCTCCTCATAGAATAATATTGTACCCAAAATGATTTGGACCGAAAAGAAATATATTTTACGGGTGATCAATAGTACCCCGTGATTAGTAACTCGTGAATAGTAACTCGTGAATAGTAACTCATGAATAGTAACTTATGAATAGTAACTCGTGAATAGTACTCTGACACAAAAAGTGTCCCGAATACCCGATTGAACAATACTGAGTGACTTCTCACATAAACATCAATAATCAATACCGTGTACTACTATGCAACCACGCGTATTAATATACTTTTAGCACCGGGTGTTTCAACAGTTAACGGTAAAACTTCCGCCGTTATTTTCATAAAGTATTTTGTCGTTTTTTCAATTCGATAATAATTCTGTTGCGGGGTCCACCAATGATTGTACCGTCATACGGATATTCTCTGACAAAAAGAATATTCACCGACCAATCGAATATTATACAACAACTTGCATACTTTGCAAAATTTATAAATACTACCCACAACTATAGCATTATATCAAATCCACACCATAATATTAAAAAATTATTTCGAAAAAATTAAATCTTTATTCATAAAATCTGGGGTCTCATACTTTGACAGTAGGAAATTTCTTGTGATGCATCTTCTTTAGGCTTTCATGGAAGTCAATGCCATCTATGAACGAGAACCCTTCATTTTTAAAGCCTAGGGCGAGGTTGATATCCTCAGTTCTGAGTTTGATTTCCACGTCCTTGACTCTCCTTATGATGACGTTATTTTCGAATGCCCCATTTCTGTAAAACTCCTTTATTAGCTTCGGGTAGATCTAGGTGGTCGTACCCAAGACTTCTTCGAGACCAACCTTCTTTATCAATGATAGAGTTTTGTGAAATTTGGGTTCAACTGTTTTGAACTCATCGAAATAGAGTCTGTAGCCTGTGATAACGTTGGAGGCTGCCATTGATTTCTTTGCAAGGAGTATTGTTGTCTGAACTTTCTTAAGAGTTAGGGTTTCTGCTTGTAGAGAGAAAGAGAGAGATAAGATTTTTAAACTTTTGATTTCAAAAAGGCATTTTCAAATTGTACTTGTGACTTCCATCTCTCCATTTTGCTTAGTGGGGCAGGTGTCAAATTCTGTTTGGCTCTAGAATCTGACTGAGGAGGATTGTACTGATTTGCCCTTAACACCTTCTGAGCTGATGTGTCCTTTGGGAGGACTACGATCGTTGAGGTAGCCTTTGTGATTGTTGAGTCCGCTCTGCATTTGTCTGTTCTGTTCAGCAATCGTCGAGTCTGATCTGCAATCGTCGAGTCTGAACTGCGATCTTCATATCTGAACTGCGATCGTCGTGTTTGCTCAACAATTTTCGTGTCTGACCTGCGATCGTTGAGTCTGCCCGGGTCCTTGTGATGAACTTTTGACTTAGCATTCTTCTTTGTTTAAGGTAACTCAGGAAGGGCCAACCTCATAGAGTGAATCAAGGGTTAGGTTTGTTCTTGAGGTGCTTATCAGAGAGATTTCTTTGTTTTGAACTTTATCATAATAGGATTCTCTTTTGTTTTATTGATGGGGCTCTGCCATCGTTGAGTCTGCACTGCGATCGTTGAGTTTGCACTGTGATCGTTGTGTTTAAACTGCGATCGTTATCTTTTATTTCACTGCAGCTCTACGATCGTGGACTTCCTTTGATCATGTCTACGACTTCAAACATAGCCTTTATATCTGTATGGTTAGCACAGACTAGAGCATATTTTTCATGGTTGTAAGTTAAGTATACCTAGCTCACTTATTAGCTTGTTAAACCTAGATTCATCTAGAGGCTTTGTAAAGACATCAGCAAGTTAATTTTCAGTAGGGATATATTGTAAAGATATGGTTTCATTTTGCACTTGATCCCTAATGAAATGATACCTTATTTCTATATGCTTAGTCCTAGAATGCATGCCAAGATTATGAGTTATTGCTATAGCACTTGTGTTATCACAGTGAATAGGTATGGATTTGAATTCAAACCCATAATATGCAAGCTAATTTTTCATCCATAGGATCTGAGCACAGCAGTTGCCAGCAGCAATGTATTCAGCTTCTGCAGTTGAAGTAGATACTGAGTTTTGCTTCTTGCTAAACTAGGACACAAGTCTGTTTCCTAGCAATTGACAAGTGCCACTGGTACTTTTTTTATCTATTTTACAGCCTGCAAAATCAGCATCTGTGTATCCCGTTAGTTCAAATGAGGACTCCTTGGGGTACCAAAGCCCCAAGTGAGGTGTACCCTTAAGATACCTGAAAATCCTCTTTACAGCAGTTAAATGTGATTCCTTAGGATTAGCATGAAATCTAGCACATATGCATGTTGCAAATATTATGTCTGGTCTACTGGCATTTAGATATAGAAGAGAGCCTATCATACCTCTGTACTGAGTTATATCAATACTTTTACCTTTTTCATCTTTGTCAAGCTTGGTTGTAGGAGCAATTGGGATTTTCATTGGAGAGGATGATTCCATGCCATACTTCTTAAGTAAATCTTTAATGTACTTGGCTTGGTTTATGAAGACTCCTTCATCAGTCTTCTTTACTTGCAGTCCAAGGAAGAAATTTAGCTCACCCATCATGCTCATTTCAAACTTGCTCTGTATAAGCTTGAAGAATCTCTTACATAGCTTTTCATCAGTAGAACCAAAAATAATATCATCAACATATATTTGAACCAATAGGACTTTGTCTATATACTTTCTAAGAAATAATGTAGTATCTACTCTACCTCTAGTGAACCCATTTTTAATAAGAAAGTTAGTTAGTGTTTCATACCATGCTCTAGGTACTTATTTAAGACCATATAAGGATTTGTCTAATCTATAAACATAATTGGAAAGAGATGGATTGATGAAACCTGGAGGTTACTCTACATAGACTTCTTCTTGAAGTTCTCCATTCAGGAATGCACTTTTGACATCCATCTGGAAGACCTTGAATTTCATGTGAGCAGCAAAGGCAAGGAATATTCTGATGGTTTCTAGTCTGGCAACATGTGCAAATGTCTCATCGTAGTCAATGCCTTCTTCCTGAGAGTAGCCCTTGGCCACTAGTCTTGCCTTATTCCTGGTTATCACTCCATCTTCATCTATCTTGTTTCTGAAGACCCACTTGGTTCTAATAATAGGATGACTTTTTGGTCTTAGTACCAATCTCCATACTTTTCTTCTTTTAAACTGATTAAGTTCTTCCTGCATGGCTTCTATCCAGCTGGAGTCTTCCATAGCATCCTCTATCTTCTTAGGTTCCATTTGTGATAGGAAGCTTAGATTAAAACATTCATTTTGGGTTGCAGCTCTTGTTTTGACTCTTACACTCAGATCTCCAATGATTAAATCTTGAGTGTGATCTCTTGCCCATCTATTTTCTGTTAGGACATCTATCCTGATGCCTTCTTGTCTTAGGTCTTCAAGATCTATTTCTTCTTCTTGGTGTGGAGGTTCGTTGTCTTGTGTGGACCTCTCTACGATCTCATTTCCTTGCTCAACGATTTCATTATCTGGGACTACGATCGTGGTGTTAAGCTCGACGACCTCGTTCGTAGTGTCTGGATTATCATTCGTAGTGTCTTGAGACACTATATTGTCCAGGTCTGTTTCATCAAAGATGATGTGGATCGAGACTTCCACACTCAGTGTTTTCTTGTTGAACATTTTATAGGCCTTACTGTTTGTGGCATATCCAAGAAAGATTCCTTCATCTGACTTGGGTTGGAACTTTGTAAGATACTGCTTCCCATTGTTGAGAATGTAGCATGCATAGCCGGATATATGGAAGTAGCTGAGATTTGGCTTTCGTCCTTTCCACAGTTCGTAGGGTGTCTTCTTGATCGTAGAGTGTATCAGTGATCTGTTCTGCGTGTAGCATGCAGTGTTGACAGCTTCTGCCTAGAAGTATTCAGGCAGATAGGCTGCTGCTAGTAACGTTCTTCCAGCCTCTATCAACATTCTATTCTTTCCCTCAGCTACTCCATTTTGTTGATGAGTTCGTGGAGCTGAGAAGTTATGACTGATGCCATTGTCTGTGCAGAACTGGTCCATTTCTGAGAAGTCGAATTCTCTGCCATGATCACTCCTTATAGCCTTGATTTTCTCTCCTTTCTCATTCATCACCAGCCTGAACATCTTGATCAGTTGTGAGCTTGTTTCATCCTTTGAGGTTAGAAAGAACACCCATATGAATCTGGTGTAGTCGTCGACTATGACCAGTGAGTATCTCTTCCCTCAAAGGCTCGTTATTGGAATTTGCCCAAATAGATCCATGTGTAGCAGCTGCAGGTGCTTGTCAATGGAGTTGGAAGTTTTGCTCTTGAATGAGCTTCTGGTTTACTTTCCAAGTTGATAGGCATTTCAAGGCCTTTCTTTGACGAAGCTGAACTTGGGTAAGCCTGCTACTAGATCTTTTGAGGCTAGTTTGGACATGCTCTTGAAGTTGAGATGAGACAGTCTTCTATGCCAAAGCCAGCTCATTTCTTCAAGTGCTTTAGCTAGAAAGCATATTGTCTCATATGAGCTCAGTTGTCCAAGATTTACTGTGTAGACATTTCCTTCTCTTGTCCCAGTTAGCTTTACAACAGATGTCTTCAAATCTCTAACTTGACACTGATTATTGAGGAATGTTACTTGATGACCCTTGTCGTAGAGTTGGCTAATGCTCAGAAGATTATGTTGCAATCCTTCCACATATGCCACTTTACTGAAGGACACTGCACCATTCCCATCTGAGCCATATCCTCTTGTCTTGCCAGAGCCGTTGTCTCCAAAGATGACTGAGGGACCTTCCTTCTCTATGTAGTTAGACAAAAGGGCTTTGTTCCCAGTCATGTGCCTTGAGCATCCACTGTCCAGATACCAAGTTCTGATCGTGGAGCTCTTTTCCTGTGGTAACATTAAACCTTCATTTTGGTACCCATACTTGCATGGGTCTTACTTTGTTAGTACCCTTGGGGACCCAAATCTGCTTGATTTTAGGTCTCACATGCATCAAATTATAATAGCATTTTGCAGCCTTGTGACCAACTTTATAGCACACAAAACATCTAATATGATGCATGCTTGTGTATGTGTGAGAATTCTTCCTCCATTTGGACTTTTGTGGATCTTTAGTTATCCTTCTATTAAGCTGATTTTCCTTCTTCCATGTATCCTTGTGTTTCATGATTTGTGAGGAGTGTACCTTGCCTCTACTGTACCTTCCCAGTTGGTTCGTAGAGTTGGTCTTACTTGACTCTACGATCCTTTAAGGTTGGTGAGTAGTGGCCGGGTTACTCTTCTCTTTTCCGAAAACCAGGCCAGCATGAGATCCCTTACTCATTGGAATATGGATTGAATCAGTAGAGCAGGGCTTGACTGGCTCATCCTTTTGTGAGGATTTCACAAATATAATGCCTCTAATAAAACTTGAAGCATTACTGATGCTAATTTCCTTTACCTTTTTTGTGACGCCCCCAAAATAGGTATACAACACCCATTCTGAGTCGCCATAAACATGGTACAGAAATAACCACAACTTTATTAATACAATTGTCGTGCAAAATACGACAACACTTAAACTGTGAGTTTAAATACAAATAATGTCTTCTAGACAGTATTCAAACTCAAATAAGTCCTTATTACAATTATTGATATATTATTTTACAAAAATGGTGAGGACTACTAAAATAACTTTCTAGAACCATCATTCCATATCCCTACTAGTACTCGCTACATTCTTGCCTCCTGAGAAGAAAAATGGAACAAAAAGGAAAGGGTGAGCTCAACTAGCATAGTAAAGAATATTATGACTAAGATAATATAGAACAAATTATCGTTAGTCCTCAATAGAGAAAAATCTGATATAATATAATAGACAACAAGTTCAGATCAATATTCGCAGCGAAAATAACAATTCATTAGAAGAGTTACGTAGAGAATGAAATCTATTATCTTCTATGAATTTAAAAGTTCGTCATCAATATTTTATCCCTGTAACATCAATTAATATACATCTTAAATCAAATATTCATCTTTGCACTACAGGCCAAAGATATTCATCAGTTGGTCATGTTCATCTCAACACATGTTCATCTTTGCACTACGGGCCAAAGATATTCATCAGAAAATCATTTATCTTTGCACTACAGGCCAAAGATATTCAGTAATATCATCATTTCGGACTGAGGATGATAAAAAATAATTTTAAGAAAATGAATCTAGTGAGATAAAAGGACAAGGAGTAAGGATTCATATTTTAGTTCATCCATGTTCAAAAATACTCTATAATAAACTATTGTGAAGCAAAATTCAAGAATGAAGATCAAAACATGGATACAATCAAAGCTAGTAATCATAATAACAACTTGGACAAAGAACGAAAATTTAATTTTTCTGTGAATAGTGCCGTATACGTGAATAGTTTCGTACACGTGAATAGTAACCTCGACACAAAAAGACAAGAATTTCACAAGAAAAACCTTACTAATATTCCGGCATAATGATATTAAAAGAATAATATGATTTATAAAAAAAACATCTCTTACCTCCAAAAAGACAGTACTTCTGACTGGAATACTGGATATAGTGCTGAAGGAACTTGCACCGTATGGCAACACTCAAAGTATCAAAATACTCACAAGAATACGCTTGATAATATAGAGAGAAAATATTTCAGTTTCTGGTGTGATTTTTAATTCTAACCTAAGCACCTTATTTATAGGAAAATGCCTAGAACACCAAAATAGAAAATTTAATAAAATATTAATATACTTTTCTAAATTTTCTTAGCACACCTCTTTGGTCAAAACATCAGCCACCAACCCACCTAAAATTACAAA
Source organism: Panax notoginseng (assembly GCA_016801055.1). Classification (NCBI taxonomy): domain Eukaryota; kingdom Viridiplantae; phylum Streptophyta; class Magnoliopsida; order Apiales; family Araliaceae; genus Panax; species Panax notoginseng. The sequence continues at coordinate 148,088,217 of CM029013.1, read as the reverse complement.
AACGTTTTTGTTAATAAAATCATTTAAAACTCCAAAAATCAATTATTCCGGAACTTCAATAATTCATAATAATTAGCCCTTTTATCAAAAAATTTGAATCTTATTTCTATTCCATAGGAAATTCATTTCTCTACAACTTTGTAGTTTTAAGTTTTTTCAAATTCCAAACAGAAATTGACCGAAATCCACATACGGACGATTTTACAGGCTATAATCAAATTTCAGTCAAGAAATGGGGTCCACAAACATGAAAAATATGTTTTAAATATTTTTAACAACAAAAATACGCTTCCTCTCCATTTATTCATATATCCCACATTCATTGTAAAAAATATCACCATTATTATATTACTATAATATAATAATATATTTAAATGAATTATTTTATCAGAAAAAATAAAATATCAATTTTCAACAATTGTCACATTAAAAATTTTCTCCATCTATATCCACATAAAATGAATATTTTTCTTATCATATAAATCAATAATTAATTATTCACAAATAATATTACAGAATCACAATATTGACAACTAGGCCGTTCCCAAGAAAGAGGAGGCTTTCCAATAAGGATTTCTCCTTACTATCGCAATTAGGTGACCAAACCTCTCTTTAGACAGAACTTTCTAGACATTCCCAGTAATGTTATCTAATAATATTATTAAAATAATATGAATTATTGATCTGATAATAGGAAATTTTGTGCAGTGACAATTATTGAAATAACAATAATATAAAATATCAACGTAGCAATTATTGAATCAATAAAATAAAATATTGACTAATAATTACTGTAACAATTATTGAGTAATGCATTCTTAGGTAAGAATTAATAATTGGTGCAATACCGTGTGCTACTGTGCAACACCGCGTATTACTGTGCTTAACCACCGGATATTCCAACAGTGTTAACGGTAACAACTATGTCGTTATTTATAAAAAACTTATACTTGTCGTTTTTTTCATCCAATCGTTTTCCGTTATGGGGCCCACACAAGGCTGCGCCGTCGTACGAATTTTCCCCGACAGCAAGAATATTCCACGACCAAACAAATATTCCCCGACAATAAAGAATATTTTATAACCACTTGCTTATTCAAAATATTTACGCATTTTACCCATAACTAACCACATTAATCAAATCAACCCTTACTATTTCAAAATAATAAATAGAGAAAATTCAATTTCATTTATAAAAAGTTGGGGTTTTACAACCTCCCCTCCTTATGAAATTTCGTCCTCGAAATTGACGTACGTACCTAGTGTTTCGAAAAGGTGAGGGTGCCTCGCTTATATTTTCGTGTCCAATTCTCAGGTTATTTCCTTAATAGCATGGTTACTCTACAAAACTTTGAATTGTGGTATGACCTTTGTGCATAGGACATGTTCTTTCCTATCCAAGTTCTTAACAGGTACCTCCTCGTATATTAAGTCTTCAGCTATCTTGTCTGGTTCTAACTCAATAATGCGGTTTGGGTCTTTCACATATTTACGAAGCACAGATATGTGAAAAACATTATGAACACGAGACATGCTTGGAGGTAACGCGGGTCTATAGGCCACATTTCCTACTCGGTCAAGAATCTGAAATAGACTAATAAATCGTGGATTGAGCTTTCCTCTTTCCCCAAATCTTATAACTCCCTTCCATGGAGCAGCACGCAACAATTCATGATCCCCAATATTAATTTTCACGTCCTTTCGATGAAGATCCGCATAACTCTTTTGTCGATCATGTGCCGTTTGTATATGTTATCCAATCATTTGGATCTTTTCTGTAGTAATACGTACAAACTCTGGTCCCAACAATGTTGCTTCACCCACCTCATCCCAACATACTAGAGAGCGACACTTTCGTCCATACAATGCTTCGAATGGAGCCACACCTATACTTGCCTGATAACTGTTGTTGTAGGAGAATTCCACTAATGGTAAATACTTATCCCAACTCCCTTTGAAGTCTAGGACACAGAGTCTTAATAGATCTTCAAGAGTTTGAATAGTTCTCTCTGATTGCCCGTTCGTCTGAGGATGGTATGCCGAACGGAATTGTAAATCTGTACCCATAGCTTTTTGCAAGCTAACCCAAAATTGTGAAATGAATCTTGGGTCACGATCTGAAACTATAGATACTAGCATGCCATGCAACCTCACAATCTCATTCACGTACATAAGAGCAAGACGTTCAAGGGAATAAGTCTCCCGTATCTGCAAGAAATGAGCAGACTTGGTTAATCTATCAACAATAAACCAAATAGTATCTATGCCTTGAGAAACCTTTGGAAGACCCGTAACGAAATCCATGGTAACATGTTCCCACTTCCATTTTGGAATCTCAAGTGGTTGCAATGGACCCTTTGGCACTTGATGCTCCGTCTTTACACGTTGACAAGTTAAGCATCTCAAGATAAACTTCGCGATCTCTCTCTTCATATTACTCCACCAAAATGTATGTCGAAGATCACGATACATTTTGGTACTTCCAAGGTGAATTGCAAACGGTGTGTTGTGTGCCTCCATCATGATTCTATGTTTCAAGTCAAAATTGTTAGGAACACAAAGTCTGGAGTTGACTCAAAGTATTCCTTCTTCATCGATTCTTGCTTCTGGAATAGCACCTTCTTGCACTTTCTTCTTCATACGCATTAGCTCCGGGTCTGTGGCTTGAGCAACTTTAACTTTATCGATTAAAGTTGGTTCTATGCGTATATTTGACATCATCACATGGGTCCCCGTAGTCTTGAATTCGATCTTCATCTTTTATAAATCACATAAAATGGGCCTTTGCGTTGACAAAATCGCACTCGTTCCCGCATATGATCTTATACTCAATGCGTCAGCTACCACGTTCGTTTTTCCAAGATGGTATTGAATGGTATGGTCATAATCTTTCAACAGCTCGAGCCAACGTCGTTGCCGCATGTTGAGTTCTTTTTGAGTGAAGAAATATTTGAGGCTTTTATGGTCTGAATATATCTCCACTTTCTCCCCATATAGATAGTGCCTCCAGATCTTTAGCGCGAAAATGACTGCTGCCAACTCTAGATCATGAGTAGGATAATTCCTCTCATATTCTTTAAGTCATCGCGAGGCATAGGCTATGACCTTCCCATATTGCATGTGACGCCCCCAAAATAGGTATACATCACCCATTCTGAGTCGCCAAATACATGGTACAGAAACAATTACAACTTCATTATAATAATTGTCGTGCAAAATACGACAACACAAATACTGTGAGTTTAAATACAAATATTATCTTCTAGACAATATCCACACTCAAATAAGTCCTCATTACAATTATTAAAACACTATTTTATAAAATAGTGAGGACTGCTAACACAACTGACTGGAAACATCACTCCACACCCCGACTAGTTCCCGCTATATTCTCGCCTCCTGAGAAAAATAGAACAAAAAGGAAAAGGGTGAGCTCAACTAGCCCAGTAAAGAATATTATGACTAAGATAATAAACAACAACTTATCATTAGTCTTCAACAGGGAAAAATCTGATAAAATATAATAGACAACAAGTTTTAGATCAACAACTGCAGCGAAAACAACAAACCATTAGAAGAGTCAAGTAGAGAATGAATTCTACTATCTTCTAAGATTTAAAAGTCCATCAACGATATTTTATCCCTGTAACATCAATCAATAACCATCTTAATCAATTATTCATCTTTGCACTACAAGCCAAAGATATTCATTTGTAACACCAGTCGGTCATGTTCATCTCAACACCTGTTCATCTTTGCACTACGGGCCAAAGATATTCATCAGTTAATCATTCATCTTTGCACTACAGGCCAAAGATATTCAGTAATATCATCATTTAGGACTGAGGATGATGAAAAATTATCTTAAAGAAAATGAATCCAATGAGACAGAAGGACAAATATTAGGGATTCGTATTATAGTTTATCCAAGTGCAATAATACTCCATAATAACTAATTGTGAAGGAGAATTCAAAAATAAAGATCAAAATATGGATACAATCAAAGATAGTAACCATAATATACATCTTGGACAAAAAGAAAAATTTTTATTTTTCGGTGAATAGTGTCGTATTCGTGAATAGTGCCATATACGTGAATAGTAACTCCAACACAAAAAGTTCTAAATTTGATAAAAATTTCATATCAATATTTCAGCATAATGATATTGATGAAAATAATATCATTTAAGAAGAAAATAATACCCCTTACCTCAAACGAACAGTACTTCTGACCAGAATATCGTATATGAGGCTAAATAAAACTTATGCTGAATAGCAACTCTCGAAGTATCAAAATACTCACAAAATACGCTGGAGAATATAGAGAGAGAAAGAGAGAAAACTTATGAATTCTGGTGTGATTTTTAATTCTAACTTAGCCCTCTATTTATAGGAAAATGTTAGCACGCCGAAGCAGACTTGACCTGTAACCTGATGGCTTTACCTGTTACTATTCCCACCCACCACATTTGAATAAAAATTTTAGCACATTTCTCACCAACTAAAAGTGGGGCCCACCAATTCTAGAATTTTCTACCAAAATGATAAATTCTGAAACTTCAACAATTTATGAACCACTCATCTCTTAAAATTCATAACAAATCATACGTTCATTTTTAACTGTTCAAAATTTGTAGATATATACTCAACTTATATATGTATAACATATCCAAAAATCACAACGATCCAACGGTCGGATTAAAAATTATAACCCCCGTAATATATCTCAAAAACCCTGATTGATTTTTAATACCTCCATTCCGACAAAAATACTGATAAAACACCTCGACATTAACTCCTTCATTTTTAACCACAAAATATATCCAACATTTATATTCACATAAAATAAATATTTCCTTATCATATGAATCAATAATTAATTATTCACAATTAATATTACAGAATCACATTTATGACAACCAAGTCGTTCCCAGGAAAGATGGGGCTTTTCAATAAGGATTTCTCCTTACAGGCGCGTAATTAGGTGACCAAACCTCTCCTTAGACAGAACTTTCTAGACATTGCCAATAATGCTATCTAATAATATTATTCAAATAATATGAATTATTGATCTGATAATGGAAAATACTGTGCAGTGACAATTATTGAAACAACAATAATATAAAATATCAATGCAGCAATTATTGAATCAATAAAATAAAATATTAAACAGTAATTACTGTAACAATTATGGAGTAGTGCCTTCTTACGTAAGGATCAATAATTGGTGCAATACCGTGTGCTACTGTATTTTAACCACCGGATATTCCAACAGTATTAACGGTAACAACTACGCCGTTATTTATAAACAACTTATACTTGTCGTTTTTTTCATCCAATCGCTTTTCGTTATGGGGCCCACACAAGGCTGTGCCGTCATACGAATATTCCCCGACAGCAAGAATATTCCACGACCAAACCAATATTCCCCGACAAAATGAATATTTTATAATCACTTGCTTATTTTGCAAAATTTGCACATTTCACCCATAACCAAAGTATTATATCAAATTAAACCTTATTATTCACAATAATATTTAGAGAAAATTTGATTTTATTTATTAATAAGTTGGGGTCTTACAACCTCCCCTCCTTATGAAATTTCGTCCTCGAAATTGACGTACGTACCTGGTGTTTTGAAAAGGTGAGGATACCTCACTTTCATTTCTGATTCCAACTCCCAGGTCATTTCTTCAATAGCATGGTTTCTCCACAAAACCTTAACTTGTGGTATAACCTTCTTGCGTAGAACATGCTCTTTCCTATCCAAGATCTTAACAGGTACCTCCTCGTACGTTAAATCTTCGGCTATCTCGTCTGGTTCTAACTCAATTATGTGGTTCTGGTCTTTCACATATTTACGAAGCACAGATACGTGAAAAATATTATGAACACGAGACATGCTTGGAGGTAATGCGAGTCGATATGTCACATTTTCTATTCGGTCAAGAATTTCAAATGGACCAACAAATCGTGGATTGAGCTTTCCTCTCTTCCCAAATCTTATAACTCCTTTCCATGGTGCAACACGTAACAATACATGATCCCCAATACTAAATTCTACATCCTTTTGATGAAGATCCGCATAACTCTTTTGTCGATCCTGTGCCGTTTGTATACGTTGTCGAATCTTTTGGATCTTCTCTGTAGTTATGCGTACCAATTCTGGTCCCAACAACGTTGGTTCTCTCACCTCGTCCCAATATACTGGAGAACGACACTTTCGTCCATACAAGGCTTCAAATGGAGTCATACCTATACTTGCCTAATAACTGTTGTTGTAGGAGAATTCCACCAGTGGCAAGTACTTATCCCAACTTCCTTTGAAATCTAAAACACAGAGTCTTAATAGATCTTCAAGGGTTTGAATAGTTCTCTCTGATTGCCCGTCCATTTGAGGATGGTATGCTGAACTGAATCGTAATCTGTGCCCACAGCTTTCTGTAAGCTAACCCAAAATCGTGAAGTGAATCTTGGGTCACGATCCGAAACTATGGATACTGGCATGTCATACAATCTCACAATCTCATTAACGTACATACTAGCAAGACATTCAAGGGAATAAGTCTCACGTATAAGCAACAGACTTGGTTAATCTATCAACAATGACCCAAATCACATCTAAGCCTTGAGAAACCTTGGGAAGACCCATAACGAAATCCATAGTAATGTGTTCCCACTTCTATTTCGGAATCTCAAGTGGTTGCAATGGACCCTTTGGTACTTGATGCTCCGCTTTTACACGTTGACAAGTTAAACACCTTGAGATAAACTCCGCGATCTCTCTTTTCATATTGCTCCACCAAAATGTATGTCAAAGATCCTGATATATTTTGGTACTCCCAGGATGAATTACAAACAGTGTGTTGTATGCCTCCATCATGATTCTATGCTTCAAGTCAAAATCGTTAGGAACACAAAGTCTGGAGTTGACTCGAAGTATTCCTTCTTCATTGATTCTTGCTTCTGGAATAGCACCTTCTTGCACTTTCTTCTTCATACGCATCAGCTCCATGTCCGTAGCTTGAGCAGCTTTAACTATCGATTAAAGTCAGTTCTACTCGTATATTTGATATCATCATGTGGGTACTTGGAGCCTTCATCTCTATCTCCATCCTTTGTAAATCATACAAAATGGGCCTTTGCATTAACAACATTGCACTCGTACCCGCATATGATCTTCTACTCAATTCATCAGCTACTACATTCGCTTTTCCAGGATGATATTGGATGGTATGATCGTAATCTTTCAACAGCTCGAGCCAACGTCGTTGCCGCATGTTGAGTTCCTTTTGGGTGAAGAAATATTTGAGGCTTTTATGATCTGTATAGATCTCCACTTTCTTCCCATACAGGTAGTGTCTCCAGATCTTCAACGCGAAAACGACTGCTGCCAATCCCAAATCATGAGTAGGATAATTCCTCTCATATTCTTTGAGTTGTCGCGAGGCATAGGCTATGACTTTCCCATGTTGCATGAGAACACATCCTAACCCTTTGCCTTAAGCATCACTGTAGATAACAAATCCATCCGAACCAGATGGTATTGTCAGAACAGGTGCCGAAATGAGTCTCCTCTTGAGTTCTTGGAAACTCTTCTCGTAATCCTCACTCCATACGAATTTTGTATCTTTTCGAGTCAACTGAGTTAACGGAGTAGCGAATCTAGAAAATCCTTCCACGAATCTATGATAATAACCAGCTAAGCCCAGAAAGCTATATACTTCGATCACCGACTTCGAGTGCTCGCAACTTTGTATGTGTTCAATCTTTGCCGGGTCGACAGATACTCCATGTTTTGACACCACGTGCCCAAGGAATGCTACTTTCTCAAGCCAGAACTCGCATTTCTTCAGTTTGGCATATACCTTGTTTTCATGAAGCCTTTACAATATCAGCTTCAAATGGCGCTCATGAACTTCACGGCTTTTGGAATAGACGAGGATGCCATCAATAAAGACAACAACGAACTGATCTAAATATTCTTTGAACACACAGTTCATCATATCCATTAAGGCAGCAGGAGCATTAGTCAATCCAAAAGACATGACTAAGAATTCATAATGCCCGTACCGAGTTTTGAAGGCAGTCTTTGGAATATCCTCAATTTTAATCTTCAGCTGATCATATCAAGAACGAAGATAGATCTTTGAAAAGAATTGTGCTCCTTGCAATTGGTCGAACAGGTCATCAATACGAGGTAGTGGATACCTATTCTTGATGGTGACATGGTTCAATTCTCGATAGTCAATACAAAGTCGCATACTCCCGTCTTTCTTCTTTACGAATAATACAGGAGCTCCCTAAGGAGATGTACTAGGACGAATGAAACCGATGTCTAACAATTCCTGTAATTGGACTTTTAACTCCTGAAGTTCAATAGGAGCCATTCGATATGGGGTTTTAGAAATGGGCTTTGTACCAGGTTCAAGGTCAATAAAGAAATCAACTTCACGTTCTGGGGGTAGACCGGGAAGTTCTTCAGGAAATACGTCAGGAAATTCATTAACAACAGAAATTTTATTCAAATATGACGTGTTTTTGTTCAAGTCCATGACATGGGCTAAGAAAGCTTGACATCCATTTTTCAATAAACGAATAGCTTTATGGCTTGAAATGACAGTGATTGACTTTAATGGTTTAGTTATTTGAATTCGCATAACAGGTTGGTTAGGAATATGAAAACTAACAACCTTACGAAAACAATCAATTTTAGCATGATGCGTGGTTAACCAATCAATCCCTAAAATCACATCAAATTTAATTATTTTCAACGAAATAAGATCGGCAGGTAATGTGATGATACCAACTTGAATCAAGCAAGATTTATAAACATTAGATTTAACGAAAGTTTCTCCTAACGGAGTCTCCACAGATAGGTCAAAGTCTAATTTCTCCGGAGTCAAGTTTAAACGTTGAGCACAAGCAGGAGAGATAAAAGAATGGGTAGAACCGGTATCTAGTAAAGTATAAACTTCACAAGAATTCAAGATTAGCTTACCTGTGATCACCTCGTTCGGGTTTCTCGCGTTTTGGCCAGTCACGACAAACGCCCTTCCATGAACCGCTGATTTCGACTTATCCGGGACAACTTTTGGAGTCACCATCCCCGCTGAACTTGATTTTGCTACAGAACACTCTCGAGCTATATGACCCTCCTTTCCACAGTTATAACATACCTTAGATTGTTATGGGCAGTTTGGGCTGATATGTCCCTCTTTCCCGCATTTGTAACAAACGACCGGTGCTCGTTCTCCTCCCCTAGAAACAGTTGATGTTTGTGCTGACGTTTTCACGTTATCACTGTTGTACCTTCTCTTCTTGAAATCTCCTCTCGACTCGCTCCTTCTATTATCACGGCCACGATTTCCACCAGAGTGGTTATCGCTTTTGTCCGAATGTTTTCCTCCCTGGTGGTTTTCATTGGTCTGATGACCGCTGCCACCGGATTACATTTGTTGTGTTCCCTCGGTTGAATATACTCATTATCTCGCTCTAATAATTGAGCCCTGTTTACAACATCTGAATATAATGAAAATTTATGAGAGATAAGATATTGCCGAATCTCGGATTTTAAACCTCTCAGAAACATCCTTGTCATTCGTTCCTCATTCTAGACCAAATGAGGTGCAAACCTGGATAACTCTACAAACTTCGCCTCGTACTGGGACACCGTCATGTTATTTTGTTCCAGTCTAATAAACTCTACCTCCTTCATATGACGAATACTTTCAGGAAAGTACTTGTCATTAAACAGTTTTTGAAATATTTTCCAGGACATGTTGAGTGCGTCAGGCTGGGTACGCTTCACAGACTCCCACCAGTAGTCTGCCACACCGCGGAACATAAAGGTGGCGAATGGAACCTTCTGTTCCTCCGTGCATTCCAAGACATCGAATATCTTGGTAATTTGCTTGACCCACGTTTCCGCCTTGATCGGATCTGGCTTTCCCTGAAAGTCTGGTGGTCCCAACTCTTCAAACTGCTTGGCCGTGACAAACCGCGCATTGTCATCATTTCTACCCGTATTCTGCACACGAGTCTCCCTCGTCTGATTTTGCTGAACTGTAAAAAATCTCCTAGACATTCCATCATTCATCGTTTGCTCGGTAACGTTGTTTACAAGAGGAATATTCCCAGCCTGTTGCACATTCTCCTGATAGGTAACTAAAGGTGTTTCCACGGTCTCATACACTTCATTGTTAACGTTCTCAGTAGTCATTCCTAAATACTACCATAAAACAAGGGTTAATTAAACAAATTAACATATCACATAATATCCCTATATTATGACCAACCAACCAACAAATAAGCTTAGGTAGGACACACTAGCGAAGGATTTACTCGTCTCTCCCATCCTAGTTCTATTCATCGATCTCTGCCAGAGACCATATCCCTAAGCTCTGATACCAACTCTGACGCCCCCAAAATAGGTATACATCACCCATTGTGAGTCGCCAAATACATGGTACAGAAACAATTACAACTTCATTATAATAATTATCGTGCAAAATACGACAACACAAATACTGTGAGTTTAAATACAAATATTGTCTTCTAGACAATATCCACACTCAAATAAGACCTCATTACAATTATTGAAATACTATTTTACAAAATAGTGAGGACTGCTAACACAACTGACTGAAAACATCACTCCACACCCCGACTAGTTCCCACTATATTCTCGCCTCCTGAGAAAAATAGAACAAAAAGGAAAAGGGTGAGCTCAACTAGCCCAGTAAAGAATATTATGACTAAGATAATAAACAACAACTTATCATTAGTCTTCAACAGGGAAAAATCTGATAAAATATAATAGACAACAAGTTTTAGATCAACAACTGCAGCGGAAACAACAAACCATTAGAAGAGTCAAGTAGAGAATGAATTCTACTACCTTCTAAGATTTAAAATTCCATCAACGATATTTTATCCCTGTAACATCAATCAATAACCATCTTAATCAAATATTCATCTTTGCACTACAGGCCAAAGATATTCATTTGTAACACTAGTCGGTCATGTTCATCTCAACACCTGTTCATCTTTGCACTATGGGCCAAAGATATTCATTAGTTAATCATTCATCTTTGCACTACAGGCCAAAGATATTCTGTAATATCATCACTTAGGACTGAGGATGATGAAAAAGTATCTTAAAAAAAACGAATCCAATGAGACAGAAGGACAAATATTAGGGATTCGTATTATAGTTTATCCAAGTACAATAATACTCCATAATAACCAATTGTGAAGGAAAATTCAAAAATAAAGATCAAAACATGGATACAATCAAAGATAGTAACCATAATAGACATCTTGGATAAAAAGAAAAAATTTTATTTTTCGGTAAATAGTGCCGTATTCGTGAATAGTGCTACATACGTGAATAGTGTCGTATATGTGAATAGTAACCCCGACACAAAATTTTCAAATTTGATAAAAAGTTCATATCAATATTTTAGCATAATGATATTGAAGAAAATAATATCATTTAAGAAGAAAATAATATCCCTTACCTCAAACGAATAGTACTTCTGACCAAAATATCGTATATGAAGCTGAATGAAACTTGTGCTGAATAGCAACTCTCAAAGTATCAAAATACTCATAAAATACGCTCGAGAATATAGAGAGAGAAAGGGAGAAAACTTATGAAATCTGGTGTGATTTTTAATTCTAACTTAGCCCTCTATTTATAGGAAAATGTTAGCACGCCGAAGCATACTTGACCTGCAAACTGATGGCTTTACCTGCTACTATTCCCACCCACCACATTTGAATAAAAATTTCAGCACATTTCTCACCAACCAAAAGTGGGGCCCACCAATTCTAGAATTTTCCACCAAAATGATAAATTACGAAACTTCAACAATTTATGAACCAGTCATCTTTTAAAATTCATAACAAATCATACCTTCATTTTTACGGTTCAAAATTTGTAGATATATACTCAACTTATATATGTATAACATATCCAAAAATCACAACAATCCAACGGTCGGATTAAAAATTATAACCCTCGCAATATATCTCAAAAACCCTGATTGATTTTTAATACCTCCATTCCGACAAAAATACTGATAAAACACCTCAACATTAACTCATTCATTTTTAACCACAAAATATATCCAACATTTATATTCACATAAAATAAATATTTCCTTATCATATGAATCAATAATTAATTATTCACAATTAATATTACAGAATCACATTTATGACAACCAGGTCGTTCCCAGGAAAGAGGGGGCTTTCCAATAAGGATTTCTCCTTACCGGCGCGCAAATTATTGATCTGATAATGGGAAATACTGTGCAGTGACAATTATTGAACCAACAATAATATAAAATATCAATGCCGCAATTATTGAATCAATAAAATAAAATATTGAACAGTAATTACTGTAACAATTATTGAGTAGTGCCTTCTTACGTAAGGATTAATAATTGGTGTAATACCGTGTGCTACTGTATTTTAACCACCGGGTATTCCAACAGTATTAACGGTAACAACTACGCCGTTATTTATAAACAACTTATACTTGTCGTTTTCTTCGTCCCATCGCTTTCCGTTATGGGGCCCACACAAGGCTGTGCCGTCGTATGAATATTCCCCGACAGCAAGAATATTCCACGACCAAACGAATATTCCCCGACAAAATGAATATTTTATAACCACTTGCTTATTTTGCAAAATTTGCACATTTCACCAATAACCAAAGTATTATATCAAATTAACACCTTATTATTCACAATAATATTTAGAGAAAATTTTATTTTATTCATTAATAAGTTGGGGTCTTACATTGCATGAGAACACATCCTAACCCTTTGCCTAAAGCATCGCTGTAGATAACAAATCCATTCAAACCAGATGGTATTGTCAGAACATGTGCCGAAATAAGTCTCCTCTTAAGCTCTTGAAAACTCTTCTCACATTCCTCGCTCCATACGAATTTTGTATCTTTCCGAGTAAGCTGAGTTAACGGAGTAGCGATTCAAGAAAATTCTTCCACGAATCTCCGATAATAACCAACTAAGCCCAGAAAGCTACGTACTTCGGTCACCGACTTCGGTTGCTCCCAACTTTATATTGCTTTAATCTTCGCCAAGTCAATAGATACTCCATGTTTTGACACCATGTGCCCAAGGAATGCTACTTCCTCAAGCCAGAACTCGCATTTCTTCAACTTGGCATAAAGTTTGTTTTCACAAAGCCTTTGGAGTACCAACTTCAAATGGTGCTCGTGATCTTCACGACTATCGGAATATATGAGGATGTCATCAATAAAGATAGCAACGAACTGATCCAAATATTTCTTGAATACTCGATTCATCGCTGGAGCATTAGTCAATCCAAAAGACATGACTAAGAATTCATAATGCCCATACCGAGTTCTAAAGGCAGTCTTCGGAATATCCTCAGTTCTAATATTCAGCTGATGATATCCAGAACGAAGATCGATCTTTGAAAAGAATTGTGCTCCTTGTAACTGGTCAAACATGTCTTCAATGCGAGGTAAAGGATACCTATTCATGATGGTGACATGGTTCAATTCCCGGTAGTCAATACAAAGTCGCATACTTCCGTCTTTCTTCTTTACAAATAAAATAGGAGCACCCCAAGGAGATGTAGTAGGACGAATAAAACCGATGTCCAACAACTCCTGTAGTTGGACCTTTAACTCCTGAAGTTCAATAGGAGCCATTCGATATGGAGTTTTAGAAATGGGCTTTGTACCAGGTTTAAGATCAATAAAGAATTCAACTTCACGTTCTAGGGGTAGACCGGGAAGTTCTTCAGGAAATACGTCAGGAAAGTCACTAACAACAAGAATATTATTCAAATCTGACGTGTCTTTATTCAAATCCATAACATGGGCTAAGAAAGCTTGACATCCATTTTTTAATAATCGAATGGCTTTATGGCTTGATATAACGGTGATTGATTTTAGTGGTTTAGTTGCTTGAATTCGAATAACAGGTTGATTAGGAATATAAAAACTAACAACCTTACGAAAATATTCAATTTTGGCATGATGAATAGTTAACCAATCAATCCCTAAAATCACATCAAAAGCAAGTATCTTTAAAGAGATAAGATCAATAGGTAATGTGATGGTGCCAACTTGGATCAAACAAGATTTATAAACAGTGGATGTAATAAAAGTTTCTCCTAACGGAGTCTCCATAGATAGGTCAAAGTCTAATTTCTCCGGAGTCAAGTTTAGACGTTGAGCACAAGGATGAGAGATAAATGAATGGGTAGAACCGGTATCTAGTAATGTATAAACTTCACAAGAATCTATGATTAGCTTACCCGTGATCACCACGTTTGGGTTCCTTGTATTTTGACCAGTCACAACAAACGCACTTCCAGGAATCGTTGACTTTAACTTTTCTAGGACAGCCTTTTAAGTCACCAACCCCGCTGGACTTGGTTTCGCTACCGTACAATCTCGAGCGATATGCCCTTCCTTTCCACAATTATAGCATACCTTGAACTGTTGTGGGCAGTTTGGGCTGATATGTCCCTCTTTCCCGCATTTATAGCATACGACCGGGGGTCGTTCTCCTCCCTTAGAACCAGTTGATGCTGGTGCTGACGTCTTCACATTGTCGTTGTTGTACCTTCTCTTTTTAAAATCTCCTCCCGACTCGCTTATTCTATTATCATGGCCATGATTACCACTAGAGTGGTTACCGCTTTTGTCTATATTTTTCTTTCCCCGCTGGTTATCGTTGCTCCGATGACTGCTGTCATCGGTATGACCCTGGTTATGGTCCCTCAGTTGAACGTACTCATTATCTCGCTCTAATAATTGAGGCCTATTGATAACATCTTAATATAGAGAAAATTTATGAGAAATGAGATACTAACGTATATCGGGTTTCAAACCTCTCAGAAACATCCGCGTCATACGTTCCTCATTCTCCACCAAATGAGGTGCAAACCTGGATAACTCCGCGAACTTCGCATCGTATTGGGACACCGTCATGTTGTTCTGTTCCAGTCTAATAAACTCTACCTCCTTCATATAGCGAATACTTTCAGGAAAGCACTTATCATTGAACAGTTTTTGAAATGTCTCCCAAGACATGCTGAGTGCGGCTGGATGGGTACGCTTCACAGATTCCCACTAGTAATCTGCCTCACTATGGAACATAAAGGTGGCGAATGGAACCTTATGTTCCTCCGTGCATCCCAAGACATCGAATATCTTGGTAATTTGCTTGACCCACGTTTCTACCTTAATCAGGTCCGACTTTTCTCAGAATTCTGGTGCATGGTCCCAACTCTTTGAACTACTTGGCTGTGACCAGCTGTGCGTTGCCATTGTTTCTACCTGTATTTTAAACAGGAGTCTCCCTCGTCTGGTTTTGCATGAACTGCAAAAAGCTTCTAAACATCTCATCATTCATCGTCTGCTCAGTGGTGTTGTTTATAGGAGGAACATTACCGGCCTGTTGCACGTTCTCCTCGTTGGTGATTAATGGTGTCTCCACGGTCGCATTTACTCCATCGTTAATATTCTCAGCTGCCATTCTTAAATACTGCCACAAAACAAGGGTTAATTAAAGAAATTGACATGCAACAAAATAACCCTATACTCTAACCAACCAACAAATAAGCTTAGGTAGGACACACTAGCGAAGGATTTACTCGTCTTGTGACACCCCCCCAATCCAGGTACTTCATTCCCATAAGATCTGGTGCTCACTATTCATACATTCATACTATCTACCCAAATATAATAATATTTAAACCATAAATCCTCTCTTTAAATAGGGTTACAATATTAATTCAAAAACATCACAGGTTATCTAACCTTTAAACATCATTCAAGTGCGGAAATAGATAATTACATTACATAATTATTAAAATTCGATCATCAGATTAAAAGTCTAAAGTCATAACAATAACCATCATTACAAGTCTTCATCACTTGTACATTTTTTCCTTTCCTTTGCTAGTTGAACGCTCATCTACCTTCTTAACTTTAGCTGCAATGAGTATATAAATATGCAAGAGTGAGCAAAACAGTTGCTCACCGGATATAATAATGGATCAACAGGAGAATAACAATAATAACTGTCAACGAATAGGCTCATCAAAACTGGATAGTACTCTAACAATGATAACCAAAAACTGGAAACCAAAAATATGGAATATATGTAACTGAGGGTCATAAGACCATGAACTATGTCCACAGTTGCGAGTAATCTTTCAACTCCAACTTTAACAGTCATAAGACTATAAGGACTCCTCGTATTTAGGGGATCAGCCCTTCATACAATATATTGTGCACAAACATTTCAACGCTACACGTAAATTATCCCCTAATAATAATAGGGTTGTTCATCCCAGTATTTAGAGTACAAGTCCGCACCAAAGAAAGTTTTGTTCGAATAAGCTTTCAAGGGAAATTGAAGTTTAACGAACATCAACTAGAGGACTAGTTGAATCAATAGTGTTCGATAATCACAATAGATGTTTAATAACAACATAACATAGAACAATTGAAAATCATAAATGAACTGATTATACGTATTAAACTCATGCTTGAAATAACAATAAAGCATATGTATTCAAAAAAATGAATAAAATGGTAAACCTTTGCTTGAATAATAAATAAGCTAAGGTTAAAGTCTTATAACATTAGAAATTAAATTACTGAACGTACATTAATTGATAGCAAGGTGGAAACTAAAAACTTGTCCAAAATGGTATTAAATTCACGCAAGGAATAAAACAGTTCAAAAATAAAGACGAGAGTTCAAACTGTGTTCATTATACAAGAATGTAACTTAAGAAACTTGCTTAACTATAAACAAGTTAGAATGAATCAACAAAATGAGAATTCAAATAACATTAGAGTTAAAGTTAGTTCGAATGAACTAGGACGGTTGACTTATTCAATCAACAGTTGAAATAGAAAGCTTGCTCAATCAAAGAATAAAGCTTCACAATGTAATAATGAAACTAGCCCAACGAAAGTAAAGAATTAGGAAACTTTCTCAATGTAAAAGATAGAGTTTAGAAACTTGCCTTGAGCGTAAGCTATAAAATTAACTCGCGATCACCTACACATAATTTTAGAACCAAAATACCTATTAGATATGCTAACATACCATAACATAATTATTACTATTTACATTTCAGAAACTCTAAGTGTTTTACTTCGCAACACTTGTCTAACTTTTATTATGTATACTAAATCACCGCATAACACGTTCTTGATTTACTAATCATATTTTTTTTTACAATTTTGAATTCATAATCCACATCACAAGACTCTACTTAACCTTGTTGTTACATGATTCTTATATTACCATAACCTTAGGCTAAACTACAAAGAACAACCAAAGTCTGCAGTACAAGCAGACTTCAGTGTCTGAAAATGGGCACTTGCGCGGCCGCGCGAGTTTTGTATGGGGATGTCGCGCGCCCGCGCCTAAGGGCTGCGCGGTCGCGTGACTTGCAGAACCCAGTTTTGCAGAACAGAGCCACGACACTTTTCTTAAGCCAACTAACCCGAATTTCACCCATCAAATAGTAAAATTAACACATACAAATGATACAACACCATTACAACATGTTTCCTCACTTATATATCAATATAGAACAACTTAATAGTAATTACACCACTGTAATTTCTCAAATTTCATGTTTTTCATATAAAACTCATTTTTCTTGATATTCATCCTAAAATCATCACTGTAAATTCATTACATGATCAAACCATTTCGTTCAAATTGCATTATGTTCATATCTCAATGAACTAACATCTACAAGCTTCAATTTATACTTTTACATACAAATTGACCATTAAATTAGATACTTACTCAAACTATATGAAGAACATAAACACAGACAAAATTTCTACTGTACTGTCGAACAATTTAGCATGCAATCTCCTTGTTTGAACATTATCCCAGCGTTACAAACATGTATACCCACAATTATCAACTTTATATGTCCATAATTCAACAATTGATTATAACAGAACATGAGAAAATTCTTGCCGTGAAATACATATACATGTATATACACATATATATAACTCTAAAGTTGTGAACATACCTTCAATTATTGTGTAATTCTTGCTACGATCACTGGAATTGTTGAAATTCCTAAGCTTTCTCACTCTCACTTCTCTCTATTGCCTCTAGACTAGCAAAGTTAGAATGAAGCTTTGATAGCCAGTATGCGTAATAACCAAAATGAAAAACTGATATGGCCTTAATACATATATTAAATATATCGGTTACCAACATAAACGTATGTAATATAAATATATTATATTTATTATTTTATTTATTTTATTTATATTATTAAATTTAAATTTTAGAAATTAGAAATATCAAAAGCAATAAGGCTTGTTTGGCAACCATGAATGTAAATGATATAATTGACTTGTATTATGAATGTAAATGATATGTAGGATTTAAATCAAGGAACGAGTTTAATTAAAGTGTAATCTACGCACAAGGCAAGTTTCCTAACCCTACTTGCTATCATTATTCAAGTATGTAAATTACTTGAAGCAATTCTCGTTATTATTAAATCAAGTTTGATTTGTTATATTAAAGATTAATTTTCTTTTCAAAGTATGAATCTGTTATACAATACTTGTTCTATTGTATACCTCTTAAAATTGTTATTCAATTTAAATACCATTTATTGTTGAATCTTGTTAGACTAGCGAACCCTTATTGATTCAAGTAGTCCATAGCTGATGAACATTCTAAATTTCAAAACCCTTATTGATTTATCCAAACCAAACTTCCTTTGGTGAGGACTCTAATGTCTAACTGAGATGAACATCTCTGTAAAGGGATTACTTATGCTTTAGTGTTAAGATATTGTGCACAGTATGGTACTAAGGGCTGATCCCCCTAAGTACGAGAAGAAGAGTCCATAGTCTTATGACTGTTAAAGGTTTCAAGTATAACACTTGATAACCTAGGACATAGTTCAAGGTCTTATGACCCTCAGAAATCTTTTGATTCTTGTTATTCGTTCTTGATTCAAAAGTTGAACTTTTATTTCAGAAGTCCTTGATTCACTCGCATGTTATTATATATTATTATTTCATTATTTTACTTGTGGGCAATAGTGCTCACTCTTGCATAATAATAACATTGCAGTTAAGAACGAAAGAACCGACGAGCCTTCCACTAGTAACGGCAAGGACAAGATTAGCAAGTAATGAAGACTAGTTATTATGTGGTTATGTAATGATATTTAGACTTGATGTTGTTTAAGACTTATTATTTGTTTATGTTTTCGCACAGATGTAAAAGGTTAGTATGACCTGGGATTGTATTTATTATTCAGATGTTGTAACCCAATAAGGGGAGGATTTATTTCTATCTATTGCATAGTTTGCATTTATTATGGGTAGATAGATATATGATGTTTGAATAGTGAACACCAAATCATGTGGGAATGGAAGTACCCGTATTTGGGGGTGTCACAAGAAACTACTCCCCTTTTCAAGCACAGTCTTCAAACCCTCCATTGCTTAAAGGTGGAGAAGTCAAATGCCCTCGAGTGTTCACACCCTTTGGGGACTTACTTGAGAACATTCTAAATCTTCTAACGACTTAGAAGAAAATCACACATCTTCTTCCACCAGCCAACTCGAAAGTGCGCTTATCATGCCGGGGCACCTGGACATGATACTCAAGATTGTTGGGCCTTGAAACACAAGATCCAAGATTTGATAGACAACGGTGAGATTGTGGTCACCAAACCAGACCAACCTCACGTACAAGACAACCCTCTTCCTCAACACAAAGAGGGAGAAGTCAATATGATTAATTGGAGCAGTGGACAAAGTTCCAATTTTAATGGTGAGTCATCCCAGACCATCAAAGACGGTGTTGACAAATGGGATTATGCCAAGTTCCATTTTGTGATGGAACGAAAGATGAAAGCTCTGTGTAAGCAAATTGAGCAACTGGCAAAACTGGTGACCCATCAGCATCAAGTCACATGCCAATTAGTCAGCCAGAAGCATGCTAGTCTCTTCCATCTTGTTATGAATACTCCATCGTCACCTTCAGAAATTGAAACAATGGAGGATAAAGTTGCTAAGAGAGCAAATGCCAAAACCCGTCGGGATTTTGCCAATAGAATGGAATTTACATACCTGGGCCAACCTATGGAAGAGATATTTTAGATGCTGATCAATGAAGGAATGATTACCTCCCTTCTACCTCCGATTAATCCCCATTCAGGATGGTTTAATTATGATGGAGTATGTCAATATCACTCCCATTCTCGCGGTCACAACACAGAAGAATGATGGGGCACTCCACCACCTTATTCAGAATCTAATTGACAATGGTGTCTTGCAACTGGCAGACGATGATACTATGTTATGTGAGAGTGAGAATACCTGTCCTACTAAATGGAAGGGATTGGTAGCAGTTATATCCGCTGAGGCTAATGGGACTGTCAAACCATTCACAATACAAGTGATTCAACTTAAAGGAGTTGACAATCCTTTGAAAGTGGCTGCACCAGAGCCAATTAGCTTTCCATTCAGACCGTAATATCTTGTTATCAGCTTACAAAAAGTCCCATGGAATTATGGAGAAGCTGAAGGATCTACCTCTCATACAACTGCTGCAGTGTCAAAAGAAAATCCACTATATCTTCCCCAACGGGTGATAAAGCCTACCATCCAATTAAAGGGGAAAGTTCCCACGGAGAAGATTAAAAAATTCCTCCGTACTATGGGACATAATGAAGCCAAGGTGGTTTTAAGCTTAAGAGAAGCTCTACATCAAATTTCAATACTGGACTTGGTTTTCTCTTCCGAGGATCACGGGAAGATCTTACTGAAGGTTTTGGAATAAGCCTACTTGCCGAAATCAGTGGATATGGAAAAATTTCAACATTTGGTTGATCACATTTCTAATAATAATGTGATATCTTTCACTGATAATGACATACCGCCTGAAGGGACCAGTCATTGCAAGCCATTGCACATTGCGGTTTTGTACTCTGGATACATGTTAGCTGGAGTCTTGATAGATGGAGGTTCGTCTCTGAATATCTATCCTTATGCTACTTTGCTGAAGATGAAAGTCAATCTCAAATGGATCCGAAGCAGCCATACGGTTATTAAAACCTTCGACGGATCCTGTCGAAATTCAGTTAGAGAGATTGAACTGCCAATTGAGATTGGACCCCATACATTCTGCGTATCTTTTTACGTGCTCAAAATAGATTCAGGATACAACCTATTATTGGGAAGACCGTGGATTCATATGGCTAGGGCCGTCCCCTCCATTCTTAATCAGTAACTTAAATACATCATTAATAATAACCTAGTCACGGTTAACGCTGAGCCGGAATGTCCTAAACAAGGTGACATACCACTCATCAGCTTCAATTTAGAAGTTAAGTCGGTCAGTTTTCATGTCCTGGAGGTGAGCAACACTCAATACCATCCTATTGGGACCCCACCTTTCACACCCAAGATTTTTGCCGAAGTGATGGCAGCTACTCAAGAA
Source organism: Panax notoginseng (assembly GCA_016801055.1). NCBI lineage: Eukaryota > Viridiplantae > Streptophyta > Magnoliopsida > Apiales > Araliaceae > Panax > Panax notoginseng. The sequence goes on along the minus strand of CM029013.1, from coordinate 148,066,681 downwards.
ATGATGTCATTGGGTCATTAGCCTAGACGAAGGCTAGGTAAAGATCATCCTAAATTTAGGATTAGTGAATCCGGATAGATTGGTACATATGTTGCTTGCTCATTGGATGAGGATGATTGATCTCATGATCATTTGTGTGAAGACACTAAAGCAAGTATGTAGGTGCTTATTAGAGAATAAGTTCACTGAACGTGGCTCGCTAAGGAATACCTAATGGAGTTTTACTTACCTGTCAATAGGAATTCCTGTAGTGATAGTAGTACAAGTGATCCTTGGACTTGAGATCATCATAGTATCTTGTGTATGATGAGTTATACTTTGACTTATTCCTTAAGACCCTTAGGGTATATCAAAGGGTATGCTTGGGTATAATAAGTTGTACATGGAGATAATGTATGATCAATAAAGAATCGACCACTTCTAGTAAAAGAAGAGAAATGTCCTATGTGATTCGATAAATGACAACCCAGTAGTCATTGGCCAAGGCAGAATGAAATTAGAAATGAGTTTTTAATTTGCATTATTTGGAGTTGTGCATTTAAGAGTCGAAATATATATAATTAAATAAAATAAGACTTGATAGTAATTTCATATCTTATATTTAATTGAGACATTGTATGGTGGAAGGATTGAATTGTATGGTAACTATTTACTCAAAGGTTCTTTTATGATTAATGTTGAAATCTATATTATCTAGAAAATCGTTAATCGCTAGGGAGACTTATTCCTATTGTAGAATAAATATTATTTATTTAAATAAATTAATAGTTTAATTTATTTATTTAAATAAGATTATAATTGTTCTAATTGATTTATTCATAGTCGGTTTAATATGGAGAACCTAAAGGGTCAAACCATAAAAAGATGAATAATTATTTAAGAAGTTAATGACATAATCGTAATAATATGTTAAGTATATTTAATTTAATCTATGATGATAGAATAAATTAAATAGTTTAATATTTATTATTTAATATTTTAGAAATATTAAATATATAAATTAATAAGAGGAGTCTTATTAATATTATTACAATTATTATTATTTTAATTTCTAAAGAGTTAGAAATTAATTTAATATAAGTACTCTCATTTATTCCTAATAAGATTAGGAGGCTAATTAATTAAAAGATTTTAATTAATTAATCCCAATAAGATTGGGAGCATAATTAATTAAAGAAGTTTAATTAATTAAAATAAAACCCAATTCCTTAATTGTTAAGGAGGGTTGCCCACATCTATAAATAAGAGAAGTCTTATTATGGGTGAGGTGGTTGGCACTTTCACAAAACACGTGAATACATAATTTTAACAGTTGGGAGAGTACACCATTTTCTATGAGAGATAGAAAAACTAAGGTTTTGCCAAATACTCATCTTCTTAAATTTTTCTTCTTCCTTGGTGGATCACCTCTAGAGGTCAAACACTTGGGTGACTAACATTGATCAAAGGAAGGAACCAAACCCGGTTGATTCAAGTTGAACGCGAAAAAGATTGGAGGTGAACTTGTACCTGAGGAAGCTCGAATCTTCAAGGGTATGATTCTTGTTCTTCATATCTTTTCGTTTAACTAATAATTATGCATAAAGGATGATCTGGGTGTATAGTTTGTAAAATTTTAAAACTCTATTTTATCACGTTTCCACTTACTTTGTGTAATTTGATTGCGTTCATGAATATTACAAACCTAACACTATGTTGGAGAAGTACCGGATGAGCTACCTGCTATCCAGCACCCTTGGTATCAGCATATCAAGGAGTACTTACAAGATGGATCTACACCCACTGAGGTGAGCCCGACTGAGAAAAGACGGATCCATCGACTATGAAATTCTACCTGAGCGAAGATACACTCTACAAAAAAGATGCAGGATTAGGTCTCCTAAGATGGCTGGACAAGGACCAAGCTCAAAGGCTCATGGATGAGGTCTATGGTGGGGTATATGGCCCACATATGAGCGGCCCCCTACTTGTTAAGGAGATCCCCAGGACATGACATTACTGGCTTACCCTCAAAGCTGACTGTGATGATCACGTCAAGAGGTGGTATTAATGCCAAATTCATGGAAATGTCATCCACGCCCCTCCAAGGGAACTCCATAATATGAGTTCGCCCTGACCCTTCTCAATGTAGGGAATGGACGTGATCGTGCCCATCGATCCCAAAGCCAGTAATGGGCATCGCTTTATATTCACCATAATCGACTACTTCACCAAATGGGTAGAAGCAACCTCCTTCCCCAGGGTTACCAAAGAAGTCATCATTGCTTTCATCAAAAACAATGTCATCTGTCGATATAGACAAGTAGAGGTAATTGTGTCAGACAATGCTAAGAACCTCAATAACAAAATGATGGAAGATTTGTGCAGCAAATTCCATATCAAACACCTTAACTCCATCATCTACCGTCCAAAGATGAATGGTGTTGTTGAAGCGGCTAACAAAAACATCAAGAAAATAATGCAAAAGATGTCCGCCAACCATAAAGGATGGTCTGACCTATTGCCTCTTACTTTGTTAGCCTACAAAACATTAATGTGCACTTCCACTGGGGCAACCCCCTACGCATTAACCTATGGGATGGAAGCAGTGCTGCCCGTAGAAGTGGAAATGGAATCCCTCAAAGTATTGATAGACACTCAGCTGGATGAAGACCAATGGGTACAAGACATGTATCACCAATTTTTTCTAATAGACGAAAGGCGAACCGCGGCTATCTTCCATGGTCAATTATATCAACAAAGGATCGCCAGATCCTATAACAGAAAAGTCCATCTACAGGAGTTTAAATGACATGACTTGGTTTTAAATAAGATCATTGACAACCAAGATCAGTCCAAGGGAAAATTCGCTCCAAACTGGGAAAGCCCGTTAGTTGTCAATGAGGTATTGACAGGAGGCGCTCTCAGGTTACAGGAAATGGACGACAATGAATTTCCACAACTCATCAACTCGGACGCCGTAAAATGGTACTATGTCTGAGGTTACCGTCAAGCAAACATCCTGGTGTTGGATCATCAGATCACCAGTCATTTCAGTTCTTTAACCCTTCACTACATACAACTCTTTTTCACACTTTGCCCCTCAGGGAAACATACTCTTCAAGCACTAGGGATTGAACCTTTCACACTTGCAGTTTGTCCCAAACATAGGATCAAACTTTTTCACACCTGCAGTTTATCCTAAACTTATGGTTAAACTTTCTTTTTCCCCACAGTCTGTCCTGCACATGGGATCAAACCTTTTGTAGACTACAAATCGTCCTGAGGGGCGAACTACGTCGACCTGATCTCTCCGATACCAAAGAGTACGTAGGCAACCATTTTATATGGCCCGGTCGCAATAAAACAAAAACCACAAAAACATTTCTACATCCTTCTCATTATAAAAATAAAAAACAACAAAAAAATTCCTACACCCTTTTTGCCACATACAGCGTTGAACCTCTTACACCAGGTTGGAACTACGCAGGCCTGATCTCCTCTTCAACAAGAGTACGTAGACAGCCATTTATGGTTCGGTCTCACCCCTACCAAAACACAAAGACTTGTCATCTAGTATTGGGATTATCCTTCTATCCACTACATTTCATCGGCTTCAGACCAAAGGGATGGAATTACCTGAACTCCTCCTAAATAGGAGATTCGGAGACCATCTAAGCTGCGGTTGTGCCTCGAAGAACAATACCAATCCATAAGAGATGGAGTTAACTAGGCTCCTCCTGAATAAAAGTACTGGCAACCATCTGTGGTACGGTCAATCTCAAAGAGGAAAAGCCACATTCCTCTCCACATTTCCATACTGAAACCAGTCCCACGACACCAAAGAGATGGTATAGGATACAGACAGATTAACGATCCATTCTGAACTGTCCATTGACAACTCAATGTCCATCCATCAAGGAGGAATTCAGAATCCATCAAGATCGCAAGCCCTGAAGAAGTAGGCAAAATATCAAGCAAGTATCCAAGCATAACTAAAAGGGAAGTGATAAAAATTATATTTCCCTGTTATATATAATGATGTTTGATATATACAATTTGAACTGTACATGACAAAATGGCTAAGCTAGTCTGTGCAGGAAAATACAAGCCCATCTACAAATCAGTGTGTATGCGAGCTATCAAGCCCAACATTGTATCCCTCTTAGCAGAAGGAGGTAACGTTGTGGTCTCCTGTACAAGGGTATCTACATGAGCTAACAGATCTATAACCATATGCATGGTGACTCTATGCTCATCAATGTACGTGCTTATCTCTATAACCATGCCAGTGGCAAGGGACCTCACTGTAGTACTATCTGTGACGGCTACATCCCGGGCAGATATGGGGCTATCCCTCTCAACTGTCACGACATCTCTAGCGATCTGGCCTCATCCCGCGTAACAACAGCTGTATATCTACGAACTAATGCCTCATCTCTCTCTAACAGAGCTGCGTCTCTCCCATCAAGAGCAGTCAACATCAAGGCTCTAGCCTGATCTCTCTCGAATGTCATCAAATGAAAACTCTGCTCAAAGTACTGTGCTGAATCATGGATCACAACAGTGCTAGTAATGGGAAAATCTAATAGAGCTGCTGGTAACCCAGATGGCTCCTCCTTAGTGTTGGAATCAACGTCCTCCATGGACTCTCCATCGTCTGGATCAATCTCCAGCACTGTGGATACTACCACAGCCGATGAAGTCTCTGTCTCCGTCCACGCAGAATACTCTGACGAACATCCTAGATGGCTAACAGAAAAATTAGCTATCTCACGCAGATCCCGACATGCATACACCCGGGATCGGTCTTCTGCTAATAGATGGTGAGAAGCTAAATGCTGACCTAGCGCCCCCTCAAAAGGATGGAAGTCCTGGAACTGGTCAAACTACGACATCACGGCCAGTGGGTGATAGGTAGTCATGCCCCTTAGACCAGCTAGAGGGAGATAATCTATGCCCAGAGCATGAGCAATAAAGCTGTAGGGTGAGCTAAGCCCTGTGCACAGTAGAATGACAAACGGATCACTGATCTCCGCCAAGAATATCGACCAAGACATAGCGTCTGTACACTCCGATAGCTGAAAGGAGTAAGACATAGCTATATCATGGGTAAAGCAGTACCCGTGTCGGCGGAAAGTGCCAATCGGTGTCAAGTGTAACATAAACCACACGTACAACATGACCGAACTACCTATGAATACCCCTGCTGGGTAGGTGCTGCAAAAGGTGGTCGACCTCAACGTCTCCACCACAATCATCGGAATAATGGTATGACCCTCCCTGAGAGCTCTTACTGCCATGATAACTCTGATGTCCAGCTCATCCATATACCGTGACATGTACACATATGCCACTATGCACATCAAGAATGCATCCACTCTGGCCAAATGCCACTAATCCTTTGGTGTAGTGAAATACCCAGAATGACGAGTATAGTTGTCCAATGAGCCAAACCTGTTTATCAGGAAACGCTAGGATACGTACATGACCTGATGTAATCTCATCCTCTACCACTCTACACCGTAACCCGGTGAGGGTCATCAACTGTCGACATATATCTCCAACAGCCATATAAGCGCAAGGTCTGTCTAAGGGCAAAGTCGTCAACCGCTCATACTCCTCCAATGTAGGATTCAGCTCCTAGGTACCAAACCGGAAGACCTGTCTCTCTGGTATCCAACGCTTCAGCATACCCTCCATAAAACCTACGGGAACCTGAAACATCAAGAGGGTCATGGAATGTTGTAGTAGCAGATCTATGGTCACCCTATCTGAAGGTGACATACTATCATACCACGACCTATGACAGGAGGCTACCAAATCTGGTAGGGTGTGATCTATGCGGATGACTGTCAAAGAAGATATCTGTGTAGGCTGTATCATAAGACCATCTAGGGGTCAATACTGAATATCTCTGGACATACATACATATGCATAACATGATACATGCATTATAGATAATAGATGGCAATATGATATAGGGGATGAAAAACTGTACATACATGCCTAAGTATATCATCATCTAATACATCATCTCTGTACAACTAAAAATACAGAGAAATGGGGCACATACGCCCTACTACTAATAGAGGCCTATCAAAAGATATAGCGAGAATGGGGCATAGCCACCCAATATCTAACAAAGACCTATCAAAAGAGATAATGAGAATACACATCAGAAGAATACAATGGTGTCAATATCTACATCATCAATCTTGTCCACCTGATATAACTCCTCCTGAGTCACTGGATCTCTATCAGCAGGGATATCAGGCCTATACAAAGGAGGATCTGCACCAGCAAAGCCAAATGGGTCATCTGAGGGGTCAGCGCCTGAGCTGGAAGGATCAAAAGTATCTATCTCTGTCAAATCTCTGTCCAAATGCCGGATAAAGAAATATGCCCGATCCAGTCGTTGGGTCAAACTGTCAATCTGTGTCATATGAGTCAGATCTAGGACACAAGCCAGCCAATCCGTCATCATCACGGATCCTGGAACTATATCCCCCATGAACTGAGTGGCGCGGGTCTGGGCTCCAATGGTACGAGAGAACCACCAATGCTGGAATATCTCCTGAGTGCATGGACCCTTTGACAGTGTAAAATCATCAACACCTAACAATGGGATATCAATGACGGGTGACTGCAACACAGGCCAATAACGCCTGGTAGGAGGCAAGATCGGTATACGGATCTCTACTGTGGTGATCCTAATAGCACGCTCTCCTAAATAGAGCTCCCATCCTCCATCTGTGAAGAGAGGAACCCTACAGGTGGATATTACTTGCTCGACGCCAGTCGGGTACCCATCCTCAAATCTAATGGACAAGTGCTCCCCAGAATAGGGAATCCATATGATGCCGTCAGCTGTCAATAACTCCAGCTATAGGCGGAAATGAGTAAAACCCTTAGCTACAGGGACCTCCGCTAGTATGGAATGATGCCATAGCCAACCTCGTGGATAGGTATCTAAACCTAACACACTCACAGGACGCAAACATGGAAGCCTCTTATAGGCCTAGAACTGCCAACGTAAAGGAAAAATATCTACTGTCAATGAACACTCTTAAACCTATACATGGGAAATCAAAAGAGAAATACTCACCAGAAAAATGGATAGAATCCTAACCAAGCCTCGGTCAAGCCCTGTGAACGTATATGCATACCCTTGAGGAAATAGGCGAAAGTATAGGAACCCCAGTCATACTCTCCAATACAATCCACATCTCGAGTGGTGCTAATCAAAGCGAATGACACCGTAGAAAAGTTATCAGCTATAAAGCAACCCCTAATGATCATCAGGAACAATCGCCGAAGAATGCAATCCCTGAATCTGACATCTGCTGGTATGGGCTCACTCAACAGCCCACTCATAGCATCTACGCTCAATGGACCCGTACGGACGATCCTGTCCTTGAGCGCCTCAGCCAGAACTCCTAGCAAGGATTTGACAGCAGTGGGGTAATATCTGCCATACAAGGCATTGGTGCCCTTCCAAACTCCATACATATGATATATCGCCAATCCATCGACATCATCATCATCTCACAGTCAAGCAGATAGAGTGACTGAGTCTGGTGAAACCAGCTATCAGACAATGCCATGAGGTAACCCCAGGGACAGCGGCGGGGAAGGATGGAAAAGAACGCCCCAAATCCCCAGTCATGCGTAATTGCTCTATATTTAGGATGCAGAGCCTAGAATTTGGAGTGAATGCTGAACCTGTTCCCTTGAGGCTGTGTAAAGCTGGGAACCTACATGAAATATAGATCGACATCAAAATCCTTTACTCCTCATCAATAGGAAAGAAGGAAGATTAAAGATCTAACGTTATACCTCGTTGGCATGCAAGTACATCGAGGGATGTCGACTCAAATCACCCAAAAGTTCTAGGTTTGCCACTTTAATACTCGGGAGGTCCCTACGGGGAACCTATGTAGCAGGAGTAGAATCCACAACCGAAACATCCTCCTCTTCGTCCTCGACGTCCGGCACATTAACCTGGACTAGACGTATCACCGCCTCCACCAAGCGACGAGGTTATCTAATAGAACGGGGTCGAGGCACTTCAGAAGCCCTCCTCCGTACACCAGAAGTGGTCCTGCGGGAACTACTCGGCTGATCCGGATCCATAATATCTGGACAAAAGTCTCCAAATTACCTTAGAAAGGGTGTGGTAATTTTTAACCTGGAGCCTTCTTTTCAAAATGCATTTTATGACTACAAGCATACATGCATTACTTTAACATACGTCTACAGTAGAGTTAAAAATGCATGACTATTCAATGCCTACATTTTGAAATTTTTTTCCATAGTCCCCTCTGTAAATAGGACTATTGTTAGCCCCTTAGTGGGTTGTGCACCCTGTGACAACTATCCACATGCACATAGGCATGACTAGGTGGCCATTCAGTAGCGCACCTGCCCATAGTCATATACCTAGTATATGCATTAAAGTCAAAGTCATCAATCCATAAGGGTAGCTTAATTACCAAGATTACTTTGCATTTTTACCTTTTGCTCATTTGTCCTCAAATAGGATAAGAAATAACAGAAAAAGGGTGCCAATTTTACTGTCTCAAAAGTCAAAATTTTTTACATCATTATGTTCAGCATGGTTTAATATTAACATTTACTATATTGAATATTTTTTATCAAGTCATTTGAGCATGCATATTCACTACTATGTGTTTAGATGCATTTTATGTGATAAGTCATTTTTCAACGGATAAAAATTGGAAAAGAATATATGCATACGCTACCAGGACAATGTAGAACACTTGTACGGTGACAGAATTTGCAAAAAATCGCTCGAACTCAACAGATCTGAAGAAGAACTGTAACGCCCCAGAAAACTGAACCTTTTGTAAATACTTTTAATAACAAATAAAAATAATATTATTTGTTATTATTATGTGTTAGTAAGATGTATGTCATTCTATAACCTAAAAATGACATAATGTCGTAGTATATTAACTACGTGGAGGAATTAAAGTGTTTGAATTTTCAAGACGAAAATAAAAGCTTTCTGAGAAATTTTTTAAAAAACACTATTCATCATTTCCGCTCGGGAATTATTTTTGAACATCCGAAAAATACGTAACGTTATAATATCGAGGTGAGATGGATTATGAAATAATAATTCAAGTATGGAAAATATAATATTTCGCATGCGGATTTAAAATTAAGAACGTTAAGAATTTAGGTTTAATGAAATGGACTTGTGTAATCTTGTATGAAGTATAAAGTCCAATAGCTTTAAGGGGCAAGCCCAAGTTGTAAGAATGTTTAGCCCAAGAGTTGGTTAATGGAAAGCCCAAATTAATTTAAAGCAAGCCCAAAGATAAGTTAATTAATTTAAGACCAAAGCCCAAATTATGATCCAATGGGTAAGGCTTGATCCATGGGGCAACCCATGGGTGAATTGGTGACCAGGAACTTTGTGTGATGGGCCAGTTTACTTAGTGAGCAAGGAGTGAATAGTTAGGAGGTTATTAAGGAGGTGGGAGGTCTTAATGACCATTATGCCCTAGCTTAGAGACTTCTATAAATAGCAAGCTCATATTTCATTTTTGCTTGTTCAAATAGTCTAACAACTTCCACTACAAAGCAACTTAATTTGTAGAGAGAATAAGCACTTATAAGTCCAACCTTCCATTACTAGATTTTCAAGAAAGAGAAGCTAGTCATCAAAGGTGATTGATCCCATGATCTTATATCTTTCATCTCTATCATTATAGGGTGATAAGAGAAGTGTAACCTAATGAACATATATGCTAAGAACTTATAAAGATGGATAATCAATGGACTTAAGCCGAATAAATAAAGAATAAGCAAGTCAAACCTAAATGAGTTATGACTTGTGAAAAACATGGATAAATTTGTCATATGATTACTTTAAGAAGTTAGTATGATTCATAAGATGTACAGATATTGCTTAAAGAACTTAAATCAATAGTAAAATCATAAAAAAAGGAAATCTTGTATTGAAGAAATTGTTAAGTTATGAACTTATAAGAAATAAGCCATAACCTAATTTACAGATAAGTTGTTGTAATATGTTGATTAAGATGTCTAGTTAATGAAATGAATCCATTTGGAATGATGAACAAATCGTTAGTGATGAAGTTTTGCCGGAATTCATCCGATTGGACGATAATCGTCGAATTCGTGAAATTCTAAGAATGAAAGTTAGATTTTGTGTTTGAATTCAGAAATGTTATTTGTTGATGGAGATAAGTCTTATTTGGCATTATAGAGTTGCAGACTCAAAAATGACCGAATTCTGACTTAGAACGAAGAAACGAGCGTTGAACGTTCACGAACGTTTATCGGTTTAGTTAAAAATGGACTAATAGGTGAATTTTTTGCTAACGAAGTCAAATAGATAAAATTCTTACACGAACATGTAGAGTATGTAATTTGTGAACCGTAAGCTCTTGAACGAACCAATTCGGACTTATAACGAAGAAGTTACGAGTTCGGGAATCTCACAAGTTAAAAAATTTGTCAAAGTTTTCTGGTGCACAGAGCTGGCACCGCGGCGCCAGCCCAAGGCCAAATAGCCCATGCCACAGCGCCAAGCTTGGCCGGGTAAAGCTATAACGTACTGGAGAGTGGCGTCATAGCGCGGCCGTAACGAAGGAGACTCGCGCTGCAGCGTCGAGTCTGGATTTCTCTAGCATAAGTACATGACGCCGCAGCACGGCATAACAAAGGAACACTGGCACCGCAGCGTCAGCCTTAGGGTCTAGATAATGAAGAATGTTTTTATGTTGAGCATGATTGGTAATTGATGAACACTTAATTAAGGATCTTAATATAAGATTGTTGAGACATATTTTAAGCCTTAAGTATGATCACTTAGGGTTGAAGAAAGTCAATTGCAAGTAAACGTAAGGATGATATAACGAAAAGCCGAAACCAATAATAACAAATCTTATACATAATTAGACTGAGAAGAAGGGTAAGATTCTTTAGGAACCATATATGTTTATTCATGACCTAATGTGCTATGTGATGTTATCATCTACTGTAGAGACTTTAAAGACTTAAAGTGCACGTGTTATAAACTGTAGCAGACGCTAAAGGCAAGTATTCTAACCCTTGTTCTAGTTCAATCTGGACAAGCTTTGTGATTCATGTATTCTTATGCATGAGTTAATATCTGATGAAGTCAAAGACAATTCTTTCGGCTAGACTTATGCTATGTTGGATTTCTTATAATCTATCAAGTATTAACAAAAGTTTACCAAACTAATATTAGTGTGGTTTTCAAAAGGAGACTGAGTATGCTAAATTGTTTTGTCGTCAAACGATAGGCACGTGAGGTTGCCACAACTTAAACGTATACACGTTTAATGAATGTAGTGTTGATCAACATAGAGTACTATAGGCTGATCACCTAGGCATGCTCGTAAGCTATGTCGAACTTACGGACTTAGTGCCGGGATGTCCTTTTCAAAGTACTTATGAAATGCTCATGGTCTTGGACCGAAATTGATGTTTTACTAAATATTGTTGTTGTAAAACGTTTTGAATGAAAAGAGGTGCTATTTTGAATTATTGATAATACTTTGTAACTATTGTTTAGTTATTGAAGATATACAATTCCTATGTCTCAAGCATGCTATTTTACTAGAATTGTTGTACTTGCTGAGCTAGTTAGGCTCACTCTTGCTTGAACCATATAAATGTAGCTAAGATCGAACGGACCGACGGATCCGACAAGGATAAAGGGATGGCTAAGGCGAACCCGTAGATTAACTATGTAATAGTATAGGTTTTGTAATGATAATATTCTATCTTATGACAAGGACAAATGTAACGGTTATGAAGAACCTGGGGGAATGTTAATATTATTTTGAATATATATAAGACATATTCGTTCTTTTGAGGCATTTTAATTGAATGTTTGTGTGAACTGTAGCACCGTGTAGCACCATATGTCGGGTTGGAAGATACCCGAATTTGGGTACGTCACAAGAACTCTCAGATTTCCTTCGCGGCGTAACTTGAAAATGACTTATGAAAGAAACATGTAGGCATTTAATAGCCACAGTTGGCCGTATGTCCACCTGCGGCTGCTGCAAGTGTACCTGCAACACTCCTACATGGGTCCCACCCCTCCGTCTCGATCCAGTTCGAGTTGCAACGGAGTTCTGATAAGTTGAAAAAGCCAAATCAGGAATAAAAACGCTACGCGATTGAGCAAAATAGCTTACAATCCTAGTTTTCTTAGACTGAACCGTGGGTCTGCACATCACTCATTGGTGTTTGCCCGAACACATGGTACACTATATGCTGATGATCTCAGCTATTACCAGTCACACTCGGCAATACCTGACGCAGGTCCAAAGCCACCAATTCAGGGTCGTCACCCTAATCCTCTCAAGAGTCCCCGGCGAGGGCATCACGCATTCTCAATCAAGTCCTCGGGGGGGGGGGGGGTATCACGCATTTTCATATGTCGAAGTACATAACTTTGGTGGGGGTATCACACATTTTCCATTGATTCACACGTCAGCGAAGATAAAGTAGATCCCTGACGGGGGTTACAACGTGTATTCATCCGTTGATTCACACGTCAGCGAAGGTCAAACAACCTTGACAGTCTGTCTAACAAGGGTTTTATCTTTTAATTCATACGTCAGCGATGGTCAGGTAGCCCTGACAACACGTACAATTGGCAATAACTTTGACAGAACAATAGTATGTCCTGGTGATACGAACCAGAGAGGACCATGCTCACCGGGGAGGACCAATGATGGAATATGGTATACACATCCTCAAACAGACAAAATTTTATCCCCACAGATCTCTTGTACACGAGAGGCACATCTTCGAAATAAAGTCTATATAAAGGATTAAGGACATTGGTGATAGCCCCAACGTCAACATCCTAAAAGATTTGGATCACCAGTTCAATCTTATCATCAAAGACATCATAACCAATCCCCGGTAGAAGTAACAGGGAGCCGATAATCGTCCTAACATGTTGGAGAATAATCCAACAATACACCTGCATCTTACATTTGCATCATGTTAATGCACATAGCACTATGTTTATCTTGTTACATTTCAAGTGTCTAGGATTCTTTATCCAATCCATGCCATTGCATTGCATGAATATGATAAAGAGGGGCATCTGTAGACACTCAAAATTTTCTACACACCTGTTACTAACATTGTAGGAGGGCAGATTCGTCTTTCAGAGATAACCCTGGAAGACAGCTCATATGCAGTCTGGATACCACCGAAAGTTTAGCATCAAACTCGAAACACACACCGGGAGTATCAGTTCTAACCTCGAAGATAATCCCGAGGCATGCAATTTAAATATCAGAAATTCCACCAGAGAAGGTCGATTCATCTCGGAGATAACCCTGAGATATTCAGTCTCAGTCCCAGAAACAACACCGGGAATAGCTGTGCTAACCTTGGAGATAAAGCCAAAGAATGCAGTTACTATTTCAGAGATAACCCCAAAAATGCTTGTTTCAAATGCATGTAATCAGCTTCAACCTCGGCACTCACACCGAGGCACTCAGTACAAGACCCAGAGATAACACCAGGAAGATAGGCACACCTCAGAGATGACACTGAGGACCTTTAACACTTGCAGCAGTCCAATCTCAGAGATAACCCTGAGCAACATCTACTTTATCAGTCTAAATCAGAGATAACCCTAGTGAGGGGCAAAGCCGTCATCCTGCCACCTTGACCCCACATCATGTCATCTCAACATCTCATACATACATTTCTACACAGCAATGTCCTACAAGAACCAAGGATGTCCAATCCCGAGTGACTATTACGCAGGGCAACAGATAGAATTTGAAGCTTGAAGACTGGAGGGCATGGTCCCATCTTCCTGACTTCGTACAATTTCTAATACCATGTTATTGCGTAACTCTCGACAACGGAAGTCCGAAATAGGTCTTACATACCTCAGTCGGATAACCAGATTGTAATTCTGAAATTTTGAGCGGACATCACAGTGCATGCGTCCATGTACTTCGAGACGGCGGGACCCGTGGAGCCCGGGGCACCCCGGGCAGTGGTAGGTACATCTGCGGCTAGCCGCAGGTACCTGCAACTTCCCCCTCTATAAATAGAGGGCTTGGGGTGGCAATGTTGTAAGAGAAAAAGGTGAGGAAGCCCTGTCAAATTTGCTCTGTACACACCCTAAACTGAGTGCTTTCTCATTTTAAACACTTGTGAGCTCACATATAGCTACTATTTTTATCGACGGGAGCCGAGTGTTCATTGACTTAAAGTTATAGAAGTCTTCTTTTGCAGTCCACTATAAGCCATCTTACACACTTTAAAGCATTTCTCTTCATCTTTGCACACACTATTCTTCATGTTGAGAGTCGTGTTGTGTGTGTATGCCCGAACTTCGGTCCGTGATTTCATTTCAGTTTATATATATATATATATATATATATATATATATATATGGACAAACATTATCGAGTTATGCCTCGATTGAGCCTAGACTTACGTCTTGAGCGTTTATTTGCTTTCATATATATATATATATATATATATATATATATATATATATATGAAAGCAGAAAAACACTCCAGACGTAAGTCTAGGCTCATCGAACAGAGTTCGACATATATATATATATATATATATATATATATATATATATATATATATATATATATATATATATATATATATATATATATATACTTTTCATCCCGCCTGGAGTTTACTCCGTGGTGGTTGATTGCTTTTACAGTTTTATTTATATTTCTGATCCCCTATGGTGGTGCTTCGTGGTGGCTAATCATGTGTGTGTGTGTGTGTGTGTGTGTGTGTATATATATATATATATATATATATATATATATATATATATATATATATAGCTTTTATATATATATATAACTGCTTACTACTTTCATATCAATTGCGGCATTATGTGAGCCAAGGAATCATGTGATCATAGATTCAGTCTACTAGATCTAGATTCGGTTCCTGTGATGGATATTTTCAGCTGTAAGTAGCTTGTAAATTTATTCACGGTGTCTGGACTTCCTCAGATGGTTTTCATACCCACAAGAAATTCGGCATTGCTTTGTACATTATTTTCTCGAAGATGCTTCGCATCTCAAAAATTAAAAGCAATTGAGCCGAACACTTAATAAAAAAATGGAAATGTTAAAGGTCTCAATTACTAATGAGCTCAAAGTGTTAAAGGTCTCAATTACTATTGAGCACAAGGGTTTGAAAAAATCTTTTTCTTACAAAACATCACTGCCATATCTTGTTTAAAACTGAATTTTTACATAAATTTAAACCCTGTGTATATAGGTGCGAACGAGGCCTCGCACTACTTCCATATAACTGCACATTGACCCACACACACACACGCACATATATTCATATAACAGTTTCTTAAAAAGTGGCGATCACCGTGGTAACACGAATGTCGGGGGGTGCCTAACACTTTCCCTCCGCATAATCAAGCCCCCGGACCCTAATGAATCTCAATTTCACAGAACCATTTAGCAGTGTCACATCACTGGGTCAATGTGCAAACCTTTTCTCAGTTGTATTGGTACAACCATTTAAAAAACTAACTGGCGACTCTTATAGTCCAATCGTCGACATATACATGTCAGACCTTTTTACAACTTATTTTTTCAAATAAATCTCACCTAACATGAGAACACCAAAGAACAAGAACAGAAAAGGGACAAATAAAAACCCGATGTCGACACCAATTTTATGTGGACTTGTATGAATTCGAGAGATGAAATACGAGTCTAGACTTAGTCAATATAGCATGTGTTCTTGAATTTTATGAATGAATGGAATCTTGATGAATGTTAGGGTAGAGATATGCTTAACATCGCATGTAATCGAATAGAGAACTTGAACTTAAACCTTTTTAAATTGTAATTCACATAAAGATATAGTGAGTTAGTTAATTAAGGTTTTTAACTTAATTCTATCTAATTTGTGGATTTGAGTTAATACGGTATTAGTGCATCGAGAGGTGGCTAGTTCTACTTGCGTGCTCTTGATTAATAAATTGGGATAGTGAATTAAAATGGAATAAGATGTAACAATCAGAGTGATGCTTAGAGTGAAGTTGTAAGCCTAATTCTCTAATACTTGTTTGAAAATTCAGTTTTTAGGGTTGTTGATTGTTTGATAATTTTAGTATTTTTAATATTTTTAGTTATAATCTTGAAATTGGTTAGTTTAATAAAATTTGAATTAATAGGAAATTGGTAATTGTGAGGGTTAATTTCTAGCTAATCTCTATGGGAACGATACTTGACTTATCATTATTGTAACGCTCCCAAATTCAGGTACTTGAAACCCGAACTCGGTGCTTTACGATACCATTTCTGTGAGCGAAAATAATACTAATAATAATAACAATAATATAAATATCAAACTTAATTTACATATATCAGAGTCTAATCCCAGGTACGCGACCTTTACTACAATTCATTACATGATAGATAATAAATATCATTATCTTAATAATGTCTAACTATTACAAAAGATACCATAACACTTATTCTTTTTGCTTTCCTTTTACCCTTATTCTTGTCCGAACCTTTTGGTTGTTCACACTTAGCTGAAAATATTTAAATTAAGTAAGGATGAGCATTTGAGTGCCCAACAAGTAATAGTAATTATAAATATTAGCTGAAAGGATTAAATATTTTCTTTGTACGACACTTCTACAACAAATCAACAGTTGTGAAGTAAGCTGAACCCATAATAATAACATAACAATTCTATATCAAATTTTCAAAACTACGTATTGACTATAAATGGAGAGTAGTCGACAGACTATGAACTTTGTTTTCAATTTTTGATAAGGTTTAGCAGAATTTCATCCGCAAACTGTCATAACTTATAGGCACGAGGGTGATCTGCCCAATGTGCCTTGTATTGATCAATACTGCATACAAGAACGATATTATCGTTCATCTTATCTGCCTTTGGCGCACAAAAGTTTTCACAGATTAGGGATGTTGATACTTAGTCGGGAATCCAAACCAAAGATATTTGATTGGATATAATAAAGTTTTATCATGTTCAACGATATTTCTAAATCTGTGTCGCTAGCAAGGTCAAATAGCTTAGACCTATAACCATGTTTAGAAATTAACGAACAGAATAAATATCTAAATTATAATATAATACTATGTTAATAAACAATGATCGAATAATTTTAAGAACTTGTATGATTAGAATTTACTGGATATAATATCGATAATAATAGAGTTAATAATCTGGCAGAATAATAATATAATTCTGAAACTTTCTTACTCATGTCCAATGCATAAAGGAAATACAAAGTTAGGATACTTGCCTGGTCTGCTGCTTACAATACGCAACTTAGTTTTATCTTTTATATAGCAACCTATCTTTAATAAGATCATTTTACCGATTAGAATAACATATCGTTACACATAATACTGCTTATTGCAGTCAACACATAATCTAATCACATTGTCACATATATTTAACAGTCATTGGATCACAAACAGATATATATCTAGTCAAATTATCTAAGTCCAGATTAATTTCTGAAATATTTCGGTGTACCTATGGCTTTATCGGGTAATTATCGAGTCTAAACTCTATCGTGTAGTTCAATATTTTTTTAGATATTTGAAATATCAGTCGTATTATTTTTCACAGCCTTATAATAATTTTTAAATAATTATTATAATTTATTATGATTTTTCAAACACTAGAATCATTATTAAATGATTTAAATACTAAATAATTCTATTATTATTAATATTTAATTAATATTAAATTAATAATGACACCATTGTCAAAATATTAAAGTTATTTATAATAACTCAAAATATTTTTAAAACATTTTTATTACCCTTAAATAATTTTTAAAACAATTGAAATTATTTTTAAATAATTACCATTAATATTTAATTATTAATATATTATTTATCAAAATATTAAAAGTCTTTAATTATAACTTAAAATATTTTTAATTCATTTATTTTCTTTTTAAATGATTTTTAAATCAATAAAATCATTTTTAAACTATTTATTTAATATAATTATTAAATAAATTTAATATCAAGTTATTAATGAAATTTACCTTTAAATATTAAAAGTTATATTTTATAACTTAAAATATTATTAAACTCTTTATTTTTATTTAAAATGATTTTTATAATATTAAAATCATTTTTAAACTAATTTATTGAATATAAGTATTAAATAATTCTAATATCTTTCATATTAAATAATTATTGAAATTTGTCTTAAAATATTAAAAGTTATGTTTTATAACTTAAAATATTATTAAATACCTATTATCATTTAAAATAATTTTTAATATAATAAAATTATTTTTATTTAATTTATTTAATACATTTAATAAATAAATTAAATAGCAATAATATTCAAATAAATACTAATATTTATGAAAAATATGTAAAATTATTAAAAGTTAATTTTTATAACTTAAAATAATTTTTGTAATTTTTGGAAATTAATTTCTATTTTTAAAGGATTTTTTTTGAAATTATTTCTATTTTTAATCATTTTCCAGAAATTAGAAATTAAAAGAATTAAATATGTCGTTGTAGGCTTTAGCGACGCTTTATGTCGCTGTTGGTGTTCTTGAGGCAGTGTTCAAGGGTCTCAAGAACACTGACAAGCAGTGTTCAAGGGTCTCACTTTGACCTTGATTAATTCCTAAGATATAATATTTTTGGGCTAGATATCGATTAATTGTTATAGTATATATGTAATAGTACAATTTCATCACAAATTTCTGGACCAAAACATCACACATAGGCAAGATCTAAAGCTCAGATCATGTTGTCAGAGCCATTCTTCACATTTCTGAGCTGCCCAGAATCATATGGTCATAGCCGGTTAACGAAATTGGTGTCCCTATATCATGAAATCTGTTCATGGTAAATGTGTTTTTGATGTCGGGCTATATAGATAGAATAACAGAGAACATGTATCAAGCACTTAGACAGTTTACAAATCATCAATATGCAAGATCTGTGCTCTAAAATACTTGTCAGACCACTGCCTCAACTTTCTAGGTTACCCAGAAAGTAAAGCTTAACGGTCGACGACATTTGACCGATTACTACGATCGATCTGTTGCTTTCTAATGTTTGCAAATGCCATGTACTTGTAGTTTGCATGTCATACTATAATCAAGATACCACTATAGACCCTAAACACTTGTCAGAAGCGAGATCAGAGCCGGTCAAAGTCACAGACGGAACACGTTCTTCAGTTTTCTAGGAACCTAGAAAACTGATTTCGTGTTCGGTCAACGACCTTTGACCGTGCATAACTTTTGATATACATATACAATGATCATGAATCCACTTACAGATTACTAACAACATTACAGACTACAACTTCCAACCTTTAAATCACAACAACAATAAATGAGCACAGATCTACAAGGCCTGACATTCGTTGTCAGACAAAAAAAATAAAAATTTCCAAATTTTTTAAATCTTCCAATCTTAGCATCTAGATGTTATGGATCTAACATCTAGCAACCCAGATCATCTATTGACACCATAAACAACATGTTTTAAAACTAAATCATAACATCTAATATAGCAATCAAGATCAGAAACTTAATTAGGGTATAGGTTTATACCTTTACTTTGATCAATCTTGATCTTAAGGTTTCTGATTTGTTTTGGTTGAACTAGGGACTGAATTTAGGACTGAAATACTAATGTATTTTGTAAGGTTAGAGAGAGAGGTCTTGGATGTGTATTGTGAAAGAATGAGGCAAATAATGAGACTTTTCTCTCTCATAATCTATATATATGATGTATATAATGTGTGGGCTGAGATATAGAGCTGATTTGCTGGAGATTTGATCACATGGGGTAGGTAGATTTGGTCACCAACTCATATATTGCAAGATACACAAGTTATCTTCAATAATACAATAGGGGCATATAGGTCATTTAACTTAGAAATTTAATGGCATTATGGTAATCATGGCAAACCCTTACGGTTTGACTCTTAAGGTTTAACCCTAAGGTTTATCACAAAATTTGTAGGATTTCTAGTTAGGCCAAAAATAGAAAATTTAGTTTCTAAAAATTTTAAATTAGGATTTTGTAAACATACTTAGCTTCCTAATTACATAGAACATGAAAATTAGATTATAGATTCACTAATTATCATTAGTACTTATAATTAACAATTTAGGGTTTTCAATTTGACAATTAGGGCTAAAATAGAAATTAGGTTTTCTAAATTACAAATTTAGGGTTTCTAAATTAGTTTAGATTTCTAATAATGTAAAACATGAAAATTAGGTTTAATAGTTCGCTAATTAACATTAGGTCTTAGCAATTAGGGTTTTTAATTACTAATTAGGTTTTCTAATTTTTGAAATTAGGATTTCTAAATTTTAGAAATTAGGTTTCCTAATTTAGTAATTAGGTTTTTCAATTAATTAAGGTTCCTAATTAATTAAGGTTTTCCATAATTAGGGTTAAAATCAATCACACATGACATTCATAACCTAACATAATTACTTGAAAATCTTACAGTCTTATTTGACTACCAAATTAAGGTTTGTTAAAATAATACTAGGGTTTTGTAATATTGTATCATAATTGACCATCCATTAACAGTCTACATGTAAGACCCCAACTTATTAATGAATAAAATCACATTTTCTCTAAATATTATTGTGAATAGTAAGGGGTTAATTTGATATAATACTTTGGTTATGGGTGAAATGTGCAAATTTTACAAAATAAGCAAGTAGTTATAAAATATTCATTTTGTCGGGAAATATTCGTTTGGTCGTGGAATATTCTTGCTGTCGGGGAATATTTCGTACGACGGCGCAGCCTTGTGTGGGCCCCATAACGGAAAGCGATTGGATGAAGAAAACGACAAGTATAAGTTGTTTATTAATAATGGCGTAGTTGTTACCGTTAACACTGTTTAAATACCCGGTGGTTAAAAATACAGTAATAACGCGTGGTTGCACAGTAGCACACGGATTGCACAGTATAGTTGAATTATTGATTCGTACGTAAGAAGGCACTACTCAGTAATTGTTACAGTGATTACTGTTTAATATTTTATTTTATTGGTTCAATAATTGCTGCATTGATATTTCATATTATTGTTGTTTCAATAATTGTTACTGCACAGTATTTCCCATTATCAGATCAATAATTCATATTATTTGAATAATATTATTAGATAATATTATTGACAATGTCTAGAAAGTTCTGTCTAAGGAGAGGTTTGGTCATCTAATTGCGCGCCAGTAAGGAGAAATCCTTATTGGAAAGCCCCCTCTTTCCTGGGAACGGCCTGGTTGTCATAAATGTGATTCTGTAATATTATTTATGAATAATTAATTATTGATTAATATGATAACGAAATATTTATTTTATGTGGATATAAATGAGGGATATATTTTTGTGGTTAAAAATGAAGGAGTTAATGTTGAGGTTTTTATCCATATTTTTGTCGGAATGGAGGTATTAAAAATCAGGATTTTTGAGATATTTTGCGGGGGTTATAATTTTTAATCCGACCGTTGGATCGTGGTAATTTTTGGATATGTTATACATATATAAGTTGAGTATATGCCCACAAATTTTGAACCGTTAAAAATGAACGTATGATTTATTATGAATTTTACAAGATGACTGGTTCAAAAATTGTTGAATTTTCGGAGTTTATCATTTTGATGGAAAATTCTAGAATTGGTGGGCCCCACTTGTGGTTGGTGAAGAAATGTGCTGAATTATATTTCAAATGTGGTGGGTGGGAATAGTAGCAGGTAAAGCCATCAGGTTGCAGGTCAAACCTACTAAAATTTTCCTATAAATAGAGGGCTAAGTTAGAATTGAAAATCACACCAAAAATAAGTTTTCTCTCTTTCTCTCTCTAGATTATTGAGTGTATTTTGTGAGTATTTAGATACTTTGAGAGTTTCTATTCATCAGAGCAAGTTTCTTTCAGCCTTATACCGGTATTCCGACCAGAAGTACTGATATCTTGAGGTAAGGGGTATTATTTTCTTCTTGATGATATTATTTTCTTCAATATCATTATGCTGAAAAATTGATATGAGTTTTTATCAAATTTGGAACTTTTTGTGTCGGGGTTACTATTCACGTATACGACTATTCACGTATACGGTACTATTCACGAATACGGCACTTTTCACCGAAAAATAAAATTTCCCCTTGTTGTCCAAGATGTCTATTGTGGTTACTATCTTTGATTGTATCCATGTTTTGATCTTTATTTTTGAATTCTGCTTCACAATTGATTATTATGAAGTATTATTGATCTTGGATAAGTTGTTATACGAATCCCTAATATTTGTCCTTCTGTCTCATTGGATTCGTTCTCTTTAAGATATTTTTCATCATCCTCAGTCCTAAATGATGATATTACTGAATATCTTTGGCCTGTAGTGCAAAGATGTATGATTACTTGATGAATATCTTTGGCCTGTAGTGCAAAGATGAACAGATGTTGAGATGAACATGACTGACAGGTGATACAAATGAATATCTTTGGCCTGTAGTGCAAAGATGAATATTTGGATAAAGATGATTATTAATTGATGTTACAGGGATAAAATATTGATGATGGACTTTTAAATCTTAGAAGATAGTAGAATTCTTTCTCTACTTGACTCTTCTAATGGTTTGTTATTTCCGCTGCAGTTGTTGATCTAAAACTTGTTGTCGATTATATTCTATCAGATTTTTCCCTGTTGAATACTAATGATAATTTGTTGTATATTATCTTAGTCATAATATTCTTTACTGGGCTAGTTGAGCTCACCCTTTTCCTTTTTGTTCCATTTTTCTTCTCAGGAGGTGAGAACATAGCAGGATCTAGTCGGGGTATGGAGTGATGGTTCTAGAAAGATGTTTTAGCAGTCCTCACTATTTCTGTAAAATAGTGTTTGAATAATTGTAATGAGGACTTATTTGAGTGTGGATATTGTCTAGAAGACAATATTTGTATTTAAACTCACAGTATGTGTTGTCGTATTTTGCATGACAATTGTAATAATAAAGTTGTAGTTATTTTCTGTACCATGTATTTGGCGACTCAGAATGGGTTGGATGGATTGGACCTATTTTGGGGGCGTCACAGTTGGTATCAGAGCTTAGGGATATGATCCCTGGCTGAGATGTGAGACAAGAACTAGGAGGGGAGAGACGGGGAATTCCTTCGCTAGTATGACCTGACTAAGTTTATTTGGTGTTTATTTGGTCGGTCAGAGTATAGGGATAATATATGACATGACTATTAACCCTTGTTTTATGGCAGTATTTAAGAATGGCAGCTGAGAACGTTAATAATGGAGTAAATCAGACCATGGAGACACCTTTGATCACCACCCAGGGGAACGTGCAACAGGAAGGCAATATTCCTCCTGTAAACAACGTTACCGAGCAAACGATGAATGATGGAATGTTTAGGAGCTTTTTGCAGTTCATGCAAAATCAGACAAGGGAGACTCGTGTACAAAATACAGGTGGAAATAATGACAACACGCGGTCTGTCACAGCCAAGTAGTTTAAGGAGTTGGGACCACCAGAATTTAAGGGAAAGCCGGATCCGATCATGGCGGAAACATGGGTCAAGCAAATTACCAAGATATTCGATGTCTTAGGATGCATGGAGGAGCAGAAGGTTCCATTCGCTACCTTTATGTTCCGCGGTGAGGCAGACTACTGGTGGGAGTCTGTGAAGCGTACCCAGACTGACGCACTCAATATGTCCTGGGAAACGTTTCAGAAACTGTTTAATGACAAGTACTTCCCTGAAAGTATTCGTCATATGAAGGAGGTGGAGTTTATCAGACTGGAACAAAACAACATGACGGTGTCCCAGTACGAGGCGAAGTTTGCAGAGTTATCCAGGTTTGCACCTCATTTGGTAGAAAATGAGGAACGTATGACGCGGATGTTTCTGAGAGGTTTAAAACCTGAGATTCGTCAATACCTTATCTCTCATAAATTTTCTCTGTATTCAGACGTTGTCAACAGGGCCCAATTATTAGAGAGAGATAATGAGTATACTCAACCGAGGGACCACAACCAGGGTCATACCGGTGACAGCAATCATCAGAGCGATGATAACCAACGAGGAGGGAAAAATACGAACAAAGGCGGTAACCACTCGGGTGGTCATCGTGGCCATGATAATAGGAGAGGTGAGTCAAGTGGAAATTTCAGAAAGAGGAGATTCAACAATGACGGGAAGACATCAGCACCAGCACCAGCACCAACAACAAATTTTAGGGGAGGAGAACGACCGCCAGTTAGATGTTACAAATGCGGGAAAGAGGGACATATCAGCCCAAACTGTCCACAACAATCCAAGGTGTGTTACAACTGTGGGAAGGAAGGCCATATCGCTCGAGATTGTACTATAGCGAAACCAAGTTCAGCGGGAGTGGTGATTCCAAGGGCTGTCCCGGATAAGGCGAAATCAGCGGTTCTTGGAAGAGCGTTTGTCGTAACTGGCCAAAACGTGAGAAACCCGAACGAGGTGATCACGGGTAAGCTAATCTTGAATTCTTGCGAAGTTTATACTTTACTAGATACCGGTTCTACCCATTCTTTTATCTCTCCTGCTTGTGCTCAACGTTTAAACTTGACTCCGGAGAAATTGGACTTTAACTTATCTGTTGAAACTCCGTTGGGTGAAACCTTCGTTACATCTACAGTTTATAAATCTTGCATGATCCAAGTTGGCACTATCACATTACCTGTTGATCTTATCTCTTTAAAGATACTTGCTTTTGATGTGATTTTAGGAATTGATTGGTTAACCACTCATCATGCTAAAATTGATTGTTTTCGTAAGGTTGTTAGTTTTCATATTCCTAACCAACCTGTCATACGAATTCAAACTACTAAACCACTAAAATCAGTCACTGTCATATCAAGCCACAAAGCTATTCGTTTATTGAAAAACGGATGTCAAGCTTTCTTAGCCCATGTTATGGATTTGAACAAAGACAAGTCAGATTTGAATAATATTTCTATTGTTAGAGAATTTCCCGATGTATTTCCTGAAGAACTTCCTGGTCTACCCCCAGAACGTGAAGTTGAATTCTTTATTGACCTTGAACCCGGTACAAAGCCCATTTCTAAAACTCCATATCGAATGGCTCCTATTGAACTTCAGGAGTTAAAAGTCCAACTACAGGAGTTGTTGGACATCGGTTTTATTTGTCCTAGTACGTCTCCTTGGGGTGCTCCTGTTTTATTCGTAAAGAAGAAAGACGGGAGTATGCGACTTTGTATCGACTATCGAGAATTGAATCATGTCACTATCAAGAATAGGTATCCGCTACCTCGCATTGATGACCTGTTCGACCAGTTACAAGGAACACAATTCTTTTCAAAGATCGACCTTCGTTCTGGATATCATCAGCTGAAGATTAAAACTGAGGATATTCCAAAGACTGCCTTCAGAACTCGGTACGGGCATTATGAATTCTTAGTAATGTCTTTTGGATTGACTAATGCTCCTGCTGCTTTCATGGATATGATGAACCGTGTATTCAAAGAATATTTGGATCAGTTCGTTGTTGTCTTTATTGATGACATCCTCATCTATTCCAAAAGCCGTGAAGATCATGAGCGCCATTTGAAGCTGGTATTGCAAAGGCTTCGTGAAAACAAGCTATATGCCAAACTGAAGAAATGCGAGTTCTGGCTTGAGGAAGTAGCATTCCTTGGGCACGTGGTGTCAAAACATGGAGTATCTGTCGACCCGGCGAAGATTGAAGCCATACAAAGTTGGGAGCAACCGAAGTCGGTAACCGAAGTACGTAGCTTTCTGGGCTTAGCTGGTTATTATCGGAGATTTGTGGAAGGATTTTCTCGAATCGCTACTCCGTTAACTCAGCTGACTCGTAAAGATACAAAATTCGTATGGAGTGAGGAATGCGAGAAGAGTTTCCAAGAACTCAAGAGGAGACTCATTTCGGCACCTGTTCTGACAATACCATCTGGTTCGGATGGATTTGTTATCTACAGCGATGCTTCAGGCAAAGGGTTAGGATGTGTTCTCATGCAACATGGGAAAGTCATAGCCTATGCCTCACGACAACTCAAAGAATATGAGAGGAATTATCCTACTCATGATTTGGAGTTGGCAGCAGTCGTTTTTGCGTTGAAGATCTGGAGACACTACCTGTATGGGGAGAAAGTGGAGATCTATACAGATCATAAAAGCCTCAAATATTTCTTCACCCAAAAGGAACTCAACATGCGGCAACGACGTTGGCTTGAGCTGTTGAAAGATTACGATCATACCATCCAATACCATCCTGGAAAAGCAAACGTAGTAGCTGACGCATTGAGTAGAAGATCATATGCGGGTACGAGTGCAATGTTTTAACACAAAGGCCCATTTTGTATGACTTGCAAAGGATGGAGATAGAGATGAAGGCTCCAAGTACCCACATGATGATATCAAATATACGAGTAGAACCGACTTTAATCGATAAAGTTAAAGCTGCTCAAGCTACGGACATGGAGCTGATGCGTATGAAGAAGAAAGTGCAAGAAGGTGCTATTCCAGAAGCAAGAATCGATGAAGAAGGAATACTTCGAGTCAACTCCAGACTTTGTGTTCCTAACGATTTTGACTTGAAGCATAGAATAATGATGGAGGCACACAACACACCGTTTGCAATCCATCCTGGGAGTACCAAAATGTATCACGATCTTCGACATACATTTTGGTGGAGCAATATGAAAAGAGAGATCGCGGAGTTTATCTCGAGATGTTTAACTTGTCAACGTGTAAAAACGGAGCATCAAGTACCAAAGGGTCCATTGCAACCACTTGAGATTCCGAAATGGAAGTGGGAACACATTACTATGGATTTTGTTACGGGTCTTCCCAAGGTTTCTCAAGGCATAGATGCGATTTGGGTTATTGTTGATAGATTAACCAAGTCCGCTCATTTCTTGCCGATACGTGAGACTTATTCCCTTGAACGTCTTGCTAGTATGTACGTGAACGAGATTGTGAGATTGCATGGCATGCCAGTATCCATAGTTTCGGATCGTGACCCAAGATTCACTTCACGATTTTGGGTTAGCTTGCAGAAAGCTATGGGCACGGATTTACGATTCAGTTCGGCATACCATCCTCAAACGGACGGACAATCAGAGAGGACTATTCAAACTCTTGAAGATCTATTAAGACTTTGTGTCCTAGATCTCAAAGGGAGTTGGGATAAGTACCTACCATTGGTGGAATTCTCCTACAACAACAGTTATCAGGCGAGCATAGGTGTGGCTCCATTCGAGGCGTTGTATGGAAGAAAATGTCGTTCTCCAGTATGCTGGGACGAGGTGGGTGAAGCAACATTGTTGGGACCAGAGTTGGTACGCATTACTACAGAGAAGATCCAAACGATTCGACAACGTATACAAACGGCACAGGATCGACAAAAGAGTTATGCGGATCTTCATCGGAAGGACGTGGAATTTAATATTGGGGATCATGTATTGTTACGTGTTGCACCATGGAAGGGAGTTACAAGATTTGGGAAGAGAGGAAAGCTCAATCCAAGATTTGTTGGTCCATTTGAGATTCTTGAGCGAATAGAAAATGTGGCATATAGACTCGCATTACCTCCAAGCATGTCTCGTGTTCATAATGTTTTTCACATATCTATGCTTCGTAAATATGTTAAAGACCCGAACCACATTATTGAGTTAGAACCAGACGAGATAGCTGAAGATTTAACGTACGAGGAGGTACCTGTTAAGATCTTGGATAGGAAAGAGCATGTCCTACGCACGAAGGTTATACCACAAGTTAAGGTTTTGTGGAGAAACCATGCTATTGAAGAAATGACCTGGGAGTTGGAATCAGAAATGAAAGCGAGGTATCCTCACCTTTTTGAAACATCAGGTACGTACGTCAATTTCGAGGACGAAATTTCATAAGGAGGGGAGGTTGTAAGACCCCAACTTATTAATGAATAAAATCAAATTTTCTCTAAATATTATTGTGAATAATAAGGGGTTAATTTGATATAATACTTTGGTTATGGGTGAAATGTGCAAATTTTGCAAAATAAGCAAGTGGTTATAAAATATTCATTTTGTCGGGGAATATTCGTTTGGTCGTGGAATATTCTTGCTGTCGGGGAATATTCGTACGACGGCGCAGCCTTGTGTGGGCCCCATAACGGAAAGCGATTGGATGAAGAAAACGACAAGTATAAGTTGTTTATTAATAACGGCGTAGTTGTTACCGTTAATACTGTTTAAATACCCGTGGTTAAAATACAGTAATAACGCGTGGTTGCACAGTAGCACACGGATTGCACAGTATAGTTGAATTATTGATTCGTACGTAAGAAGGCACTACTCAATAATTGTTACAGTGTTATTGTTCAATATTTTATTTTATTGATTCAATAATTGCTGCATTGATATTTTATATTATTGTTGTTTCAATAATTGTTGCTGCACAGTATTTTCCATTATCAGATCAATAATTCATATTATTTGAATAATATTATTAGATAACATTATTGGCAATGTCTAGAAAGTTCTGTCTAAGGAGAGGTTTGGTCATCTAATTGCGCGCCAGTAAGGAGAAATCCTTATTGGAAAGCCCCCTCTTTCCTGGGAACGGCCTGGTTGTCATAAATGTGATTCTGTAATATTATTTGTGAATAATTAATTATTGATTCATATGATAAGGAAATATTTATTTTATGTGGATATAAATGAGGGATATATTTTTGTGGTTAAAAATGAAGGAGTTAATGTTGAGGTTTTTATCCATATTTTTGTCGGAATGGAGGTATTAAAAATCAGGGTTTTTG
This sequence comes from Panax notoginseng, assembly GCA_016801055.1. Classification (NCBI taxonomy): domain Eukaryota; kingdom Viridiplantae; phylum Streptophyta; class Magnoliopsida; order Apiales; family Araliaceae; genus Panax; species Panax notoginseng. The sequence goes on along the minus strand of CM029013.1, from coordinate 148,037,813 downwards.
AGATATTTGCGGGGTTATAATTTTTAATCCGACCGTTGGATCGTGGTAATTTTTGGATATGTTATACATATATAAGTTGAGTATATGCCCACAAATTTTGAACCGTTAAAAATGAACGTATGATTTATTATGAATTTTACAAGATGACTGGTTCAGAAATTGTTGAATTTTCGGAGTTTATCATTTTGATGGAAAATTCTAGAATTGGTGGGCCCCACTTGTGGTTGGTGAAGAAATGTGCTGAATTATATTTCAAATGTGGTGGGTGGGAATAGTAGCAGGTAAAGCCATCAGGTTGCAGGTCAAACCTACTAAAATTTTCCTATAAATAGAGGGCTAAGTTAGAATTGAAAATCACACCAGAAACAAGTTTTCTCTCTTTCTCTCTCTAGATTATTGAGTGTATTTTGTGAGTATTTAGATACTTTGAGAGTTTCTATTCATCAGAGCAAGTTTCTTTCAGCCTTATACCGGTATTCCGACCAGAAGTACTGATATTTTGAGGTAAGGGATATTATTTTCTTCTTAATGATATTATTTTCTTCAATATCATTATGCTGAAATATTGATATGAGTTTTTATCAAATTTGAAACTTTTTGTGTCGGGGTTACTATTCACGTATACGGCACTATTCACGTATACGGTACTATTCACGAATACGGCACTATTCACCGAAAAATAAAATTTTTCCCTTTTTGTCCAAGATGTCTATTATGGTTACTATCTTTGATTGTATCCATGTTTTGATCTTTATTTTTGAATTCTGCTTCACAATTGATTATTATGAAGTATTATTGATCTTGGATAACTGTTATACGAATCCCTACTATTTGTCCTTCTGTCTCATTGGATTCGTTCTCTTTAAGATATTTTTCATCATCCTCAGTCCTAAATGATGATATTACTGAATATCTTTGGCCTGTAGTGCAAAGATGTATGATTACTTGATGAATATCTTTGGCCTGTAGTGCAAAGATGAACAGGTGTTGAGATGAACATGACTGACAGGTGATACAAATGAATATCTTTGGCCTGTAGTGCAAAGATGAATATTTGGATAAAGATGATTATTAATTGATGTTACAGGGATAAAATATTGATGATGGACTTTTAAATCTTAGAAGATAGTAGAATTCTTTCTCTACTTGACTCTTCTAATGGTTTGTTGTTTCCGCTGCAGTTGTTGATCTAAAACTTGTTGTCGATTATATTCTATCAGATTTTTCCCTGTTGAATACTAATGATAATTTGTTGTATATTATCTTAGTCATAATATTCTTTACTGGGCTAGTTGAGCTCACCCTTTTCCTTTTTGTTCCATTTTTCTTCTCAGGAGGTGAGAACATAGCAGGATCTAGTCGGGGTATGGAGTGATGGTTCTAGAAAGATGTTTTAGCAGTCCTCACTATTTCTGTAAAATAGTGTTTGAATAATTGTAATGAGGACTTATTTGAGTGTGGATATTGTCTAGAAGACAATATTTGTATTTAAACTCACAGTATGTGTTGTCGTATTTTGCACGACAATTGTAATAATAAAGTTGTAGTTTATTTTCTGTACCATGTATTTGGCGACTCAGAATGGTTGGATGGATTGGACCTATTTGGGGGCGTCACACTACACATATAGAGTACATATTCATAGCACACGAAATAAAAATAATATTATATTAATATTCTCTTTCCTTATTCCAAATCCAGAATTTAGGTTTTAAATTCCATATCTGATATATCTTTTATATACATACCATTATTAATTAAGTTATAATAATTAACTTAATTAATCTGAAATAAATTCATTTAACAAAATAATTATTATAATAATTCTATAATCATTTCATATATTATTTAAATAATATATAAATAATATTTTCATGGAAAATAATTAATATAAATATTTATATTATAAAATTAATTATTATAAGAATATAATTTATAATGATCAATAATTCTAAAATAAAATCATTTGAAATCATTCATGTAATAGATATATTTTATATTCATCACATAAATACATACACATTACCTTGCACATATTCTCACCTTTAAATTAAAAAAAATTTTATACGCAAATTTTTTATTTAATTATATAGAAAATATTGGGTTACTACATTCACCCTCCCTTATAAAGATTTCACCCCTGGAATCACCGCTTTAAAACCTATACATACAAGGGTACATAGCATACACAGACATTGTAAGTAAATCTCGATCATAATTGATCGAACCGATCTTTAACTATTCAACATAAAGCTTGCCTATCTGATTATACGGAAATTCAATTTCGAAAAGAACTCAAATTTTTCCTTCAAAATTTCTTTATAAAATAATTTATTATATATATAAGAAAATCATATATAAGAAAATAAAAGTTATACGAATAATACCTGGAGTTGCATCCCCAACTGCCACGGTATCTTGAACTGTCACATTGAAGACTCTTGCGGTTGATTCTGTTGGTTTTTTTTGTTGAAGTTGGTCCCGTTGTCGCCAGCGTCCCGCTACTTTTCCCCATATTTACGCTTTCTGCCTCCATTTTCCTTTTTGGACAGTCCTTCACCTTATTCTCCGTTGTTCCTCTAAATCCTGGCAGTACGACTGCCTTTGAAGTCTTTAAAGTTTGTCGATCGATTATTTGTCTAATTTCCCGCGGCTGGTATTCCGTTCTGTATAGCTTGAGCGACCATAATCATAAAATTCTGTATCGAGTCTGGTTGTCCCCCAACTTTGTTGGCAGGTTCTTCTGTTCTTTGGTTTCGTTTTCATCTTGGCGGCATTATCATAAATTATTCTTTATTAACTTACATTCTAAGCCTTATCGTATACATTTAACATATAACACGAAATTTTCTACTCAAATAATCATGTATTCACAATATTAATTTTTTTTTTAAAACTTGGTTTACTGTATTAACCAGGGTTCAGATAAATAATTACTATCTTTATACCAACTTATTTCATTAAACTAACATAGATTCATATTCATAGCACTTGACATACCATAGCACATACTACTTTAAACATCCGCTATCCCTTAGTGACTCAAAAGTCAGGAATCGCTACCACAACTTATATATAAGTTGAGAATATTACATTACATAGTCATACCTATCATATACACATCATAGAATCATACATAATCAAGTAATACTAATACTACTTTTTTCTTACGCCTTCACTAAGGATCATTTGCTTAGTAATCTATATTTTTATATTATTCTCAATAATCCCTTCACACTTAACTATACCAAGTTCGTCAAACTTACCCACATTATGAGTTCAGGAACTTGCCACAATCATATGAGTTTAAGAACTTATCCTAGTCAGACATTTGGTGTCCATTCGCCAAGGGGTTCAAAAATTTCATATAATTATGAGTCATGGACGTACCATAAGTATGAGTTTTAAGAACTCGAACTTAACATTATATTCTTTAACTATATTTTACCTATCAGTTATACTATCGTTTCTGGGTCCGGTACTATATATTCCAGCATAATCACCTCATTAGGGTTGCTTACAAAGTGAGTCTCTATTTCAGTTATTAGCTTTAACATTGGCTCGGTTTTGGAGGTTGGCTCTTTCTTTAAGATCTGAGGTATCCTAATCCTTTTCTACCTGACATCTACAAAAAACTATCTTGATTATCATATAATATATACACACAGCAATTAATAGTTTTATACAAGTTATCTTTTATTTTGTTTAACGGTGAATTTATTCAATTCATCTCCTTTAAAATCTATTTGTGTTATTTTTATTTTTAATGTTTCCCTCTGTCCTATAGGTTATAGCCTAAGGTCTAACCACCTAAGGTTTCTAACCAAAGCTCTGATACCAACTTGTAACACCCCCAAATTCAGGTACTTGAAACTCAAACTCGGTGCTTTACGATACCATTTCTATGAGCAAAAATAATACTAATAATAATAGCAATAATATAAATACCAAACTTAATTTTCATATATCAGAGTCTATTCCCAGGTACGCGATCTTTACTACAATTCATTACATGATATATAATAAATATTATTATCTTATTAATGTCTAACTATTACAAAAGATACCATAACACTTATTCGGTTTGCTTTCCTTTTTCCCTTGTTCTTGTCCGAACCTTCTGGTTTGTTCACACTTAGCTAAAAATATTTAAATTAAGCAAGATGAGCATTTGAGTGCACAACAAGTAGTAACATTATAAATATTAGCTGAAAGGATTAAATATTTTCTTTGTATGACACTTCTACAACGAATCAACAGTTGTGAAGTAAGCTGAACCCATAATAATAACAAAACAGTTCTATATCAAAATTTTGAAACTACGTAATAACTATAAATGGAGTGTATCGACAGACTATGAACTTTATTTTTAATTTCGATAAGGTTTAGCAGAATTTCATCCGCAAACCGTCATAACGTACAGCACAAGAGGGATCTGCCCAATGTGCCATGTATTGATCAATACTGCATGCAAGAACGATACTATCATTCATCTTATCTCCGCCTTTGGCGCACAAAAGTTTTTCCAGATTAGGGATGTTCATACTTAGTCGGGAATCCGAACCAAAGCAATTTGATTGGATACAATAAAGTTTTATCATGTTCAACGATATTTCTAAATTTGTGTCGCTAGCTAGGTCAAATAGCTTAGACGGCTTTGAAGTCAACGTA